>VZRI01003024.1:47899-69346 GCA_013397515.1 Upupa epops
CGCATGCGGGCTGCGCCCCCTCTCTGCGCGCCCAGCCCCGGCCTCCCCTGTCGCAGCGACACAAGCGCTACCAGCAACGCGGCGGCGGCGGCGGCTGCTGCTGCCGCCTCAGTGAGAGCATCGCGACCACCTCAGCTCTGCGGGATCAGCCCAGGCGCCCGCAGCCTCCGCGGCGCGGGGCGCCAGCAGCCGCGACGGCGGCGGCAAGTCCCCATCGCCGCCTCGGGGAAAGGAAGCAATTCGGTCCCTACGCTTCTTGTTTTGTGTCTCTGAACTCCCCCTCCCGCTCCTCTCGCTTAAGATGGGGGCTTGGGAACGCTGCACGTCGCAGCGTTCACGAGAGGAGTCGGACGGGTGCTTAGGCGGCCGCCGCTCGCATCCTCTCGTTCTCGCGCCTCTTCTTTTCCTCTCGATTCCCACACGTTCAGTTCCTTCTTCCAGACCCCAGTGGGGCTCCCTCAGAAACACCGAGGGTCGGGGAGAGCGTATTAGTCGTTCTTACACCGTGCCGTCCCCCAGCCTCGCCGCCTCCCCCCTGGTGCGTTCAGCCCAGAGCCGCCGCGGAGTCCTCCGTGCTGAATGGCGACGGCGATCACTGCGAGTGTCAGCCGGTTCGGTCCGCAGCGGGGCGGGAGCGGCGGCAACGCCCGAACCCTTTCCCGTCGGGATCGGTACCGAGCCGGACCGATGATGTCATACGGACCGATGGGCTGTGGGGCGGCCTGTGACAACCCGCCGCGCCTGGTGACTAGACTCTTGCTGGGGGGCACCGCAGCTAAACCGGCAGGAAATAGGAAAGCTCTGGGTAGAGCTGGAACGAGAAGGATGAGAACGTCTCTGGCCCTCCCGCCTCTTCGGATTGTCCAGAAGAAGCTGGAACGTGAAAGAAGACTTGGCCCCCATAGTAATAGAATCACAGAATCATTTAGGTTGGAGAAGACCTTAGATCGTCGAATCTGACCACTAACCTAACTATACCAGGCCCACTGCTGAATGTCCTTAAGTTCCTTATCTACACGACTTCCAAACATATCCAGGGATGGTGATTCAGCCATCTCCCAGGGCAGCCTGATGACCCTTTCAACAAAGAAGTTTTCCCTAGTGTCTTAAGCGGAAATTAATTTTGAGGAATTTATAATTTGTTTTGAGGAACAGTTTATTTGGAGTTGGATTCTGAGGAACATCATTCACTTCCATTCAAGTTCCAGTAAATCCTTCTGGGAGTTAGATTTATGGGGTTGATTCATAATGTATGTCATATCTTTGGGACCTTTAGTAGACTACAGGCACGTTTTAAAGACTGTTGTCAAAGTCCTTTTTGGCACTTGCTAAAAGTCATTGGAATTGGCTAATCCACAACTTTAGCATCAGTAACAAGCCCGGTGATGAAGCCCAAGGTTCTGTAGCCACTGGAATGCACAGTTATTTAAACCATTTTTAAGTATGTGTCTTAATTGATATAAACTTTATGCTTGAACAGAAGTCTCACACAGAGCTCAGGTAATTCTGTAAATATAATTACAATGACTGTGCTCACTTTTGGGGTCTGTTTCACTTTTAAAAGTTGTGGCTAGTTTATAAAGTTCATGCTGCTCTTTTCAATGTACACAATCAGCTAAGCTAAGCAGACCTGTCCAGCTATCCCTTTTCTGTTACATACATATTTCCACAGTGACATAAACACTGGCTTTCAAAGTAATTCTTAAAATAAGAAGGACAAGGAGGAAGATCCTAGACCTGCACAAGGAGGCATTTGCAATAGTCTGTCTAACACAGCACAGAATTCTTCACATGCCAAGAAAATCCAGCACAGTGCCAGGTTAGGAAGCAGATTTACAGTGTGTGGTACAGGATGGCTTTAGTGTTTTCATGGTCAGAGCCTGTTCTTACACTCTGATGTGTTATTCTTTTTAAGAGTAAACAATACGACAACCATCATAATTGTTGTGAAAAAGATCTAGTGCAGTAGCTTTTAACCTTTGCTGGCAGTGCTTTCTTTTAGTGATGTTACAGAAGTACATTGGTATTGCTATATAACATTTAAGAACTTGATTTTCTTTTAGACCTGGCACACACTGCTTAGAGTTAGGTTAATGGTTGGGCTTGATGATCTTGAAGGTCTTTTTCAACCTACATGATTTTATGATTCTATGAGTTCAGAACTCATTCAGAATTCAACCACTGCTTCAGTGTAAAACCATTTGTCATCAGCAGGCGTATAAGCTGAGACTCAGTGCTCTAATTTTGCTGAACAAAATGTAGACATCTAGACTGAAGCAATATATAACTGAGCTAGTTTCCCATCATAGTCAATGGTGAGAAAAAGATGCTTTAGGGAGCAGATCATCTCATTTTGAGATGACTGTGTGTTGCCCTCTGTTCTTTTGATCATAAGGGTATAGTTAGGCAAGAGAAACCCTTGTTACAAAGGGAGACATTTCTGGTGGAACATGATGTAATGCTGTGTTAAACTACTGTTCTGGGAGCAGGTCATGTTCCCCATAGAGAGAAGGGAAATTCAGGAGTCAGGGTATCTGGGAGGTGAAGGAAGCTGTGATTTAAAAATGTCTCCAGGAAGCATAAACTGGGAAATGGATGCGCAGAAGAGTTATGGAAGGACAGGTGAGATCTGTGCTAATTAGTTCTTCTGGACATCTGAGGTAAATGTAGGAAAAGTTAAGAAAATTTGTGGGGCCGTCTTTGTTGGTTGCAAGGTAAACTTATTAGGGCTAGCAAAGCAGATTTTCTTGGGGCTTTGCCATAGGGAAGGATCCTGAACCCTGAATAAATTGCCCACTATACAATGTGAGGGAGACAACACTAAGTGCAACAGGAAGGAGGCTCAGAAAACCCAGAGGACTTGTGTGCTATATAAGCATCTCAGAGGAAAGAAGTGATTAATCTAAAGAAAGTAAATATCTTTTCTTGCTTTTTTCCCCTCCACTAAAGATTTAAGCGTGCTTTTCTCGAAGAAGTAAGGCTAAAGGGAGAGTGTAAGGTATGTAAGTGCAAAAGCATTCATACACACCTTTGGAGCTAAAGGCAGACCAGTTAGAGCTTTCCCTAGAGAATGAGAGTGCCAAGACTATTTCCCTGTTTTTTCTGGTCTGAATCAAACATGAACCATCTCCAGGTTTGGGCAAACCATTGTGAAGTTAATGACACTTACGGTACAGAGCTCTTTAATTTCCTTCTGTTTGTGCTAATTAATAACCAAGACCTAGAAAGTAGCTGGTGCAGTGGTCACTAAGAATCCATTATTCCCACTGTAATTTTTTTCAGTTCAGGTCCCATATAAGAATCACCAATGGACTAGATTCAGTGAGTTGAATTCACTTGTCTAGTCCTAGATAAAGATCACCTTATTGGACAATCCTACTTTGAAATTGTTTGTCTTTGTCATCATTTGCAAATCAATGCAGCTCATTCCCATGAAGTGAGGCTGATGATGCTTGGATGCAGATGGCCAAGGTGCCAGCACAGTTGGATGCAATTGCAGGGGAACATGGTTGTTGTTAAGTAGCATTTGGAGTACTTGGAATATAATTTCTTTTAAGGGTATGTACTCCAGAGCCCTATATCACCTGTGAGCCAGGTGAGGGTGAGGGTGCTCCATAGGTGATTCTCAGTGTTTTAAACTTTTTTCTCAGAGTGGGAAAATGTTTTTGAGAGAGGTCTGACACTGAGAAATCTAACTAATGAACTCTGAGGTAGAGATTTGGCTAGAAGATAGGCTAGTGATGACAAGTAACTATCATATGGAAAGATGGGATATTTGCCTTGCCAAGCTCAGTAGTGACTCTCAACAGTGGAATGAGAATTTCAGTGCAGGGCCAGAAATTGTGAACAGCTAAAATGTAAAATACTTATGTGCCTTTTCTCTTGAACATTTTTGTTTACTGTCTGTCTTGAAATATGTATATAAGCAATGCACCCTGTCTGCACAATGTAAACTCTGAAGCATGGTGATATTTTCTACAAAGCAGGAGAGATACTCTGTGAAGTGTACCCACCTCTGTGCAGAGGCCAGCACAAGATTTATGTATTGCTTAAGAGACTGTGATAGATGCTACCAAAGTACATCCCTTTCAAAGGGCTCAAGGAAATCTTCCAAGGGAAAATTCTTGCCTGTGCAGTGGTGGCTTTGTGTAACTTTAAAATAGTATTTAACTAGGACTTTTGTAATCCAGAGACCTGTGAAAGACCCCTGCACAATGGAGAATTTCACCTGCAATATATTTGATTCCTGTGCTCTGTAAATTATTTGCAGAGTAAAGATGTTTGTTGGTAGTGTCTGGCTCCTGGGATGGCTCTCAGCATGGACATAAATTTCACCCCACACTGAAAATCTTTCTCGTGGTCTGTACGTCAGTGATGCATGCTTTTACCTATAACAAAATTGCATGTGACTATAACAACTCCTATGAATAATAATTGCAATTTAATGTAATTAGTCTTGCACCAGATCTGCACATATTTCTATAAATATCTCTCAAAAACTTCTTTTTAGGTATTTTAAAAAATACTTGAGAACTGCCTTTTGAAGCTAAATTTTTGTGGCAATCTATGCTATGTGTTTACACAGGGATAAATAAAGGTTTATGCGGAAATCCACATAAGCTTTCCTGCTGAGCATATAGAAGAGGCTTTGTCCTGCGGAGGTAAAAACACTGTTCTGTGTACTTCTACTGGGGCACCAATATGCTTCTGAAAATCCCCTTGGGTACTCACCTGTATCTTCAAGCTTCTAAACACCTTTTACCCTTTCATTCGTTAGGACTAGATTAGAAAGACTCAGCATGTCTTTTGCATTTAGATTTTACAGTATCGCAGTATCACAGTAATGATAAGGTTGGAAAAGACCTTAAAGATCATCCAGTCCAACCTAAATCAAATAAACCAAGTAAACCTAACATCTAACATTTAGATCATGCCACATTTTGTAGATACACTGTTAAATCAGTGTTGAAGTGTTAAATTCAGTTATTGTGCAATTTAAGAGGTGTGTACATGCAATTACTTGACTTCATTTGCTGTTAAGTGGTTAGAAATGCAAATAAACTGTGGCTGTGAATAGTTACCACTATTAAATTGCACTGTGACATATTTTAATTGCATAATTTAATTTTAACTTCACAAATGACCTTTTTCTATATGTGATTTTTGAGAGAGAGAGAGAGAGAAGAGAAAGAGAGGCAAAGAAGGGTTCATAGAAAGGTTCAAACAAAGGTCTTTGCTGTTTATGATCCATCAGTATGTCGTTCTGTAATGACAAATCACCAAACTGCGTACGTTCACAGCCAAAGTGTACTGATAACACATAACTTAAAAAGATGGAGCCAGTCACTGCACAGTTGTGCAGATCAATGGCTGAGCTACACAGAAAGGAAAATCCCACTTTATCCCTCACAAATTGTATATCTAAATAATGTCATATTCAAAATTTAATCTTTGAGTAATTAATTTAGATCAAGTATTGGAGTTTTGTGACTTCTTGATCTTTTTGGTTTGCTTTTTTTTTTTTTTTAATGTAAATGACATAGGGGTAAGCACTATCTTGTATGTCTTTAGAACAAATCTTTCAGTATAGAAGTAATTGCAGTATATGAGTAATCCTGAACTTGCAGTCCTGTTAGTGGGAAGTATTGAGAGTTAGCAGCAGTTAGTTAACATGGGCAGCACTGTAGAAATGCCTCAGTAACAGGATCCACAGTGAGGTGTCCTGAGATGCTGACCTTGGAAGGACATTTTGTTGTTACTCTGTGCACTCTGGGGGAAGAGAAATAATCTCTTATTGGACCATCATGCATGTGTTGAGCGAGTTCTATCTTCCTGGTGTAGGTAGTTTCTCCACTCTCTTTCTGTGCCAGAAAATCTTCAGGAGTTTCAGTAACTGAATGTGGAATGGGAGGAAAAATACTTTCTTCTTTTTCTATTATAAAAAAATAAAATACCATTTGGTACAAATCCTGTAGACAAGGTTTATTGAGGCATATTGCACAAACACTGGCAATAGTCTTATAGAAGTAGTGATTCATTGATTTAATGTATTTTCATCTGCATTTTAATCAGTCTAATTAATTGCATGCATTTTAGTATAAGCTACACTGCAATATGTCCTTCAACTGCTGTAAATACGTTCCCTTCACTGCTTTGTTTTCCTGTGCATGGTGTACAGTGATGTGGACACATCATAGTGGTACAATTTGGCAACCAAAAGAGTTGAATGCTGGGCATAGTTAGGAATTTGTCACTAAGTCACCATAAATGAAAGGCATGATTTTTGCATGGGACTACTCTAACCACTAATAAGAAAGCAGTCTGGTGAGAAACAAGTAGAGAGTCTTTTAAAATTTAGAGACTGAATTTGGGGCACTGACCCGGCACCAAGCTCAGGACACTCTGACTCCAAAGCTTGCCTAAGCAGTCTTGGCTCTTTTGCTGGCTGTTGTTTTCATATCTTACCTCCTGACGATCTACAAACCACACATGGGTAAAAATGGAGCATCCCCACATGAGAGTATTTCCAGCCAATGCAAGTCGGCTCCTCAGGACCACTAGCACACAAAGCTCTGCTAATTTACTCCAGTGGGGGGACATTGTTACTGTGGTTTAAGAAGTGCTGTCTGTTACCTTTAGAAACTGAGGATGGACAAAAGCTTTTCCATTTTTTAAACGCAGGAAATGTTTGGCTTCTGTTGTTTATGCACCTCAGCCCTTCGCAGATATTATGTTTGATAGTCCTTTTATCTGTGCTATTTTAACAACTGAGTTTTCAATAAAACGCTTATCATGGACTATGAAATTCTTCTGGTTTACCTTACTAAATGGAAATTCGGGACTTGAAATCAGCTAACTGGTGAAGCACAGAGCAGCTCTGCCATGTCATGGTCATTACAGTGTCAATCACTGCATTCAAGAACACTTTCTTCCTATCATCATTACAGATGCTGGGGAAAGACTGTGGAGTAAAATGAATGGGGTTAGTGACATTACAGAAGGAAATGCCTGCCTTGAGAGAAGAACCTGGAAACACCAAGAGGAAGAATGACTTCTTCCAGCTGAGCTGTCCCCACCATTGTTATGCACATGATATTAAGCACAGGCAGCCTCATCTGTGAGATGCACATAGCTGTACCAGTTATATAAACCCACTCTACCCAAGTGCTTCCATAGTTTTCCGGCATGTATGTATATTCTGTGCGTGAAATACTTCTTTGTCTGGCTGCCCAGGTGGGCTGTGGAGTCTTATTCTCTGGAGACGTTCAAGACCCGCCTGGATGTGCTCCTGTGTGACTTGGTCTAGGTGATCCTGCTGTGACAGGGGGATTGGACTAAATGATCTTTTGAGGTCCTTTCCTAATGATTCTGTGATTCTATGATTCTATGAATGCTCTCATCTCTCAGTACTGTTGGCTATGGAGATTACTAGGATGAGGATGGGGCCAAATTAAAGGAATTATTATAGTTCATTAATTTTCATATTTTTTTAGTCACGTAGGTATATAATGACTAAGTGAATTTATGCAAGTTTCTTCCCCTTCTATCTTCTAAACCTGGAAGCTGATTTTAGTGAAGTCTAATACATAAGCAGAGAAGTCTCAGAGGCAGACGTGGTTCACAGAATCACAGAACTACAGATTGTTAGGGATTAGAAAGGATCTAGAAAGACCATCAAGTCCAATCCCCCTGCCAGAGCAGGATCACCCAGATCAAGTTGCACAGGAACATGTTCTCTAAATTTTGTGAATGTAGGTGTTGTCTGTTTGTCCTGGAGTTCACCTTTTCCCCTTGGTCTTCCAGGCTGACCAACAGTTCCTTAGGAATCCTGGTCCATACCTGAGGTTTCAGTGGTCATTAAAACCCACCACCATGGCCTAGAGTCTTAATCACTTCCCAGATTGAACTCTCTGTAACTAAGCTTGGCTGCACTTATTTGTACAGTTGAACAGGGCACTGAATGTGTCATCGTGGTTTCCGTATCCAGAAAATGGCAAGTAGAAAGCGTAGCACTCTGTTAGGCTCAATACCATGTTGGGCCTGTGAAGGACCACCCCCCCCCATTCATCAGTTTGGGATCAAATGGATCAACAACCACACTGCTGAGGTCCTCTGTTGGAATTACTGCCCATTTACTTGCAGTGCTCATAGAACTATTTGCATTATTATTAGTAGTGTGTAGGGATATATGTCAAATTGGTCAATTTGTAGGGCTGAGATATGTAAGTACTTAAATTTTCTGCCATATTTAAGGTTAGGTTAGAGGTGGACCATGAATGGACAAAATGTTGTAGGATTAAAGAGACTATTTGGCAATAGCATTTTCTATTTCTAGCAATATACAGAGAGGAGGATTGGAAAATAATAGGATAAAGGAGGATAACTGTCACTGACAGCTTTCTGAGAACTTCTAGGCAGGGCTCAGGGCAAAAACTGACAGTGTCAACGTTAGAAATATTTATTTTTGCTAATATGACTGGTTCACATCTAGACATTAGACTTTCTACTAATTTATTGTTCAGATTTTAATTTAATACAGACTTGTGCAGTATAATGACTCTGGATTGATTTAAAGCTCTGCAAGGAAAATACAAATTGGTTAAAAGAAATATACTGTTGAATAGTAACTGCTTTGGACACGTAAGATTGAGACAATAGAGAATTAAGTCTCTAGTGTCTGAGATGGAGAGCAAACCCTGTCTGCAAACAAGTAGCATGGATATATGGTCGGCTAGGGAGCTTCAAGTCTTGCAGTCTAGAAAGTGGAGATACTCCTGGCTATCGCTGTGTCAGCTCAGCAGTTACCTGTTCCCTGCATATCTAGATCATAGTGCCATAGACCTCTTTTTATATGGTTATGGAAAACGTGGGCTTCCTGCAGCATTTGACTGTCCACTGGACTCAGCACTGCTGCTGATGTATCTTACCTGAACACATCACTCATATCAGACTCTTCTAGAGATGTTGCTGGGAGCATAACATTTAGGTTTAAATAGGATGTGAGCATCTAGAGCTGGGGAAGGGAAACTGGGGTGGAAAAGGCAATGTTTTGCAACTTGTTGAAAAACTACAGTATTTCTTATGCCAAGTTTGCTGTTGGGGGTGACCCATGTTGACAGCCACTGACAGATCAGAATTTGCAGATGCTTATGAGGTTGATTATTGCTATATTAACATTTGTATGACTGCTATAATTCTGTATGACATGGGATATTCCATCTACAAACCTTGGTTTGTAGGAGATGACAAACACATTGAAATATCTGGGGGAAAATACCATGAAGTGATAGAAGTCCAATAATACGTGTTTTGGCCATGAAAGCTGACCAACTTTCTTTGCTTATACTTACACTAATGACTAAGAGAATCTGAGCACCAGCTTTTGGTGGTGTCCTTAGTGTCTTTGTGCTCATAGCAGGTTGGACTACATGATCTTTCAAGGTCCCTTGTATGGCGTATATACCTGGAGTTAAAAGTGCCCTTTTGATGAGTGAACACACCAATTCCTCACAGATCAGGACAGGCAGCAGCCAAGGAAAATCTACCTGTTGTGTAATTTCGCACTGTATTGTAGATTTTGTATTAATGTAGTGCTTCGAATGCTAATAGAACATTTAGTTGATATACTGCATCTCTCTGTTATGTATTATTTCCTCATAAATATGCACGCATAACAAAACTGTGGCAATTTGAGGAATTTATGTAAAAATTATGAATTCTTTTTGATGTCACGGGTCCTCAAGATGTATCTGTTTCAACCTGAAGACTGTATATAGAAAAGAGGGCTTTCTTTTGTGTTTCCTTTTTCCTAACCTTTTTAGTGCACTGAGTTTTCAAAGGACATTGCTGCAAGGCCAGCCATAGAACATAATGAAATGCTGACAACCTGGAGTCAGATGGAGGACCTTCAGTAAAAGCTGGCAATTGCTCAGAATGATTTATTTGCTCCAGTGAGTTAGTTACCAAAACATGGATCATATCTTGGGAAAACTTAGTGAAGCTGAAAGAGAAGTACAAGTTAAAAAAGGGAAGGTAACTTAATGGCCATTCTGGAATAAGATAGAAGAAATTGGAAGTAAAAACTCACTGGAGGAATGTAAGAAATTATTTTCTGCTGTTACAAGCAAGCAGAGGCAATTGAGAGCACAGAATTAATGGAATTGTGTGGCTAGATTTAAATGCACTTTTGACCACTTTAGGCAAACCCAGTTAGATAATGAATGGAGCTGGGACTTTGGTAGGCACAGTGAGAAGTTTGAGAAAGCTGTTAAAGTCTTGTAATACAAAACTTTCAGACTTCTGCTTCACTTGGCAGTCTTGGAATGCAATTATGAACCTACTTAAACCTAAAGAATTTTAAGGTAAATTAAGTTTTCAGCCCTCAAACCCTTTAACCTTTATTTGAAAAGCTGCTGAATTTGTGATGTGGATATTGAAATCTGGGTCCTTATGAACAGACACATTAAGATATCTTTCAAAACAAAATAATGCTAAATGCTTTGTTCTAATGTAAAAAGCTTACATATTAAATTATGCCTCGAGGTTTCTGAGCTTGAAAATTATAAGAAATAGGATGTTGAGATTTTAACACTGGTCTTCCAAGTCAAAATTGTGTGGACACATTTAATAGACTTCAACTCACCATTGTTATTGACCTCATAGGGAATATTGTGTCCAGTTCTGAGCCCCTCAGTTCAAGAAGGACACAGAACTGCTTTAGATTGTCCAGCACAGAGCCACAAAGATGTTGAAGGGAGTGGAGCATCTCCCTGATGAGGAAAGGCTGAAGGAGTTGGGTTTCTTTAGCTTGGAAAAAAAGGAGACTGAGGGGTGACCTCATTAATGTTTACAAATATGGAAAGGGTGGGTGTCAGGACAAAGGAGCCAAGCTCTTCTTGATGTCATCCAATAATGGGACAAGGCACAGTGGGTGTAAGCTGGAACGTAGGAAGTTCCACATAAATATGAGAACAAACTTCCTCACGGTTAGGGTGACAGAGCACTGAAATGAGCTTGCCATCTCCTTCTCTGGAGATGTTTACAACCTGTCTGGACATGTTCCTGTCTCACTTGATCTAGCTGATCCTGCTCTGGCAGAGGGATTGGACTAGATGATCTTTGGAGGTCCCTTCCAATCCCTAACAATCTGTGATTCTGTGATTATAGGTTAAGGTGTAGGTATGCTGTAATGTGAATAAAACTGCATCATACAGCAGTTTTTAAAAAGAATTTCTGAAGTGTCTCCACCATGGGAATATTTGTTCTGGTTTAAGCATCCTAGAAAGATTTCTGGGAATCCATTTATGTGTCTTTATTGTTTCTGTGGCAAGTTTAGAAAAAGGTATGTACTTAAAAAACTCTATTGATAAGCCAGTTCTATGTAAGTTGCATACATCCCAGTCTTCATAATAACACCAGAAGTAGTTACTGTAAGCAGTTGTCACGGATCAACTGGTTCAAAAATGAAAAAAAAATCCCAAACAACAAAACAGTCTTTCACTCATCAAGTTTACTTACTTTTTGTGAAACCACAGTGCAGCTTTTGCAAGCACAGGACAAAGGGAAAGTGGTCTTTCCCAGTCCTGAGAGCACATGGAATTCTTACTGAACAGATGGCTCAGCTGCTACAGCATGAGAGTGTATTTAAGGTATGTCTGTCAGCATCTCTTCACCCTGTTTCTTTGACATTCGGTTTCCAAGGCCTGTATTTTGCATTAAAGTGGACATTTTTTGTTGCCCTGACTTAAGACAGTTGGCATTATGATATGGT
This sequence comes from Upupa epops, assembly GCA_013397515.1. Taxonomy (NCBI): domain Eukaryota; kingdom Metazoa; phylum Chordata; class Aves; order Bucerotiformes; family Upupidae; genus Upupa; species Upupa epops. The sequence goes on from VZRI01003024.1 coordinate 59,670, forward strand.
AAGCAGCAGTCTGACAGTTACTATGTCCAGCGAATTTCAGGTATGTTTGGTAGCATGCATAAAGTCATCACATGCTCTACATTTGCTACCGGAAGGTAAGTGTTCCTTTGGAAGTGGAAGGGATTTTAATTCTTAATTCCTTCTAAGTCTATTGGGAGTTAAGCAGAGAAACCTCTGGCAAAACTCATGAAAGTTCAGATTTTGAGAGCTTTACATTTCTCTCTGCAGCTATAATAAGTTCCTTGCTGGCCCTTCTGAAATTGAGAGCATGTAATCCTTTTTACTGGGATTTCATTGTTACTTCTGGATAGGAAAAGAAAATTTACAATGTCCTTCTCACTTAATACAAAGCACCTCATGTAGAATGGGTGAAGGGGGTTCTTGAGGAACAGTCTGACATAGACACAAAACAGATTGCTCATGTAAGTGAAGTGCTGAGAACAAGGCAGAAAGGTAAGCTGATGTACATCAGACATGTACAGCACACATACATTAAATGTGTGTGAAGGGGCACTGAGTCTTAAGGATTTTCCTTTGCCTTGATTGATAACTTGGAGGCCAAGACAGGGAATAAACAAGGGAGTCTTAAGTTGAATATACAAGTTCTGAAGTGTATTTGTGGAATAACAGTGGGAAGAATATATATATTTTTAATATTTATTAATATTTAGGTCAAATAATTTACTGGTAGTAGGCTTAGACAAAAAAAGACAGCACCTATTTTAAGAACCAATTTAGATTTTCACATAAGTGGAAGTCAAGAATAATTCTAATGCATTACACAGACGTGTAAAGGCTGGAGCAAGGTCAGAATGAAGTCTCTTGTGATTTCTGTTCAAAATGAATTTAAATCAGGATGACTGATTTCACTAACTTCAAGCTGCTTTTTAACCAGATGAAAACTTGACACTCACTTATCAAAGTAAATAATTCACCTGATATTTTCCTAAGGAAAGAGGAATGGAGCCTAACATGGCTACAGTTCCCCTTGAGCACCATTTGGTGCAAGGTGCACTACTGGTCAAATACCAAGGACCCCTCCATCCTATTAACATATGTATTGCATCCAAACTTGTACTTTTTTTGACCTCATTCTACACTGATGCCAATGGGAACATCATGTGCAACCAGTCTTCTATTCAGGCTGTCTAATCTTAATAATTTAAAAATGCTGACTTGGGCAGGAGATGAGATAACTCACATTTTGGGCTTTCCACTGAAGCCACTGAATTCCATTTGGAGTACAGTACTAGCCCCATAAACCCATCTCTAAAAATCCCACTCTGAAAAGAGGATTACTGTACATATGCTGTTTCTGCTTCCTTTTTTCCATAACCTTTTAATGCCTCAGGGATTGAATTTCACTAGACACAGTGGGAGAATCCTGGTACATCTGGTTTCCCTGTGGTCTTACATGATGACTGAACAGCCTCACAGCTTTTGTGGTCAGGTTCCCTATGGGCTCACACTGTGATTAGATTTGTTCACCACAAATATATCCTTGTTTGCCATAAAGACATGAGTGAATTGAGCTGCTGTTTATGCATCCCATTTACAACTAGGATTTCCTTAAATCATACAGTAAATTAAGTTGGAAAGGACCTCAGGAGGTCACCTTGTACATTTCCTGGCTTGGTCTCTTCCCAGAGATGATTTTTCTCTCTTTTTGTGGATGGACAATTTAAAAACATTTTCTAACTGACTTTAGTGAGATTTCCACGAGGGCCGTAACTGCTACAAGAAATCACAGACTTGTTCTTAGAAAAGCACTTATTGCTTATTTTTAATATATAGGCGGTTCTGGAATTTATGTTTTCTTTCTGCAAATACAATACAAAAGCATGACTGTGCGACATGAATGGTGAATACTATGTTCTTACTGGCAACTGCTCTGGATATACAATCAACACCTTTAATTTTTATGGAGAGATGAAAAGTGACTTAAGCAAGGCCCAGTGAAAATAATTTCTGGTTATTTTTCTGGTAGATTTTTCTGGACTAGAGGATCGTTTGAGGTCCTTTTCAATCCGTAACATTCTGTGGTTCTGTGATATGGACTTCAGATCCAAGTCTCAGATAGACTTTTGGAAATTGACCATGACTGGCCTTTCTGAAAAGATCAATTTTTTAAAAGGCATATTTGTTCCTTGCTGTTTGAGCAGACAGAGAAATAAATCTGTGCTTTCAATGAAAAATGGTTTCTGCTAATCCTCCAGATAATCTAGGTATATTAAAATAAAGTTCAAAACTGATACCACGTGACTTGGAGGTTAAAGTCTGAGAAATAAGTGCAGGCATTGACCATGTAATTTCCATAGCCACCTGAGTATGAGAAAAGTTAGTTGAAAATGTCCTTGAACAGTTTGAGAGTTAAAGAAAGACATTCTTGTTTTACAGGTAGTTCATGAAATGGAAAATAAAAATATTTTGATAGAAGTGACAATTATCTTTCCTTTAATTATGCCAACACAAAAATTATCAATGTTTTAAGGCCTGCTGCTTTTCTGTAACAGGGTACGGAAGAGAATGCAGTTCTATTATTGATTATAATCATAATGATTACACTTATAGTCACAAAAGAAAACAGAAGAGAAATACAGACCCTTGTCTGGTAATATTTACAGAATTCTGCAGCATTTTGACTCCTTTCAGGAAGAGAAAGTAATTTTCACGCTTTTATACTTGCAAAGAGGATAGTAGCAGTATGGAGATGTGCACAAACAATTTAGTGCCTCGAGTGAATGGTGGCTGGAAAAGTTGCCAGTTGTTTCCAGTTAAAAATTCCAGGACAAAGACTAGTGAGAAGAAAAATATCCCATACAGGAAGAATAAAACTTTAGCCAAACCCAGCAGCAAACTTTATTTTTCTGCAGTAGTCTTGTTTGGAGATGTGATTCCTTCTTCCTTTCCTCTAATGGTGGCAACTCCTAGGTCTGCTGGAGGCCACTGCTTTCAGGCCTTCACTTACACTGAGAGCTTATACAGGTCTCTTTGCTTAACACACTAAAGGGAGGTTTTTGTCATGAAAATCTCTATTCTGATTAGATGAATGATCCAGAAACAATAGGCTGTGCCCTCTAGTGCACCTGCACCTTAATGTGACAGAGCCTCTCACCTATTTTCAAACTTCATTACACAGAAACGGACCTGAGGAGACCAGTACAACATCTAGAAATATTTTGAGTATCTATGTAATTTTACTGCTTTTTTACTTTTATTTCAAAATAGATGTGCTTTTATGGCATATGCCATTCTGTAGCTCGGTATGTAAATTCCAGCTTGCTTGCTGTAAAGCTTGCTTCCTCAGTATTGGAAATGTAGGATTTAGGTACTACTTTGTATTAATGTGAACTGAAAATATTTCTGATTTTAGAACTGGTTGTGTTCTTTAAAAAAATGTAATGTTTAGCAGTTTGGACGGTATTTAATGTATTAGAAACTTGTCCCTTAAAAGTAATGCAGATTAATTTCAGTAGGAATGAATTGTTTTGGGACCTATGCACCTTTAGGTGCATCAAATCTTGCCTGGTATGTTTTGCTGCATTTAATTCTGAACTAGTGGTCTTCTCTGCTGAACAAACCACATTTTCTGTTCACTTCAGATCACTAACTAACAATCTGCTTGAGTGTGAACTGTAAGACCAACCAGACCCAAGTCCTCCTTTCCACTACTCCTAACGATCTTTTAACATCAGTTTAAATCTGTCAAACCTTTCATCAGATGTAAAAACTAATGGAAAGGTTACTTTTGTAGTATAAGAGAGCATTTACCATGGTAACAGACCTATTCCTGTTCATCTGTTTAGTCATGCTTTATCATATTATAAATGGTTGTGTCCCTACTCCTTTTAAAAAAGCCTATGTAAAAAAGCTTTGTGGATACAGAAACCAGAGCCTCAGACTGCACCTAGTCAGTACAGAGAGTCTCTGGACTAGTCCAGGGACAGGTCCATGGCAGGGCCATGGTGGCTGGGAATCACAAGTACAACATGCTCCAAAAAGCAGAGACAGTCACACATCACTGACTCCTTCCACTTGTCCCACTCATCAAGGGATACAAAATAGAGATGCAAATGTTAATACCCAATCTCAGATGGACAATACCATAGAACTGCCAAGTCTTACAATAGCATTTTAAATGCCTAGCTGGTGTAAGCATCTGAAGGTATGCCACAAGGAGCAAAGGACTTTCGTTGGTTCCCAAAGGGACTGTAATGCTGACAAGCCAAGCATTCATGGGATGGCTGGTTTTGAGCCATGCTCTTCTTGAACAGACAGAAATCATAGCAGTCAAAAGCCACTCATTCTTGACTTCTGACTTGCACTAATTAGAGGGTCTATTTGTTAAGAGTTTGGCATTGTTAGGCTGTTTCTGCTTTCTGCTCTGAAGCCAGTCACTAATGGTATTAGTTCAGTGCACGAAGTGAAATGCTTTGAGCACTAGCTGAAGTCCCAAAAGAGGTAGAACACTTTTTTCATAAAATGCTGGAATAAAACAAGCTCTCAAAGTCAGGGGGAAAAAAAGAAATATAACTCAAGTAACTACAAAGCACTAGAACATAATTTTTCTCTAGAAAAAAAGAAACTGGTCCTTCGTATCTGTGGACATCCAGCTAGAAAACAGCCTGCCATGAATGGCTTTTCAACTACATAATAGTAATGTTGAAAATAGTCAAAAGGAAAAATGAAGTATTTATTTTCAGTTACCCTTGTGCCAAAGAAAACAGCTTCCTCACAATTGCAAGCTGCCAATTTCAAAAGGAACCCTCACTCATGAAGTGCTTTAAAGTAACTCATGATTGAAACAAGAGGATCAAGAGAAGTACATTCGCTGTATTTAAGTTCAACTAAAACTGTACTTAAACCAATCTAGTTTGTTAAGTCTCCTCACCTAAGCAAAGGTATATACAAAAATAATACATAAGGAATTTCAGCCATTTCTACAATTTCTGTCACTACAAAATACTTCATCAAGCTGATGACAAATCATATGGGGAAGTTTATTAAGACAGAAGGAAAACAGAGGTGTCAGATTTTACACTCAGTGACAAATGCCAATCTTCAACAATAAAGCTTCTGTCAGAAACCAGGAAACACTGTGCAAACACCTTTCAAGAAAGTACATGCAGCTTTGTGCAAAGAACATGGTTCCTCGCATGCCTATTGCCTGACTGATTACATTGCTAACATTTGCCCCTCCTGTAGTGATACTTTTTCACAATTCTGTGACACTATTGCCAGGGATCTTTTAGAAAGTTGAGATGAAGGAGTCTGTGAGAAGCTGCTTGTGATAAAATATATTGTATAGGAATAGCAGTATTTAATAGTCTGCTGAAAAATTGACAAAATTCTCCAATTTGGGGAAGTAGAAAGTAAAACGAGTGATGATTTCTGGGTGGGTTTTTTTTAATGGTAATGTCTTAGCCAAGCTGGAACATCTAAGACCACACTTGATGTCTGCTGCATCCACCCAGCTGAATAAACACACATGGGATATCTATCATCTACTGCTGTGAGGCAGCTTTCAAAGGTGATGCTGAAGCTCCTCTTAGGACTCTTAAGTTCTGTTTGTACATAGTAATTGTGCACCACTGTCCCCTTCTGACTTTCGGAAGCCACAGAAGGGTTCAAGAACAGCTACCTGTCAAAAATTGGAACTCATTAGAGTAACTTTGTGACCATTATTATTTCTGTAATTTGAGAACAGACACTTACATTCTTATGTCTTAGTGGGTTAAGTCCTAGTTTCAGCTCCATGCAATTCTGGAAGCTTTCATTTTACCTTCCTCCCTCTATCAATCATGAGGGACACAAGTTGCAAAACTAAATAACCAGGGCTTCAGTCTCCTCAGAGGCTGGAAACAGAAGTTAAAGCAGCCACACATGGCATAAAAAAATCTTAGAATTTGCAGTGCATGATCAGCCTACCCAATTACTTATGTAAGACTTTTCTGACAACTCTTCTAGCCACTGCTTTGTGCTCTACTGAACAGAAACTTACAGAGGAAGGCAAGGAATAATATCAAAATACATAGCTCTGCATTACATTTCACTGTTTTTATCCAGCCTTGAAAGAAAAACCCCAAGAATTCTAGCAAGATGGCAGTGTCCAGAGCACAAGATCAGAAGGAAGTTCTGTGAACTGTGGAAAGCTCACCTTCGCGTGTTCCCTATTCTGCTCCCATTACAGATTATGCTCCTGATTTCAAGAAGACAGCTAGAACACTAATAAACTAGAGGGACTTGTGGTAGACATTCCTGGCTGTGACACTAAGCACCTTTGGTACTTAAAGTAAGGTCCTGGATGTGCTACATCAACCATACACCATACAGTGTGAATAAGCATGAAACAGAACACGGCTTGTTTACATCTCCCATTTTACATCATCATTTTTTTACTTTGGTTTTGGTCTTAAAGATGCACAACTTAGGTAAGAAGCCTAAATGTTTATCTACCAGCAATATAATGTTTCCATGTGGAAGATACTCAAGAACAATGGACTTGTTGACTAAACTCAGGACTATAACAAAACATGTTTTTTCCATATTGCAAAAGAAATGTGCACAGCTGACTTGTTAGAATTCTAAGAACTTCCTAATGCAGAAACACTACACATAAATCTTCATTAAAATCAGTTAAGTCTTTGGTTTTGGGGAAAAAATAAACAAAATGAAACTAGCCTTAAACCTGGTGTGTTTAAAGGAAAGCTGAGCAGAAAAACTAAACAATAAACCCCATGTAGCCTTATATGTACTTTTCTGTGATATACACATTAAACAAAGTGTACCTACTTAGTAACCAGGACACAGGCTGCAGGACAGGCACATCCCAAACCAAAAAACACTGAAGAAAAAAGTTTCACATATTTTCTTAGATCTCTTGAGTCTCATCACTGTGACAGCAGGAGAGAGCTGTTGGGTGTTAATTAGGAGGAATGTGAGCATGTGCAGACAAGTTGATGCAGTCTGCTCACTAGTTATCTAGTTAGTCCAAAGCTCTGTCATACTGACCAGATCATTAACAACTGCTTCACAGAATCATAGAACTGTCAGAACTGGAAGGAACCTCGTCATCAGCTAAAACCCCCCCACCAAAGCAGGACTGCCTAGAGCACACTGCACAGGGCTGCATCCAGGTGGGATTTTAATATCCTCAGAGGAGACTCTGCAGCCTCTCTAGGCAGCCTATTCCAGGGCTTTGTGAATCCCACTGGGAAGTTTTTCCTTATTTTTTAAATGGAACTTCCTGTGTTCCAGCTTGTGCCCATTGCTCCCTGTCCTATCACCGTGCACAGCTGAAAACAGGCTGGCACCATCCTCCCTACAGCCACCCTTCAGATATTTATAGGCATGGATCAGTTCTCATTCTTCTCAGCACTAACCACTCCCAGTTCTCTTAACCTTTCCTTGTAAGAAACACCCCAGGCCCCAAATAATGTTTGTTGCTTCTTCCACTTTAGCCCTTGAAACCAAAACTGGGGCAAGTGCCCCACATGTTCCATTTATAAACATCTATTGTCAACCATTCTGTGGTTTCCCTTCCCCATTTGAAAAATATTGCCTTCTCTAAGGTAGCATTTATTCACAAGCAATACAAAGTGAGCTTGCTGTCGTGACAACAAACTCCTTTTACTGGGTACAGTCTTCATTCTGTTATATTGCACAACAGAAGAGTTTTGCAGAAATATCTACTACATGGTTTTTGAAAGTTTCTAGAACTGAGATTCAGTCTTACACCCCAGAACTTACACCCCAAACTGCATTTGGAAATTCATTTCAACTGAGCATCTTCTGAACGTCACATTGCCCATTCCTTTTCCTTGCATACAAGCCAAGGCAGGCACAGAATCCGACCACGCTGATGACAAGGCCTAACAGGAAGGCGATGGCATCTCCTGTGTCCAGGGCTTCAACTACGGGCAGCACCAGCAGCAGCGAAACGAGGACTAGGAAAAGTTTTAACACGTTGCCTGTCGAAGCCATGTTGACGGTAAGCTGACCCCAAAGGAAAATTTAATTAAGAAAGCAGTGGAAAGCAGATACTTCAGTGGTATCTACAGGGAAAACAAAAGGAACATGACAAGATTTCCCTTAGTTCCTCCTTGGAATTTTAATTTCGAAAGCAAATCGAGTAGCTCAATTTATTACAACTATCTGTGTGTGGCTCAGAAACAGAGGATTTACCTTCACTGGTACAGGGGTAAATTACTAGCAGGAAACAGGCTTTTCCAGCAGGCGTGTAGGACACACCTCGTACCCACACCTTCTGGAAAGGGGCATCCCGGAGGCACGGGGTGACTCCTAAGCATCGGCCAGTATGGTGGCCAGCCCCTCCCCAATCCGTGCACGCAAACCTCACACCCTCACTACGGGACAAAACGTCTTTCCACTCCCTCCAACCCCAGGAGCGTCCCCGCACACCGGCCTGGCCCGATGCGGACCACTTCTTGCGCAGGCACGGACACTGGCACTGCCTGCGCTACCCGGAACAAGCGGCTTCTACTCTGGGGCTCGGTGCCGCCCCCCGCCCGGTCTCCCGCTGCGGGACGGCAGCTCCCAGGGCAGCCCCGCGCAAGCCCTGCTCGCACGGCCGCTCCTCCGTCACCTCCAGCCACCGCTCTGGGCTGCGGAACGTCCCCGCTCCCGCCTCTGCACCCGCCGAGGCCCTCAGCTGTTGCGGCTGCCGTTCCACCGCCCAACCGCGGCCATCACAGGAAGGGGCGGTAGCGCGGCCGGGGGCGGGTGGAACCTGACCGGGCCGCCTCCCCATCTCGTCACGCACCCCCGCCGCACTGGCTTCGGCAGTGCATCGGGAGCGCAGCGGGGAGGGTGGCTCTCGGTGTGGTACTGCGCCCCGGATCCCGCCGGCAGCCGGCGCCGCGCGATGCCGGGTGAGATGAACCTCGGCCTCATGATCGAGGAGCAGGGACTGCACGTACATGCTGTGTCGTTTCCGAACTAAAAGTATAAACACGGGTTACAGAAATGGCTCGGGCTGGTCATCCGCTGTTTTCTCTCAAAATAAACAAATACTTGTATTTTGGTTAGAAAATAATAAACCCCTTCATGATAAGGAAAAGACCTTTAAAATCATCAACAAACTATTCACCTAACTCTACCGAGTCCACTGCTAAGTCATGGCCCTAAGCTCCAGATCTGCTTTAGGCATGTTCAGAGATGACAGTTCAACCACCAACCTGAGCAGCCTGTTCCAATGCCTGATGACCCTTCATTAAAGAAGTTTCTCCTGATTTCTAACTTAAACTTCCCCTGCACAGCTTGAGGCCATTTCCTTTTCTATCACTCATTACTTCATAGAATCATAGAATGTATTGGATTGAAAGGGCCCTCCATCTAGTCCAACTCCCCTACAACAAGCAGGGACATCTGTAACTAGAACAGATTGCTCAGAGCCCCATCAAGCCTGACCTTGAATGAAAGAATTATTAGAAATCGGAAGGGACCTTGAAAGATCATCTACTGCAATCCCCCTGCCTCAGCAGGATCACCTAGACCGAGTTACACAGGAAGAGATTCAGGCAGGTTTTGAATGTTTCCAGAGAACGAGATTCTCTAAATCCCCCGGGCAGCCTGTTCCAATGCTCCGCTACCCTCACAGTGAAGAAGTTTCTTCTGATATTGATATGGAACCTCCTCTGTTCCAGCTTGCACCCATC
>VZRI01003024.1:69482-88033 GCA_013397515.1 Upupa epops
ACCCCCAGGTCCCTTTCTCCTACACTGCTCTCCAACAGATCAGTCTCCAACCTGTACTGGTACCTGAGGTTCTTCCCCTGATGTAAGATTCTATACTGACCCTTGTTGTACCTCATTAAGTTTCTCTCTGCCCAGCTCTCTAGCCTGTCCAGGTCTCGCTGAATGGCAGCACCGACTGGGGGCTTGGTGACACCTTCTAGCTTTGTGTCATCAGCAAACTTGCTGACAGTGCCCCCTAATCCCTCATCCAAGTCTTTAATGAATAGATTGAAGAGGACTGGTCCCAGTACCAATCCCTGGAGGACTCCACTAGATACTGGTCTCCAACTAGACTCTGTCCCATTAACCACTACTCTCTGGCTTCTATCCCACAGCCAGTTCAAAATCCACCTCACTACCCAATCATCCAGTCTACACTGCCTCAGTTTGGCCTTGAGGATGCTGTGGTAGACTGTGTCAAATGCCTTACGGAAGTCGGTATAGTCCACATCCACTGCTCTGCCATCATCTCTCCACCCGGTTATGCCCTCATCAAAGGCTATCAGGTTGGTCAAGCATGACTTCCTCCTGGTGAAGCCATACTGACTGTCCCTAATGACCTTTTTGTCCCTCATGTGCCTAGATACAGCATCTAAGACAAATTGCTCCATCACCTTCCCTGGAATGGAGGTAAGGCTGACCAGTCTATAGTTACCTGGGTCCTCATTCTTACCCTTCCTGAAGATTGGAGTGAATGTCTCTAGGAATGGGTCCTCCACTGCCTCTCTAGGCAACCTGTTCCATGGATCCAGTACATATTAAAGAACTTTTTCCTAATGTCCAGCCTAAATCTATCCTTTTGTATTTTGAAGCCATTACCTTTCATCCTATCGTTACATGCCCTTGTGAACAGCTCTTCCTCAGCCATATAGGCTTCTTTCAGGTGTTGGAAGGTCAGTAGAAAGTCTACCTGGAGTCTTCTCTGCAGGATGAACACCAACTTCCAGCTATCTTCATAAGAGAGGTGCTCCAGCACGCCTCTGGACTCCCTCCAGCAGTCCCACATCCTTCTTTTGCTGGGGGCTCCATAAGTAGATGCAGTACTCCATGTGAGGTCTCACCAGGGCAGAGTAGAGAGGCAGAATCACCTCTCTCTGTCTAATGACCATGCTTCTTTTGATGCAGACCAGAATGTAGTTTTCCTTCTGGGCTGCAGCTGCACATTGGTGGCTCATGGCCAGCTTTTCATCCACCAGTATCCCCAGTCTTTTTCCACAGGGATGGTCTCTAGCATATCTCACTCAGCTGTATTGGTAACTGGTTACCCTGGTCCAGGTGAAGGATCTTGTGCTTGGCTTTGTTGAACCTCATGAGATTATGATAAGAAATGAACACCCGCCTCTCTATAATGTCCTTTCAGGTAATTTTAGACAGCAGTGAGGTCTCCTCTTAGACTCCTTTTCTTCAGACCAAATAGACCCCGCTTCCTCAGCTGTTTCTCTCCATTCTCCAGACTCCTCACCAATCTTGTTGCCCTTCTTTGGATCTGCTCCAGCACCTCAATGACTTTCCTGTATTTAGATGCCTGAAACTGAACACACTACTTCAGGTGTGGTCTCTTGTGTGACAAGTACATGGACACAATGACTTCTTCACGCGTGCTGGCCACACCACTTCTGATACAAGTCAGGATGCTGTAGGCCTTGGCCCTCTGAGCACACTGCTGGGTCATATTTTGCCAACTGTCAATCAATACTCCCAGATCTCTTTCCATGGAGCAGCTTCTAGTAACTTTCTGCCTGCTTCATTTCATGGGTAATGAGTACTAATCCATGCCATTGTAACCACTTCCAGCTCTGATCATTAAGGTGGTTTGAGAGTGTTGGAGAGTAGCGTGGTGTAAAAAAACCCAAATGTTTGTTACTGAGTAATTACCTGAGATTAATTCAAACCTAAATCAAACTTTTATTTCAAATTTGGACAAAGCTGCTCATAGAAGTCCTGCGTTGAGCTCTTCTGTTACACAGAATATGGTTAAAATGTCTTGCAAATGCCTTGAGGGGTTTGTTCCTAGTCAGAGCTTGGTTTTTATTTTTCAGTGGAAAATAGATGTGCTTTAATTTGAACAAAAGACTTGTTAAGCAATTATTGTAGATTCAAAGTCTGTGTGATTTTGGAATGTTTACAGAAAAAAAACAACAATCCAGAAGAACATGTGCCAATCTCATGCCAAATTCAACCTAGAATTTGTAATGCATGATGCCAAGCTTTAATTCATGACTGAAAACTCATGTTCCCACAATGTTTCCCTAGACTCGTGTGAAAAACCAATTTTGTGAACCTTTGTCTTTGCAGTTTCCAATGATCTTTTAAAGAGCAGTGGAAAGCCAGATACATAGTGCAGCATACACGCAGCTTTGTCTTTGCCTTATGTAATTTCACTGTAATTGCCCTTGAGCAACCATTTTTCATGCTTACAGAAACTTCATAAGTCTGAGGTGGGATGGTACTGTTGTGCTTATTATCATTCTTTCATGACTGCTCTTTAACACATCTGTCCTGGATCCATCAGCTGTCAGTTTTCTTAGATGATAAATTTCCAGGGACAAGAGCAGTCTTTTTGCTCCCTTTACACCAAGTAGAATGAAAGCATATTCATTATAAGCAGCAATACTTAGACTCTGATACAAATAATAATAAATGCCAGTATAACTCATAAACATACTTTTTATTCATAAAGTACTTGTTTCACACTTTTTCAGATCTGAAATACCTGATGTTTCATGTTCATTGCTGAAGGCATTTTCTCAATAAGCAGATGCCAGATAAACTTACCGGCGAAAAATACTGAAATTTCTGAGAAAGCTTCCACAGCAGGGAGGAGGAGAGTAGTGCTGTGATGCCAGGCCCATTCCTTAATGAATCAGATAAATTGTAACCCCTACAGACCCTGAAGAATGCAGGAGGTAAGTGTCATCACAGAATCACTGCTGTCACTTTGCAGAGTGAGTCCTGGCCCTCTCACTGCCTTGTTAGGCTTATTTGCTGCATCCTGCACTGTTCACGGGAAAATATTACACTGTTCTGCAATGTCACAAAATGTTTCCATCATCCCTGGGAGTTTCAGTGCTGTATTTGCTATTGCCACCACTTACCAAATAAAATTTCCAGTAGCTGTAATTTATTCCCATAAAACAGATGTGAGGGGGTTGAACAATGACTTTCAAGTGTATCTTGCATACCTAGAAATGTCAATACCAAAGATTTATGGCAACTTTGGACTTGAGTGTTTCGAAGGTGAGGCATGTAAAATCCAAGGGAAAGATTTGGCTTAACATACTCATTTTACTCCGTTGCCCCTCTTCTAAACAACTTTAGAAATCTATGTGCTGTTTGAAATGACACAGAAATGTACAGTAGGGATGTGGTAAATATTCATTGTAAGATACATAATTTATTAGTAATATTTTGGACATGCCATTGAGGGCTAGAAAGCAGTGCCATTTGGGGATATTGCTCTAGCTTATTAGCTCTTTCAATGCCATTGCATTTTGTAGCTTTGGCTTCAGAAATAGTGCTGCTTTGAAAAAAAGCCAAAATATAAGCAGCAAAGGAGGCTCTAGTGGTTTTTGTGCTGTCTGAATAGCAGATAAATGTGTATTCAGCTTCAAGCTCTGCCATCAACTTCCTGCATCACCTCAAGCAAATCTTGCTTTTGACCTATCACTGCTTTGATTGCTTAGCTCAAGCTATTATGTAACTAATACTCAGAGGAAAGACAGAGAATTCCCAGAGCTGACAAGCTAAAGCTTTGTAAATTTTGAGCACAAGGCTAAGGAGGTAAATGTGAGGCTGGAAATTGAAAATAAAGTGCACTTTCTGCAGAGAAAGAAGTTATGAGATAATCATCAGAGCAAGGCTACACCCTGCAGGGGGTATTTGGGTGGCTTTTTCTCCCTCCTACTTGGCCCATCTTCTATTGAGAGCCATTTGTTTATTCCATGACCACACTGATCTGGGAAGCTATCAGATCAGTTTTTCGACTTCAGTTGTACTGCTGTAATGAGAAATGCTAACTCTGATTACTGATAAGGCATGACTATGGGGCAGTGATTATCACTTCTACATCAACATATTCACCCTTGAGCTATTTTTTTTTCTGGTGATACTTAATCTGACATTGTAGCTGTCTATCGCTAAGTCCTCATCTATTCACTCACTGATCTACTTCCAGTTTTTCTTGTACAAAAGCTGTGATGTGCTTTATTTGGACTGCACTGGGTGCTTTTCTGAGAAAGTAAACTACTGCAACCACCTCATCTGTTTCTGCAGAAGAAACAAAGCTATAATACAGCATGTATTAGTTCTGTCATTAACCTTTTCCACATTTGCTTCTCAGTCTGCTGTCACGGCAATTTTGGCTTTGTCCTTTCTCTTCCTTCCACTCTCATTATCCTCTCCATTCCTATCTTGTATGTCCTGCTGTGTTTATTTTCTACTTTTCAACATCCTTAAGTTTCTTCTCAAATAAATGTACATAGTCATAGACCTTCCCAGCCCTAAAAACACCACTTGGATTCCCTCTCCATGTCTATCACTTCACCTGTTTTATTCCTGTCACCTCTAACCTCTTGAAACACACTGTCCAAATTGCTCTAATTACATTCTTCATCTCTCTCAGTACGGTTCATCCCTTCGGCCATCAGCTAAAACTGCTCACCTTGGTTGACATCTCAGACGTGAAGGCCTACATTTCATTGTTGCCACTCTGATGGACTCTTGAAACACTAATTCCTCTCCCCAAATCCAGTAAACACTTCAAAAATCTGCCTTCCTTTACATAAAACCCTCCTTTCCAGATTCTTCACTTACACTTCTTGAATTATTAGTGCTGAATCCTCTTGCTGCTGAGAATATTGTCCATCCATGTTTTTTCCTGTAGACTTTCTAGGCATTGTCAGTGGCCACTCTTATCAACAAATAGAGCTTTGAATGCCATTCTCAACTCACATTTTTCCTTGTCATCTCTCTCTTTTTATTCTCACTTGATGGTGTTGAGGTCTTACTGCATGTGGCACAGCAGCTCCTAGGCCTAACTGTACGACCTAAAGTCATGTCCTGACAATTATTCTTGTCTTTCCCTGTGACCCATGCAGCTTTGTTTATTCAGAGTGCTGCTGCAAAGAGGCCTTTCTCTAGTTTGTAATTTTCACTGTGTTCCCTCACTTCTTAATCTTCTGGTGTTACATTTCCTCTTTTGCTGAGCCAATTTTCTTCTCAGTCCTAGAACATCTTTGTGGTGCAATCTTCATACTGGCTTATCCTGTTGCCATGTCAGGAGTTTAACTTCTACCTTTCTTTTGTCTCCCATGGCAGACTCCTTTTGATCCCTCTGAGAAGCAAAAGCTACTTCTTTCTGAAAGCACTGAAAGGCTTACAGAAAGAATTGCACCACTTTTTGGTGGAAAATTCTTTCCTTTGGTACCACATGCTTCCTGCTGTCCTTTATACAGACATGAAAATAAAGGACTAAATAGCCCAGCAATTCTTTTTCCTTCAGTTCTTTGCTCCTTTTCCCTGGCAGGTGATCTCCTCTGTCAGCTTGAATCTCTGAGTTCTCTTGCCAGCACTTCAGAGACATCTCTGTGCAGCTCTGGCTGGAGCAAAAAGGCATGGAGGCAGCTGCCAGCCCTGCAGAAAAAAGCTCTGGAGCTGGTGCTGGCAGGAGGCAGAAACAGCAAAATGGCAGGAGTGAGTGCAAAGCATGCCAGCCAGAGTTAAGCATCTATTGATTGACTTCCCTGTTGAACTCTGCAGGGGAATGTGAGAGCTCCCCATCAATAATGGCAAATCTGGGGATTCCCTATGAGTATTGTGAGCACTGTCATACCTGGGGTTTTTTTTGTTTGTTTGTTTGTTTTTTTCTATTAAGAGGAACAGGCTCCTGAGGGTTTCGTAGAAGCATAATAAAGTAGAGGTAGATACCAACTGGAATGGTGCATCCAAACTTGCTTTAGCTTGAAGGAAATAATTCTGAATCCAGATTTCTGATTTCAGGCCTTGTACTTGTTGAAGGTTTATTTCAGCATGTGTCTGGCTTGACATTTAATGTCATAGGTTGATCAATTGACCAGGTCCAAGATGAGGTTAACTGATTAGTTTAGTTAATGTGCAAATGGGCCAAACCAAAAACAAAACAAGGAGCATTCAAAAACCACTTATAAATTGGAGGCAAAAGCAAAAACTAGCTTGATTTGGCTTGAAAACAACATTACACATTTAATTCACCACACATAAAAAAACCTTAAAACAAGAACTTACAGAGATTAAATCATATTACAAAGAATCATTAGGGATTGAAAGATCATCTAGTTCAATCCCCCTGCCACAGCAGGATCACCTAGACCAAGTCACACAGGAACATGTCCAGGTGGGTTTTGAACATCTCCAAAGAAGGAGACTCCACAAATCCCCTGGGCAGCCTGTTCCCATGCTCCGTTACCTTCACTATGAAGAAGTTCCTTCTGATACTGAGCTGCTGTCTCCACCCCCTCAAAGGGAAGAGATTTCCAGGAGTTCTTTTCCTGGTGGAAATGTGGAGTCCATTCTGTTTGTACAAATGTCCCTCAATGTCAGTGGTGCATTTAAGGTCCAGTTCCCTCTTCCACGTGCTTCCAAGTCCATCCTCCATTGCCAGTATACTGATTCCTATGGACCACAAATGAGGGGAAACTCACACAATTTCAGAAAACAATGGATTGCAGGTGGAATCTTTCCTCCACTGATGTCTTAGGTTCCAACTTTCACTGTCTCCATTCATCATATTCCAAGGGCAAGGGAGCTGCTGTGCCCAGCTTCATTGACAATGTGCATTCTCTCTGAACAATGACAAAAAGAATAGAAAAGGACTCAACATGAGCCGGCAATACTTTACCATCACGCTCTAACCAACTGAGCTAACCAGCCACTTCTTGCAGCTCAGAAAGCCAACTGCATCCTGGGCTGCATCAAAAGAAGTGTGACCAGTAGCTCAAGGGAGGTGATCCTCCCATTCTGTTCTGCTTTCATGAGACCCTGTCTGGAGTACTGTGTTCAGTTCTGGAGCCCCCAACACAGGAAAGAGATTGAACTGTTGGAACATGCCCGGAGGAGGGCCATTGATTGGAGGGCTGAAGCCCCTCTTCTGTGGGGACAGGCTGCGAGAGTTGGCACTGTTCAGCCTGGAGAAGAGGAGACTACAGGGAGATCTTGCAGCTATCTTCCAGTACCTGGAGGGGGCCTACAGGAAAACTGGGGAGGAGTTGTTTCCAAGGGCTTGTAGTTGTGGGAGCAGGGGTAATGGTTTCAAGTTGGAAGAGGGTGGGTTTAGACTGGAAGTCAGAAAGAAACTCTTCACACAGAGGGTGGTGACACACTGGAACAAGTTGCCCAGGAAGGTTGTGGCTGCCCCCTCTCTGGAAGTGTTGAAGGCCAGATTGGATGGGGCCTTGAGCAACCTGGTCTAGTGGGGGTGTCCTTGCTTATGGCAGGGGGGGTGGTACTAGATGATCTTTAAGGTCCCTTCTAACCTGAACTGTTCTGTGAATCTGTGAATACCAAAAACTGGAAGCTACAAACCAGTTGTACCAGTTCACAGTCATCTATTAGCTCAACTGAAACTAAAGGAGAGCTTGGAATTGCAAGCTGAACATCACAAGTTGCCATAGCAACTTATGAATGCCTCAGGCAAGAAAGTGGCTCAAATTCAAACCACTACAGTAGTAATGTAAGCTACTGAGATGCTCTCATGTTATTCATCAGTGTTTCCACAGGTAGGTTGAATATTGTGCATTGTTTGTCTAGTTCTTCTAGTTCTATTTGTGAGATTTCAACTACTGTACAGTATTAAGAAGGCAAATGCATATAGCACAGGAAACTCAGCTTCAGAGGGCCTGGCAGTGCCAATCAGTATTGAATGGTAAGCAAAAGTATATACTATTCAACAGAAGAATGATAAAATGAGATTTAAAGGGGGAGTAGCAGCTGTCATCCACACACTGTTTTGTGTAGTACTTCTTTTTTTCCAAGCTATACTGGCAGATGTTTTCTTGACGTCTGTGCATATATATGATTGTAATAAGTAGGAGAAATTCCATAAAAATAGAAATTGATTTAAACATAATAAACTTGTGTAGTCATATGTTTGAAATGTAGATCTAATCCATATTTGGATAACTCTTTAGCTACAGGAACACGTAAATAGCCTTTCCTTCTTATTTGTTTCCAGTGTTAGACATTGTTAGAAATAAAGCTTGTCTACCTATGCAGCTCCAACCATCTAAACCTGAGTGTGTTGCTCAGAGCTGAGAAAACGAGTATATAAGTTATAAAAATTGTCCCTTACATTTTCATGCCTCAAGTGTAATATTTTTTTTCAAGAATAGTGCCCAAATAAGGAAGGTTACTGAAATGAGAAGGTATTTTAGGAAAATCAGAGCTTAATGTCAGGCTCAGGCTGGTATGTCTTTGGCACAAGGGGCAGAATTCAGAAGCTGGAGCTATGCTTCATGCCAAACTGCTTAGGGAGGAGAGTCACACAATCACTGGAGGCTGCAGGGCATCTCTGGAGATCACCTAATTCAAATCACCTTCTACAAGCCAAGTCAGCTACAGTAGGCTTCTCTGGGCTGCGTCCACTCAAGTTTTGAGTAGTTTCAAGGATGAGAGCTCCACTTCCACTCTGGGCAACCTGTCTGTGCTTTATCACCCTCACAGAAAAAAAAATTAAGTAAAATTTTCCATGTGTTTGAATGAAGTTTTCTTTATTTCAGTTCCAATCCTTGGCCTGTCACTGGATGCCACTGGAAAGAGCCTGGCTCTGTCTTTTTTAACCCTATATCAGATATGTATATGTGTAGCTAATAACCTGCCTGAGCCTTCTCTTCTCCAAACCAATCTATTCCAGTTCTCTCAATCTCTTTTCTTATGCCAAGTGCTCCAGACCTTAATCACCTTTGCGTTGCTCTGCTGGACTCATTCCAGTAGGTTTATGTCAGTCTTGTACTGGGAGTCAAAGGACGGGACTAAGCAATCCAGTTGTGTCTCATCAGTACCAAGCTCAGGATCACTTCCCTAAGCCTGCTAACAATGTTTTTCCTAATGCAGACCAGGATGTTGATGTCAAATGGTATGGCCCTACAAATGCTGCCATGCTTTCCAAATTTTATACTGATTTGAGGAGTACAGGGATTTTAGAGTAATTTATACACCCCTCAACAGCTGTTCAAGTTATTACACTCATTAAATGCTCTATGATTCTGGGGCATTAATTAGAACAGGCTTTTGTGTTGTTCTTGTAATAACGTATTGAGAAAAACAGCTCAGTATTTCTGTTTATCAGCTCAGCACATGATTTAGAGGAAACCTCTGGACTGATTCAGATCTTTTAAGACCCTTTTGTCAGGCTCCAGTGTTACTCTCCTGAGCAGGGACTGGGCTGCTCGTTTATTATGCACAAAGAGTGAACAGTCCTGCTCCTAAATAAGCAAAAAGCTCAGGTGACTCCAGGTTTTTAATGGAAGTGTATCCAAGGTAGGAATCAATTCCATTTACACCAAGAGTTAGAAATGAACAAAGCCTGTAGAAAGAAAACTGAAAAATGTGAAAAGATAAATAAACTCTTTCAGGAAAATGGAGATGTCATTGCTGCAGCTGACTTCATGGAGAACTAATTTAAAACTGTCTTTATACAGTTTTTCTGAGCTTTAATTCCCTGTCTACAGTATTGTCTCCTTTACATGCATTGGAATTTTCACATTGCCCTCAGTAAGGCTATGATTCCACCTGTATCTGAAAAACAGGGGCAGTTAATCTTCACAGTATCACAAAAATTTCATAAATTTTCTGGAACATGAGCAACAGTCCAATGGTAGTGGTAAACCCATAGGAAATCCTATAAATGATTAACCTGAAGGCTACATGCATTTGTCAGATAAATGCTGTTGCAAGCTAACAAATGGTATTGTATTTGCAGAATGTATTTCCTGTATCTTATCTTGATCATAGAAGGTCCTAAAAATAGCTTGTAGCATACAAAGTAAATCTGGATTATTTTGATGCCAGTCTAAAGGGAAGGGACATCATTCATGAGGGCCACATTTAATGAGCCAACTGTCCGCTTTCAATAGCCTTCAATTCATTCCAGCCCTTGGTTATTTGGCTCCCTTTTCATTAGCAAAACAGTTGGGAGTTTCACTGTTGAACTAAATACACAGCTGTCATTACAAAAGACACCATGATTCAGAAACATATAATTGCTTAATGCCTTTATGTTTCACAGATTACACAGACTTTTAAAGGAAAATGCATTTAACTTCTGTTACCAGTCTGAAAATTCAAGCAGTGAGAAAAATCACTTGTAATGTGCACACTGTGAAATACAGTTGCAGATACATGTAGTTGAAACGGACATAGCTTACCTTAATGGCTCCAGTGACCTTGGTGATGAAAGTCTGAGATACATGAAATATGGAATATTTTAGATGTGTGTTCACTAATAATATAAATTATAAAATAATAGTAGACAGATTGCTATTGGAGAACTCAATCCAAACTTACCTATCAGTTTTTGATCTTTTCAGCGGGGTTTGGGTGATGTTTAAATATTATTTTCATGCCTGCATTTCATGGCATCTTAAGAAGGGCAGCAGGGATGGTCATCCCCATTTTACAGCTGGAATAATCAAGACAGTGAAAGATGATACAAATTTCTGAATTCCAGCAAAGTTTGGAAGGGCATCCTGCGCTGTTTAAAACTTGCCACTTCTGTTCTGATTTGTAGCTGGTATTAACTTACACAGATTTCTGTGGAAACAGAAAAGGAAAATCCTTTTGTGAAAATGTGCTGTCTCTGTCAATATGTGTAGAATTTCCTGCCAAACCCACAGAGCACATGAACGTCCTTACAAGATGTATTTTGCGATGATAGTGTTCAACCTTTTCCATGTTGACTACCTTTACGTTGCAGCTGAGATAAAAAGATCACTGTGATGGAAGCTGTAAGGAAGCTGTAGAACATAGATACAGACTTATGTCACCATTTTCAGGTTTGATTCTAGCATTCTAAATCACAACAGACTTTATTTTACCAATGGGATAGAGGCTGCTTCACTTACAGGGCTGTTTGCTGTTTTCTGTAATCACAGTCCTTTCTCCAGAGCAGGAGTAGGGAAAATTGCACATTTTATGCATTAGGGAAGTGCTAGTTCTCTTTAAAAGTGTCTTCAGTCATTTCAACCATGTCTGTGAACTCATCAGTATCAGAACAGAAAGAGGCTCAACCTTTGTCACCACTTAGGTAAAATACTCAATACCTATGAAAATACAAATGTATAAACTACTTATGTAATATTTAAACTTATATATTTATATGCATAAATATGCATACACTCTTCAAGTACTTAGGACATTTCTGTTCCCCCTTAGCCTGGGCAGTGTGACAGTCTGCGTGTTTGGCTGACATCCCATGAAGCACCTCAACAGGTAACCTGCACTTATTTGTCTGGTGCCTCAACACCAGATGTGGTGAGTCAGCTGTTTAAATTTTCCCATGTGGTTGCTTGCTTTGCGGTTTCAGGTGCCAGAAAAAGACCTGAACATTTATCCCAGCAAATGAAGAAGGGAGTAAGTTGCTGCAGCTGGTATTCCACTTTCTGGTAAGAATTTTCTAAGTAGTAAGTTGTATTTCCAGTATATAGAAGATGAGTTTTGTGCCTCAGTGTTGCATGCCATTGCTCAGCTCTGTGTGCAAAACAGCCATGACTGTTCATACAACTTGGTAATTATATTCAAACCTGTGGAAAAGACAACTATGTTAAAGGTTATTTGAACTGGATTCTAATGTGCAATACTTCCAAGGATTGGAGAATTAACAAGGGTGACACATTCCTAAGTTTAAAACCAATCTTGTCTTAGCATCTGCATTTTAATGCATTTGTCTAAATTATAAACACATTGTCTGTTCCCATTGCAGAGCATCTTGGAAATAGTTAATAGATGGTGCTAATTGCTAGTGTTTGGGGACTTCTTTTGCCTGTATCTGTCATCTGCTGGAGGTGTCAAGTACTGAGGGATTCAATGTTTATTCTGACTCTTACTACTTGCAGTCCAAACAGAGATAGTAAGTCACACTTTCTTTTCACCAGCCTGTAGTAATGTAGCCTCTTATTTATCCAAGAATGCAGGCAATTAGGAAGCATATATCCATTAGCTGTGTATTATGGAACACAACAGCTGTAGGCAGATTGGTTTAGACATTGCTTTCCTTGCAAACATTGTCCTTCTGTTTCATGCTTTTTTACTATTTCTGTTGCATCATAAAACCTTTTTGAGGATCATGGGGAGGCCATGAAGGAGAAAGGTTATATGGGTCAAAGAGGGAGCTGACAAGAGCATGGGCTGGTATTTTAACAGTAAGTATGAGTGAAAAGGTTGGATTTTGATTTCAAGAGAAATCTATGTCAGGGTCTGTTGACATTTAGGTGCCTGGCAGAAAGTATAGGCCGAAAATCACACTGCAAGCTGCAGTGTGTATACATACTATGGAAAAGAAAACAGAAGACTGTTTTTGTTAAGTTTTAAGATGTAAAGCCAGATGGTGACCATCTAAATTTGTTGCTGTAAAGCAAGTTTCTGATAACTTCTGTAACTTTCATTGCCATGGGACCAGATGCCTTGCAGTATGCCTTGTTGTCTTGGGGAGTCACAAAGATTTGGGATTATACTGCATAGTACTCAAGAAGACTAAGAGTTAATATTTTTTCCCAAACTCAAGCTGATGGCAATCATTTAACTTCAGCAGGGTAATTGTCATAAAGAAGAATGCTGGTCCAGGTGGGATTAGAATTAGTACACAGATGAAAGGGTGCATAACCCCTCAGTAGCCCCTGAGAAATCCTTATTCCTAGTTTCACTGCTGTAGCGGTTTTCTATAGTGAAAGGTCAGCAACTATTACTGAAAATTTTTCATGCTGTCATCTTTCATTTTGCACAGGATCGCTTTTTTCTTTGTGCCTGGACTAAAAATCTTGACAGCAAGTCATGGTGACAGCAGGATATTTGTAGAAAGTTATAATGTGCAAAAACTACTCTTGGGGAGATGAGGAAACTTACCTAGACTATTTAGTAATGCTGTGGTGTTTGACTTTATTCATAATGTCTCTGTGGAGTATCAGTTGTCCCACTTGTCTGCGTGAAGGACAAATTATAGGCCCTTGAAGTCAGTTCAGGGTAGGACAAGTGTTCCTACCCTTAGCATTACAAACCATAATGAATACAGAGATCAATGCTTTGGGCTGTATCTGAAGTTCATGTGCTGAAGAAGTTCAATAACATGTCTTTTCATCCATTTAGCTGATATTAGAGCCAGAACTTATTCCTGGAAGTGAAATATATTATTATTTTTTTTTCTTTCTAACATTTTTCTAAGTATGTGCTCTATGTTTAGGATAATTCTGAGAGTAAAATAAACCTTATTGACTTGTTTGCTTCACTTCCTCCAATTGACATTTCCAAGCTGATAAGATGCAGCAATTATACTTCCCTGAAGATCTCAATGTTACAGAAAAGCATATTGCTTAGCCTTTAGATGCATCTGACCTTGTGATGACACACGTAATGAGAATTAATGTTCTTTAATCCTCCCTGTGATCATCTAAGAAAACTTAGCATAGCACTTTTTCTTTATACTTACTCTTTGAATGAATTACTGAACTTGCTGAGTGTTGTTTTTAGTCTTCACATTGTGACATCTAATTATGAACAACTGGATGTCCCATGGCTTCATCAATTATGATATCAATTTATTAGAGGAAAAGCAGTAGAAAATTCAAAATACAAAATCTTGTAAGTCATAATATTGGCAAATATAGGTCAAATTCATCAAGAAGAATCATGTTCCATACATATCTCCATGTCATTGGTACTGCCTGGCTGCCTCTTAATCTATAGATTCTATGATACTTTGACTATGCTTAAGGTGTCCTTCAGCTGGATGTAGCTTCTGCTACAGACCAGAAACCAGGTACATAAATGCCAATGGGTATACAGAATACTGCACTGCACTGGTACAACACATTGTACCCTGAAAATTCAACCTCAAATGTTTAGCTGAATCTGATTGGCATTTTCTACTTAACACAGAAGCATCCTGGCTGCAAGTTGTCCTTAGATGCAAAAAGATTCAGCATTCCAGGCAGAAATGAGGGAGTGTCCTTGGGGGGGTCAGCTGCTTAGCTTTAGCCTAAACCCTTTTCCTGTGCAATCAAGACTTACATGGTTTTGGAGAATCATGTAGAGAATGATCCTTTGGATTCACCTCACCCAGCACAGCAGAGGACAAGGAGAGCCAAGGGATTGTGCTATGTCAGGGTGGAATTATGCTCCAATGTGACCTGACACTAGTGGCAGAAGGCTTAGATATATAGTAATCAGCTTCCAGGTATGACCAAGAACATTACAGAGTTGGGCAGTCTAAGAGAGGCATATGCTATGCTACAGTATCCTCCATTTGCAGTTCCACAGTGCTGGGGATCCTGCCAGGGGTCAGGCTTAATCTGTGATTGGCTTCTGCCTGGGAAGCTCAGTCTTTTAAAACACCATCTGCTAGTCTCATTTTTGACTTTTTCTGATGAAATGAATATTAAAAATAGCATTAATGTATTCCAGCATTATAAACACATTAAGAAACAACCAAATAAAGGCCTGTGTTCATTTAATCTTTGCTTTTGGATGAATGGAAGTCCCTGTTTCCCTTTGTGTGGCTTCTTTTATGGGTGGTAGAGCTGAATATCTGTTTGTGCTGTGGCCAATATTCTGTTCTAGGTATCTGTAAATGACCTTCTTAGTCACATTTCCTAGTCCTTCCTACTTTGTCTTTTTTTTTGCCTGCTGAGAACGCTTCTGGGGCAACCTCCTGAGAAGTGTGTGTTGGAGACTGTAGTTTCTCATTATAGAGCTGAGCAATATCATCTTCAGGAAGTGGTGTCAGCTCCTGGAATACTGATAGGCCTTTTATTTAAAAATAAATTCGTGACTTTCTCATCCCACAGTTCTTCAGTGACTCTGACATTGTTTTCTAATGGTGCAGGTGTCTCTGTTTTTGTTTTCATTTAGCAGTGTCAGGAGCCATCAGCACATGAATCATTGATACAGTTTTGTGATTATATTAACTGTGCAAAGAATAAGAGCTAACCGTAAAGACTGATATTAGTAGAGAGTAGACTGAAATGCAGAATGGCAGAAAATGGCCTTTATATATGATAGCCATATTAGCAGGTCTTCAGGGTCTCCATGTACAGATTCTCAGGACACCCAGAAGTCAATGGACACTATGTAAACCGTAGTCACAAACAGAGGAGGGAGAGGAATACAGAAAAGCACATGCAAAACCAGCATGCCATCACTGACTTAAGAAGAGCCCAGAAGATGTGATGAGGACTCAGGAGTTAGCATCCTTTGACTTTTGCATCATCCAAGACCGGCAGACTGACCACCTGGGTACTGGTGATCTTAACAATAATTTTTTTTCTGATTGGGAGTTCATATGGACTACATCACATCTATATAGACAGGTTGATTTTGAGTTGCTTAAATTCATGTCCTCCAAACTATAAGCCCATCGTCAGACATTGCTGTCAGACAGTAGCATGTCTGGCAAAAGCAGATTTGACAGGAAAAAATTCTTGCTTAACTGTAGCTATAGATAGATTGTGGAAACATAGTAGAACTAACTCCATTTTGTCAATCAGTGTAAAAATTCTAAAAAATCGCAATTAGTTGCATACCATGGCATTGACATTGGCCTTTCATTTTAATGTTTTTGAGGTAAAATGTCTAATCCATTACTCCCTCTGGATGTATTAATGGAATATTTGATTGTATAGTTTTTGTCATTGTATTTCAGGATTGATGAGTCTTTGAGGAAACTTTTTGTGGTACTTTTTATTAATGCCACAATGTTGTATCCATTGTGATCTTCCTGTAGGTGTCTTTTACAAGAAGTCATTGTGGTTCTCCTTGTCTGTTGAAGCAGGTATAATGGTAACACCTTGCATTCTGTATTATCAACTTATGTTTATTTCAAAACACAGAATGAAAATTATGTATATTGTTTGTTTAGCAATTCTTATTGTTTTTCTTTGTTTTCTTTTTTTTTCTTATTTAAAAATGTCCTTTATGCAGGACTTACTATAAACCCCACATATTTTCTGGGTGCCAAACTTCAACACATTTTCCCAATATGTTTAACAACTGTGGAACAGGGCTTGATATTTCACAAGGCATTTTCAGGCTTGATGGTGTTATGAGCAACCCGATCTAGTTAAAGATTTCTATGCTTAACTGCAGAGGGGTTGGACTAGCTGACCTTTAAAGGCCCCTCTGTCTCAACATATTCTTTGATCCTTGGATTTGCCAGATCCTTGAAGATGTAAATGCCTTAGAGAAAATATTTTATATATTTGATAAATTTAAGAAAATAACAGCTTTATTCCCTGAGACTGTAATCTGTAGGCAGATCCTGTGGCCTGATTTTTATCACTGCTGGTAGTCAAAAAGCTCTTGCTGACCATGTGCTTCTTGAGGAAAAAGTAATCACAGTGAACTGTGACTGTGTCTACTCTTCCTCACTAATTATGATAGGGTTGCTTAGATGATTTCTTTGTTTCAAAATGCTTTTTTCTTCACAGTACCAACACCTGGCAAATGCTACTTTACTACCAATATTGTAAGTCTCCATCATACTTATGTGAAATAACACCCAAGTCAATGACCAATGTCACTGGGGAGGGCATCATTCCTTGTCAGGTATGAAAAAATGAAGCTCCCTTGAACAGTGGAAAGGTGTCATAATCAGTCACACATGCCAAGGCCTCCTGGGCTGTACAGATAAATCTCCTATGGGGTATAGAGAACATTTTCCACCCAGGTCCCAGCTGTCCTGTGAAAGGCAACATGTTCTGCCACAGCTGATAGAGCAAGGGACAGTGTTAAACACCAGCTGTGAAGAATTATATTGCTAACAGCTTGCCACATTTCCTATATCATGCAAGTTCTATAGCTGCACTTTGGTCACTTAGTACAATGGGATGTGAAGGCGAAAAAGAAGTCTTTGAATATCACATCAAGCGTCCTTTGCTAAGAATCCAGACCTTGAAAGACACAGTCCCAGACCAAGAAGCAGCAGTAGATCTTGCTTTGTTCTCAGAAAGAAATTTTTCCTTTTCTTAAAATTCCTGGTTCATTAGGATCTTGACATCTTAGATGGTTGCCCCTGAGCTTGTTCTGGTAATGGGCAGGGAGCTGTATACTGTTCCAGTCTGCCTTAGGTTATTACAGTGCCTCTAGGAGAGAATAAGCCTTTTCCTATGAATGTGTATTAAGAAAATGGGGATCCAGAGACTGGCAAAAAATAACAAGGACTATACAACACATGTACCCAGATGAACCCAGAATTCTTGAAAGTTAAGTTCAGGCCTCCAGGTCTCTGCTCTCATACAGCCTTCCTGCATAATCTTGGCTCATACTGCTGAAACAGAGCAGTGAGAAATTCTGCAGAAAGGTCAGAAGGGTAAAATTTTAGAAGTAGGATTGTATAGGCAGTATTATTAGCACTTGTAGCATTTGAAAGGAAGACATAGGATGGGAAGGTGTAAAAGGTCAAGGGTCAGTTGGCAATCACACGGTCATTGAATAGAGTTGTTGTCAGTGTTGATGGAACTGGCAGGGGACAGCAGCTCAGCCACACCTAGGATCCCTTCCAGACAGCTGCAGAAGATGAGCCCTCCCAGCCTGTGAAGGCTGTTTACTGTTGGTAAGGAAACACTAATGCCCAATAGCCAGACATCATAATATAACTGGGTTTAACTGTTAAGTGTGTATATCCTGCTTGAAAAGACTGCCTAACTGAATGTGTCTACAGAAAATTGTGTTAGGAGTGTGCTACAGACCACCCAATCAGGATGACGAGGCTGATCAAATACTCTTTAAACAATTGAAGGACATCTCAAGATCCCCTGCTCTGATTCTCTTGGATGACTTCAACCTCCCAGATATTCACTGGTATCTTAACACAACAGTTAGGAGGCAGTCTAGAAGATTTGTAGAGTGTATTGAGGACTGTTTTTTGTCTCAATTAGTCGGTGAACCTTCCAGGGGTGAGGCTTTTCTTGATTTGCTATTTGCAAATAGGGTAGAACTGGTGGGTGATGTGGTCATCTGGGAGGCAGTGATCTTGAAATGACTAAGTTTTCAATTAATAGTGGATCAGTAAGAGAGCTCAACAAAATATCTAAACTGGACTTTTTCAGGGCAGATTTCAGTTTAATTAAAGGATTGATTAGAAAAGTTCCTTGGGAGGCAGCCCTTTACAAGAAGGGGTGGGTTCAGGAGAGCTGGGTATACTTCAGGAATGAATTATTGAAGGCACAAAACCAGGCCGTCTCTGTATGTTGTAAGACTAGCTGTAGAGGAAAAAGACCAATATGGATNTAGCTGTAGAGGAAAAAGACCAATATGGATGAATAAGGAAATTTTGA
>VZRI01003025.1:2657-18717 GCA_013397515.1 Upupa epops
GACCTTGAGAAAAGCCTGGCTCTATCCTCCTAACACCCACCCATCATGTATTTATAGACATGAATGAGGTCCCCCCTCAGCCTTCTCTTCTCCAAGCTCAAGAGACCCAGCTCCCTCAGCCTTTCCTCATAAGGGAGGTGCTCTACTTCCTTCATCATTAATTTTAGATTAGATCTTCAAAAGAAGAGGAATTTCTTCTCTGAGCATTCTGAGGCACTTGACCAGGTTGCCCAGGGAGGTTGTGGCTGCTCCATCCCTGGAAGTGTTGAAGGCAAAGTTGGATGGGGCTCTGGGCAACCTGGTCTGGCGAGAGATGTCCCTACCCATTGCAGGGCAATTGGTGCATGATGATCTCTGAGGTCCCTTCCAACTCAACCCATTCTATGATTCTGTCATGGTTTTATTCTATTTGGATTTCTTGCAGCACCTTGAAATAGATCTCTACGTAAATGAGTGGTAGTTAGAGGTCTGCTTTGGAAAGAAATAGACTCGCACTAGAAATTAACTAAAGAAAGGATGTCAGCACTGCACAAACTAGATTTAGGTATTAGTTCTTCAGGTTGGAGGAAGACATCTTGTCTTTTCCAACACAGTACATGAAATGTAGCAGTTTTTGCTGTGATAATAACCTGAAGGGCTTAGGAGGCACACAAGAAATGCAAAGTGCACAAGGGGAAAAAATAAGGCTAAAGCACATTATTTATAAGGATGTGCTTGGGCCCTTAACCTGTAAATAAATCATACTGAGATTTTTCATGTGAATGAAGCCTCAGATTTATTCCTCCAGAGAACAACATGAAAGCCTGCACTGCTTTGTGAAGCAGACTCGGTACACGAGTAGCTTAG
Organism: Upupa epops; assembly: GCA_013397515.1. Lineage (NCBI taxonomy): Eukaryota > Metazoa > Chordata > Aves > Bucerotiformes > Upupidae > Upupa > Upupa epops. Next base: position 3,504 of record VZRI01003025.1, read on the forward strand.
AGGCTGAACAGAGTTCATTTCAATGTTATTTAAGTACCAGCTCTGTAGAGTTTAAAGTGATTGTACAGCAGCCTGCAGAGAGCTCCAACCTGTAGGCCAGCTAAGCTTTGAGGAAAAAAGGAATAGGAAAAGCTATAGGGGAAATGTTGTGATCTGTAGGGACAAAGGGCATGTGCTCCCAAACCAGCTGTGAAATCCTACTTGTTCATAGCAGTAGGCCACCAAATGAGGGGTGTTTTCATACCCACACACTCTATAGTTACCCAGTCTAGAAATAGCACCTACACACTGATAATATGCAACTTATCATTGTACTTCCTGACTACTACTTGCTAAGTAGGACAAGCTGGGACCCCTGATATGGGTGAAGTTGCTTTGCACCATACTACAGTTTGCCAACTGTCCACCATACAACCCCCAACCACTAACCCATCTCCTGAAGCACCATGTCTGCTCCTTTTTTGAACCCCCTCCACAGGTGGACCGTGTCTCCACCCCCTCTCTAAGCAGCCTGTTCCAAGGCCCCTCCACTCTTTCTGGGAAGTTTTTCCTAAGATCCAATCTAAACCTCCCCTGTCACAACTTGACTCCATTTCCTCTGTCTTATTACTGGTCACTATGGACAAGTGAATGAATAACATTCACCTCACTCCAACCTCCCTTCAGGCAGCTGTAGAGAGCAGTCAGATGTTCCCCAAGTTTCCTCTTCTCCAGACTGAACAGCCCCAGCTCCCTCAGCCTCTCCCCATCAGACCTGTTTCTCCAGACCCCTAATCCGCCCAGTTGCACTTGTCTGCCCCCCTCCAGGGCCTCCACATCCTTCCTATACTACAGTGCCCAAAACTGCCCCCACTACTAGAGGCACTGCCTCATCAGGGCAGAGTATAGAGGCAAGATCACCTCCTTGGTCCTGCTGGTCACACTATTTCTGATGCAGGCCAGGATGACATTACTTAGACACGTTGCATCAATCTCAGCATCAGTGTACTCACCATAAAGGACTTCACCCTCATCCTCACTTCACATGCTCTTTATGCTGCGGTTAAGTAGGAAAGTTGCTTATATCACTCATCGTTTTATAAACTCAAAATCCTCCAGCTATTCCCCATCATAATCCAAATAGGCACATAAACCTTGCTGACTCCTAAGTGAGAAAGGAGAAGACAATATTTGCAAGAGAGAAAAAGAAAGAACAGTTCCCAGACCTTCCCCAGCCAGTCAGCAAACGCATTTTGAAAATCCTTATGTCAGCTGGCTGAAACAGCTGCAACAGCCTCAGCTACTGCAAAGGAACAAACCCAGCATGAGGATGGTTACTGTGCTCAAGCTGAACTGACAAATGCTTCCAGAGATTTAAAACCCTGTCTCTGGCTTGTGTTGGTGACTGCTTCATCATCCCAAGCAGCAGAACACAGGGCAAGAGACTAAAACTCAAAGCCAGATAGGGAGATATTACTCTCCCTTTATTTAATACTGTTTATTTGTAATTTATACCCACTGTAAATAAACAAACATGAGCATGTCAGAGGAAGAGACTCCACTCCTCTTTCCTGTTACAGTTAAGTGGTTATGAAGCTAAAAGGATGAGGAGAACCAGCAAGTCTTCTTTCCTTAAATGAACGATCACTTGAAATTGTCATTGTGATAGGTCAGGCAAGGCAAGTAGTACTTCTTGTCCACACAGCTTTTTGGTAGGAAGGCAGCATGTCCCTACAGAGGCATGTAAAGCCTAACTTCTACAGGAAGGAAAATAATACATCTGATCAATGAATCAGGGAAACGACATGTTTCACAGGAGTCAGGATTGCTCCTGTAATTCCAGTTGGTGGTGTAAGAACATACCCTACCCGCTGCATTCAGCACATGTCTATCAGGTCTCTGAAGAGAACAGGTAGCTTCACTATTTGATTTCTAAGAACTCTGTTTATCACAGAGATTACTGTCATTTTCTCCTTGGCGATTATTTTTCTGCTCTCTACTCCTTAATGTAAAGCTGCTACTTGTCCTGTACCAAACACCTGTGTGAAAATGTGAATGCTAGAGTCAAAGAATTTACATAAAGGAAAAACAAGGCCATTTCCCCCTAATTGTTGGCACAGAGCAATCTGCCTTTTGAAGAAGTAAAACTCACTGGTGACAATGCTGTTACAACACATTTAAATGAGCACAGCACTGATCCTATAGGGCGGCACAAGTAGCTCTGCAGAAACTTGCGCGGAGGGGACTAAAACCAATTATTGTTGTGAAGTCTCTTGGACTAGAAGTAACTAATTTTGCTGGTTTTAGCACAGATTTAATAAGCACAGAGCTGGCATTCAGCCACATAGAAACATCAAGGTTAGAAAAGAACTTCAAGATCATCCTTCTTCACAATGAGGGTAGTGAGACACTGGACCAGGTTGCGGCTGCCTCCTTCCTGGAAGTGTTCAAGGCAAGATAGAATGGGGCCTTGAGCACCCTGGTCTAGTGGGGGGTGTCTCTGCTTATAGCAGGGGTTAGAACTAGATGATCTTGAAGGTCCCACCATTCTACAGATGTATAAATTGATGAATCATGTCCAACTAACTGAGAAGATCATAAGCTATAATGTTTTTTTTCCTTAATAAAAAATATTAATAGGTGTTTCTATTATAAAGTCCCTTCAGGAAGGATAAAAGACACTGCTGAGAGGTGCAGCCATCCTTACTGGTTACTTGCAGCGTGGCTTGGAATTTCTCCCCACTACATGCCCCTGAGCCTCTGCACAGCCATACTTGATGGTGACAAAAAGAGGACAGGGTGGGTACTGCAGCCCAAAGGGTGAATAAGCAGGTAGGTGGGGACCAGCCAGGGAGCATCAGCATAATGTTGGGAGGGAGAAGGAGGAGAAACAGTCTTAGGAGACAGAAGAAAGCAAGAGTTGTACATATCCTGCATGTTGGCTGTGTTATAGTGTGTCAGGGGAGGAAGAGACGTCCCATGTGGAATGTGTTCAAAGAGAAAGAACAAAGAGGAAGGAGAGACTTTTTCATTTGAAAATCAAGACTCAGGCCAGATGATGCAGCACTTCTGTGACATCAGTTGCAGGTCCAATCAAAGCCAAAAACCAGATTGGCTAGCGTGTAGTAACACTTGGAGCCCCTACACACCAGTGTGAGCAGGTTTGGAAAAGCATCCTGCCGAGGAGGGGTTCCCAAAGTGCTTGGCACAGCTGTGTACTGACAGAGCACCAGCTGCAGTGGTACAGCAGTGGAGAGGTAAGTGGGGCAGGGCAGCTTGCTGGAGAAGCACCAGGGGACATGCACATGGCAAAGGCCCCTGAGGCTCTCCTCCCTCAGGGATGGCCCCACACACCATGCACAGGTGACATAATAGGCTGCTGCACTGTGAGCTGCTGCTGGGAAGTGACTAGAGGCTATTTCATCACCTAGAAAGGTTACGGATTCCCCCATTTGTAAGTTACAATGGGAAACAATGACGTGTAGTCAAGCTATCCAGACACCAAGCTTTAAACGAACCTAACTGCTTGTACAGCTCTATTAGCCCTTGGTTATGGCAGCATCTGATTTTCATACTAAAAATCATCTGATTTTCATATTAATGACATGCTCCCTGAATGACAGCTTTCTATTCTAGTTCAAGTACCCATGAGCAAATCAACATAATACACGGAGGATAGTTCCTGCCCAATTTCCTTCTACTCCGACAGCTGACACAGCTTTCTTGTGATGTATTTGCGATTAATAATTGATAATTAATTCATAATTAATTGCTCTATTACTTTTCTTAATTTTAAATAATCCATTTGACAAAAGCTGCCTAATTGAAATCAGCAACGGAGTAAGAGTCAAGATGATTTGACAGAATGTTTGGATTAACATGAAAAACATCCTCCAAGTTGTCACACTTGAACATTAGGGAAAGCTGTGTAATTACTGTAAGTCATTATGACACAGGCAGAAGTATAAGCGGAAGTGAATTGAATCCTGTAATCATCCATACGTCCAGGAAGTCTGGTAACTAGGCTTGTCATCTATTTAAATTATACTCTGCAAGAGCTCTACCCAAAGCTGGCAGCACATCAGAGAGAGATGTGAGACTGGAAGTAAAAAAAGAAAAAGACTAGAAATATCTCATAGCTGTCATCTCCGTTTCTCCAGACAGACATTTTTATCCCCGAAGCTAGCTAACATTTCTGGGAAGGGAAATTCATCCCCATCACTCCAGCCTCACTGAAGTCCATGAAGGGAGTTAAAACCCACCAGCTCTCACACCAGAGCTTGTTTGGCCACTACAAACTGCAGCTGTATGGATTACTATTTGTAATTTCCATTTTTCCATCTGCTAAACTTCAGAACTTAGCCTTGCACTGCATAGGGTGTAGGGAAAAAAAATGGAGTCTCTCATAGCAATTCATAGCTATGACAGCTACAAACAACCCAAGATAATAAAGGAAAATTAATTTGAGTAAAGGAGTTTGTCTCATCACTTACTGTTTGCATAAAAGCGCTCATGCAGGTGAAGTAGTAGAGAAAGACACTTCTAAGAAGAAATCTGAGCATGAAATCATAGGATCATTAAGAATCAGAAGGGACCTTGAAAGATCAACTAGTCCAATCCCCCTGCCACTGCAGGATCACCTAGACCAACTCACAAAGGAACACATCCAGGCAGGTCTGGAACATCTCCAGAGAAAGAGACTCCACAACCCCCCTGGGCAGCCTGTTCCAATTCTCCGTTACCCTCCCTGGGAAGAAGTTCCTGCTGATATAGATATGGAACCTCCTCTGTTTCTGCTGGCATCCATTGACCCTTGTTCTATCACCAGACAACTTTGAGAAGAGCCTGGTTCCATCCTCTTGACATTCACCCCTCACATCTTTATAGACATGAATGAGGTCCCCCCTCAGCCTCCTCTTCTTCAAGCTCAAGAGACCCAGCTCCCTCAGCCTTTCCTCATCAGGGAGCTGTGCTACTTCCTTCATCATCTTTGTTGCTGTACACTGGACACCTTCCTGCAGCTCTGTGTCCTTCTTGAACTGAAGGGCCCAGAACTGGACACAATACTCCAGTATCATTTTTCTCAATTGGATTACAACGACTGTGAGGTGCATGAAGCATTATGGGAAGAAAGAGAAGACAATATTAAGCCTCAAGATAAAAAATCAGAGAATATTTCTAAAATAAAATTGACTACTAAATGGACTTTGAGGCTGGAAAAACCGTACTCTTACATTTGAGAAGAGTTATTTGGAATAAATCAAACCGACCTTCCTTTGTCCTAAACATTACTCTCAGGGTTTAATGACCATCTCTTGCTTTGTTTTTCCAGATGAGCTGCCCTAAAGTCAGAGAAACTAATATCAACCCCCTTGCCTACAGAACTTACTGAATCTCTCTGATGGAGTGGATGTTCGCACAAAGCAGGGTGAGCTAGGGCCAACACAACTCATTCGTATAGCACCTATGTACAAAAGCTGTGACAAGTCAAATATCTGCAGACCCTTCAAAAGGAGGAGCAGAAAATCCCCAGGTCTGCAATGTTTTCATTACCCTCATGAAAAAACAACCTTGAAAAGGTTCAATCATGAAAAAACTACACAATGAAATGAGTCTGCGCTGCATGGTAGAGAGCCATTTCTGTTCTCACAAAGCTTTCCATTCTCATTCATTAACACACCACACTTTGAACATCAAAGCTCAGGCCAAAGGGTGCTTCCTTAAAGAATAACTAACAAGCTAAATTAGTTTATTAACCATCTGGATAGTTGATTGCTTCCTTCAGGCCTAATGTTGCTCCTTACAGCTCATAGCCTCTATTGTTAAGACTACTACAGCACACGAGTCAGTACTTGCAGAGGTCCTAACCAATCCTCCTTCCTGCATGCATCCCAATATTAACTCAGAGAGCAGCAGCACCCTTTCCCTCCTCCTGCCTTCAATAATTGTAGCCGGGACCGAATACCAGACTCCTTACACTCCCTGGAGAGGGATGCTCAAGAAATGGCTGAACATAAGTCAGCAGTGTGCCCTGGTAGCCAAGAAGGTCGATGGATCAGGAATAGTGTGGCTAGCAGGACTAGGGAAGGGATTGCCTCATGTACTGGGTAATGGTGAGGCCATACCCTGAGTACTAGGGTCAGTTTTGGGCACCTCAGCTCAAAAAGACATTGAGGGACTGGAGTGGGTGCAATGAAGCTGGTGAAGGGTTTAGACAACAAGTCTGATGAGGAGCAGCTGACAGAGTTGGGGCTGTTCAGCCTGAGGAAGCAGAGGCTGAGGGGAGACCTTCTCACCCTCTCCAACTACCTGAAGAGACACTGGAGAGAGGTGGATGCTCGTCTCCTCACAGGTCATTAGTGATAGAACAAAATAGACCAGCCTCAAACTGCACCAGGAGAGGGTTAGACTAGATAGTAGTGAACATTTTTCCCCTGAAAGAGCAGTCAGGGCTTGGCACAGGCTGCCCAGGGAGGCGGTTGAGTCCCCAGCCGTGGAGATGTTTAAAGACTGTTTAGATGTGGTGGTTAGAGATCTGGTCTACTGATGGCCTTGGTAGAGTTAGTGACTGCACTTGATGATCTCAAGAGTCTGTTCCAACCTAAATGATTCTATGACCCCCTTGCTAGAGAATTGCCCTGTCATCCAGTACATTTCTACTTCCTTAGCCTGATTTCATTGAGGTTGTGATACTTCCCAAGTCATCCTTTCCCTGAAAAAGCCATGAAAAAACTCCACAGCACTGGAAAACTCACTGGTTTGCTCCACTTCAGATGTGGACAGACCAGCTTGTGTTAAGTGAGAGAGACTTGGTTACCCATTGTCTACCAGTGGGAAAACACAGCATTGCTGGCACATTTATGGAGCGGCTGAAACTTACTTGGTCTTCCTAGGAGACAAAAAGATGCAGATAAACATCACGGCTGACACAGTGCTTGAGGGAGTCTGATGGGAATAAGTGGCTGAATGGCATTGCCACACCAAGTGCCTTTCTCTGTCCCACTTGCAAATACAGATATTTAGATGCTTTTGGCAGTTTATGAGGAAACTGTGCAAAATTGATTCTGAGGAACTTCATTATGAGCCAAATGCTGTTGCCTCTGGAGACTTTTTAATGTGAGCATCAGATGCTTTTCAAAACTTAATAGATTTAATACGGTCTCCCCTTCCCTGATCAATTTACAGCTTTTAAATCTTGCGCAATTAAATTTCACCAAACTTCTCACACTTCATTGATGATGAGTTCTGAACTGTAGGATCTAGAGGCATGGATTTAAAAAAAAATTGCCTTGAGACCTACGTCAGTGTTTGAATGAGTACACATCTTGGAGAGTTCCATCATTCTTTTCCTGCTGGCAAGCAGAATTTCCAGAGAAAAATTGCTAGTGGATAATAAATGTGATGCCTGGTGGCCCTACAACAGCACTACCCATTATAATACCAACCTCAATTAAGGTCACCTTGATATAAAATTGATGTTACAGGAATAGAGAAAGGAAAAGGAATGCTGAATGATGCATAAATCTGAGGAATAGTTATATGGAAAGGCCAGTGAAACCAGGTCTCTTTATAAAATGGAGAGACAAGAAAAACGGGACAAAGAAAACTCTAAAGACAATAGAAAATGTAAATAGGATTTCAGGTACCTGTTCACATGGAAATGTTCAGTTAATGAATGAAGGCTTGAAGTTACTCAGCAATAAGTTAAACGAACTGAAGTCCTGACAAGAAGGCAGCACTGTATTATTACAGATAACAGGTAGTTTAGTAGCTGAATGCACTCCTTAAATCTCCACTTTGAGATGGCACCGAGAACCAGCAAAGCTAAGCCCCTCAATCCACTAAGCGTTTCCCCAACAACGAACGTCTCTGCTAATCATGCAGCTAATGAATAATGATAGAGCCAGTCAGGAGCTAAAGTTGTAAAGGAAAAACTACCATTGTAGAAGTTGATAACTGAAAGCAAATAAGAGGAACCAACATTAAATGATACCAGTCATTCAATCACTGCCTTCTTATCAACACACAGCCCTGTGCACTGACAGCCAGTAGGACAAGACCCATTGCTTCACAATCCAAACTCCTCTGCTTTACTAAGCCAGCAGGACCAGCCATGACCTGGAACTCTGAATTGGTTGAACTGAGATGATGAGACATTTTATACCAGGATTGTTCCTTTGAGGTAAAGCTTCAGTCTTTAGTTATAAAAAAAATAATCACCTCATTACAAATAAAAGAATGGGATAAGAATACCTGAACATGTTTGTGGTAGAACTGATTATCTATAGCAGTAAGCACTGGACAGTGCATAAAGGATTATGTTCTGTCTTATCAGACTACTGCCATTCCAGAACTTCTGGCATGATAAAGAGAAAACCCAGGGATGATTGTTCTTCTAGGGGTTTTTTTGAGTTCTCATTGCAAGCACCTAACACAAAGGTAATTCTCTCCCTGGTCTGGGCACTGGTGAATCCTCATCTTGAGTACTGGAGGCAGTTTTGGGCCCCTCATTTCAAGAAACAGGTTGAGGGGCTGGAGTGGGTCCAGAGGATCAATGAGGCTGGAGAAGGGACTGGAGGGAAAGTCTGATGAGGAGAGGCTGAGGGAGCTGGGGTCGTTTAACCTGGAGGAGACTCAGGGGGGACCTTCTCCCTTTCTACAACTCCCTGAATGGAAGATGTAGTCTGGTGGGGGGCAGGCTCTTCTCCCAGGCAACTAGTGATGAGAGGCCAGGGCATGAAGCTGTGTCAGGAGAGGGTTAGTTTGGAAGTTAGGAAGCCCTTCCTCACAGAAAGAGTTATCAGATCCTGGAATAAACTGCCCAGGGAGGCAGTGGAGTCCCCATCCCTGGAGGTGTTTAAGGACAGACTGGCTATGGCACTTAGTGCCATGGGCTATGTTCTGGTGATGTCAGGTCATGGGCTGAAATTGATGACGTCAGCGGTCTTTCCTAGTCTCAATAATTCTGTGATTCTGAGAAGAGGATTCTTTTTAAAAACATTATCTAAAAATCTTATATATAGTTCTTAAGAAGAATTTTTCCTTGCTATACTCTAGGAAAATCTAGGAGCAGAGGTTTCTCTTCACCTCTCTCAGCAGACCAGTGAGCAAGCAGCTGAGTGTAAATGCAGGAGATGCCTGAACCCAGGCACAAACACACGCATGCAAAATAAATACTGGTGGCACTGAGGCAAGCTGCCAAGTTGAGATACCTATGAAAGAGCTTCATCCATCAGTGATTTGCTGATGAGTCATTGCCTTGCCCTAAACTTCCTTCTTTTGCTCTGTCAGATCTAAATGTTTTAAATCAGCTTTTCCCTATTCTGTATTGTCAGAAAAGGGCTGCCCTGCCTGCTCTGTCATCCTCTCCAGCCAGCAGCTAGCAGGCTGTGAATAAGTTTGAGCTATAATTGAAAAAAGACTGCACTCCATGTCCTTTACACTATGTTCATGTAATTCTGTTTAAACTGCTGTCAGGTAATATCTGATAGCCTTAGCAACTATTGCTTTAGCACCTGTGTCAGAGTTTTCACCTTCCTGGATCTGCAAGCTCTCCAAAGAAGGAAAACAAGATTGTTCTTCATTCCTGCTTGCAGAGTGCCCACCTGATTTCACGCATGGCTAGCTGGGACGCATGGGCACAAGACATGTCCTACATAAGAGCTGCTCCTGCATGCAGATTTTACTTCTTCCTCCTTTGGTTCCTTCCCAATATGCAAAGCAAAAGCTGTTCATATGACAAATGCATCCTCTCTCTATTTGTAGGGCAGACAAGAGTAATAATATTTTATATGCTTCTTTGCCATTTGTTCTCTATTTATTCTCACAGTGACTAGGAACAGAGAGGCTTCTCAAGTGAGCACTCAGAAACACAAGCCATCACATCTTCAACTAATGAACCAGGAGAAAATTGCTGCAGATGTTCATCCCCATAGCTAGGTCCTCTGGAACACAGGATGCAAAATCCCTGCTAGAAAAGTAATGCCATTAGTGTCATAGAATCACAGAATGGATTAGTGCTGCGATTGAGAGACGGAGACACAGCTTGATGCAAGCAAGTTGTCCAGTTTATTACAGAATCACCACACATTTATATAGTTAAGGCATACACGTATTGTACTGATTGGTTAAACATTTTTTCAAACATTTAAGTGTGCTGCTAAGGCAGAGCTGCTATCAGGCGTCGTCCACACAATGGTCAGATAGTTATCTCGTGGCCACAAGCTGTCTTTGCCTCAGGGCATAGACATCGTTATCGATCACAAGTTACTTATCTCCCATGCTAGCCTGAGGTATGTCCCTTAACAAGTATGCAACGCCTTGCAGCACTTAATCTCATTCACACAGTAAATATTCAACAATCTAACTAAAACAAAGAGCTGACTCCTCAGCACTAAATTCAGGTTACACTACANCCCCTTCAGTTTCAAACCATTTCCCCCTGCCCTGTCACTGGATCCCCTTGGGAAAAGTCCTTCTCCAGCCTTCCTGCAGCCCCCTTCAGGTATTGGAAGGCAGCTCTAAGTGCCCCCTGGACAATTCACTAGGCTGAACAACCACAGCTACCTCAGCGTATCCTCACAGCTAAGGTGCTCCTGCCCTTGGAGCAACTTTGTGGTCTCCTCTGGACTTGCTGCAACAGATCTATGTCCTTATATTTGGGACACCAGAATTAGACACAGTATTTGAGGTAGGGTCTCACAAGGGCAGAGTAAAGGGGGAGAACCCCCTCTCTTCCTCTACAGGCCACACTACTCTTGATGCACTCCAGCGTATAGTTGGCCTGCTTGGCTGCTTGAGTACTACTGGCTTATGGTGAGCTTCTCATCAATCAACCACCCCAAGTCTCCCTTCATCATTACAGTAATACCACAGAAGTACTCTTGCTGTTTAACAAAAACAAAGTTGTGCTGTCTAATGAAATACAGTTTCTTTCACGTCCTCCCATCTAAAGGTAGTGGAATAAAGAGATAAAGCTGAAGATAAAAGACAGCAACAAAGAGGCTACTGTATATAAAATTGGAGGTTTACTTGTCATTGCCTTAGTGCCGCTACTGCAAGTCTGTCTTCCTAGACATCACAGGAATGCTATTGCATGGAGCCTTCCAGTGACCTGAAGTAAGTGGTGGTCTGGAATCCAGCTCGATTCAGTCCTGCTCAACACATGTGTGACTTTCAGAAGGGAAACTCAGTCACTTTACCTCCGATCTCTAAGCACACATACAAAACACCATCATTAGAGTCATAGGATCATAGGATCATAGGATGTTAGGGGTTGGAAGGGACCCAAGAGATCATCGAGTCCAACCCCCCTGCTGNAAAGGGAACCCTCTGCAATGCAACTCTTGCATACCAAATACCAGGGGTCCAGTAGAGGTGCTGGTTTAGCGACAAAAGATAATCTCTCTCTGCATGAACCTACTGATGTTTCACAGTGTGGAAAAGAAATGACCTATCTTGCAATGAAAAGGTCACCATCTTAATGTTTTTCTCCCTGGAAATACTCCACCTACCTCATAGATACTTTACATGTTCTCTTCATCAGGCTAATTGATTGGTATCTAAGGATTTATATCTATCTCAGTCTCCCTATAGCTTTGAAGTTTGATGCTTCTCTTTCACACTGGAAGAAGCTTTCTGATGCTTTGTTTCCCAACTGTGCTAGTTGGACTAATAAAAAAAAAAAACAAAAAACCCAAAACCTCTCCAGATCTGTTCTTCACAAGAACGCAAGGACAGTTCTGCAGAGATCTCTCTGTCTAGCCTTGTCGAATACAGGTCATACTAAATTAGCACCCGGAGTTTTTAATCAGTTTAGGATGAGCTTGAGGTTTGCAGGAGTGTGTGGCATAGAGAATCACAGAATCGTTAGGAATTGGAAAGGACCTTGAAAGATCATCTAGTACAATCCCCCTGCCACAGCAGGATCATCTAGAACAAGTCACACAGGAAGACACCCAGACAGGTGTTGAATGTCTCCAGAGAAGGAGACTCCACAACCCCCTGGGCAGCCTGTTCCAATGCTCCAGTACCCTCCCTGGGAAGAAGTTCCTGCTGATATTGATATGGAACCTCCTCTGCTCCAGATGGCACCCAGTGCCCCTTGTGCTATCACCAGATGACCTTGAGAAGAGCCTGGCTCCACCCTCCTAACACCCACCCCTTACATCTTTATAGACATGAATGAGGTCACCCCTCAGCTGCCTCAGAGCTCAAGAGACCCAGCTCTCTCATCCTTTCCTCATAAGCAAGTTGGTCTACTTCCTTCATCATCTTTGTTGCTCTATGCTGGACACCCTCTAGCAGCTCTGTGTCCTTCTGGAACTGAAGAGCCCAGAACTGGACACAGTATTCCAGATGGGGTCTCATTAGTAGGGCAGAGTAGAGGGAGAGAAGCAAAATAAGTTTGCAATGAAGAGGATATTCTAGAAACTCAATGACACAAGATGCGTACCATATGGTTCTTCTCTTTCTGGGAAGGCTGTCTGAATGGTTGAGGCTTTCTCTGCCAATTCTCTGTTTACACAAATATGTGAGGTCACAAAAATGCCCAATACATTTAGAAACCCAGTAAATTTTTACTGTACCTTTCCTTCTAATGATATAATAAATATTTAAAGTCAGCCATGCCTTTTTAATTAAGAGATTACAGATATTTACTGAGAAGATCACCAAGTTAATTAAATTTGCTTGACAAAAGGAGTTTATTTAAATCACAGCCCAGGAGGAGGAGCTTCATAGGTGCAGAACATCATTAACCAGAAATAGGCTGTAGCACAATGCACCCTAAAAATACAGCTTCGGGTAGAGAATATTTGCAAAGGAGCTCCAATTATTTTTTGCTTTCCATGAGTTTTGCCCCAGCAGCCCATTTGAGAAATGAGAAAGGGAACTTTAATAAGGACATTTGGCATGGGATTGGGTAAACACCAGCACAGTTTATAGAACTCTAGATATTTGTCTCTGAATTACAGTAACTTTGAGTCAGCAGAGAAACATATTTGTTTATGAAGTAAAACTGGAATGAAAAATAATATAAGCCTCAATCTCTTAGCCAAATTTACTCCCACTGTGTATTGACTTTGAGCTGAAAGTGTATTTAATTGAGAAAATGAGAACAGAATTGCAGGGCAAGTTCAGCTTAATGGGATGGTTTCCACACCAGGTATGAACATGCAAAGCAAGACACCTAAATTAAATGCATCTAATTCCCTACTTGTACTTACTTAATTAAATATATTTTTCATATAATTCCCAGAGCTCCTTTGATTTCTAAGCACAGAAGTACTTATGCTGTGTCCAGGCAACTGGCCTTGAGGCTATTAATTTGCAGGACACAAACAGACCATGTCATTGACTAGGAAGACTGTTCATAAAATACTTCAGCAATGCATTTTTATTCAACACAGGCAGAAATCAAAACTGCATCCTAAGTAACTGTTTTGGGAAAGATAGCCTATCTCTTCTTTTTGTTGTAAGAGTACTATGTTTTATAAGGTAAACCTTAATATATAACTTTCCTAAGGTATATAATGCAAACCCCAGGGAAATGAAATGGCTCACAAAGTATCCTACACTTCCACATCTAAGATATTTGGCTTAAAATACAGTGGTAACCTGTCAGATTACCCCATCCACATGAAGATCACTGTATCATTATAAAAGACAGAAGAATTGAGATTCAGGACAACGATTTTCCCTCACGTGTCTGTGTTTATACTAACAGGATCACTGAATGTCAGTAATTGGAAGGGACCTCAACTGATCATCCAGTCCAATCCCCCTACCAGAGCAGGATTCCTTAGATCCAGTCACACAGGAATAGTCCAGGAGGGTTTTAAAAGTCTCCAGAGAAAGAGATTACACAACTTCCCTGGGCAGCCCCTTCCAGGGCTCTGGGATCCTCACCAAGAAGAAAGTTTCTTCTCCTCTTGATGTGGAAACTCCTCTGTTCCAACTGACATCCATTGCCATTGCCTTGTCCTCATTGGGTGCCACTGAGCAGAGCCTGGCTCCTTCATCCCAACACCTGCCCTTTTCCATATTGATCAACATTCATAGAGTCACCCCTCAGGCTCTTTTTTTTGCAAGCTCAAGAGACCCAGCTCCCTCAGCCTTTCCTCATCAGGGAGATGCTCCACTCCATCATCTTTGTGGTGCAACAATCTACATGATTGTATTAAAAAATATTCTTACTTATTAGTTTTCATTGTTATTTGTTTACCAGTTGCATACATTATATACTCATACCCCACATGGCTTTCTGTGTTACAACTTAATTGCTTTTCTCCAATTACTCATGTTGAAACTGTTTAATTTTCAAGTAAAATTGTTTCCTATGTACTGTTCTGAAAACCTGCTCTGTGTCCTAAGTATCCTCCCCCTCCATCTTCGGTGTTTAGAGGCCAAAATCAAATAAACAGTGACAGAAAAAAGGCTTCTTTTTCCAAACAGTATCAAGAAACCCCAACACACCCAACATAATCATTTATCTTCCTTTCAAATGCCATCTCACTCTCACACTGACAGAATCCCAAACAGAATTTTTCAGGAATTCAGCTTATAGCACAGTACTGCCTGCCTAAAAATTTGCTCTTTTGCCTGCAGGAAACCTTCTCTTCATGAGTTCAGTAGCTGGAAGAAATGACTTAAGAGTGTGCAGGAGAGAGAGATGCTAACTCAATAAGAGCATGATGGAAACTTCAAAGCACAGGTATCAGGTCACTTGTGATTCTAAAGTAGCTCAACCTGCTGTCTATCACAGCTCTCCCTGCAGTAGGACCGACAGTTTGTGCTTAGCTACAGTCCATCCGCCAGGAAAGTATTGTGTCTGGATCTGAAAAAGCAGCTTTTCCCAAACACACTTGTTCTAAAGAGAAATAATCCTCAAGAGTAAAAAAAAAAAATAATGGGGCTCTGGAAATTCTGGTCTAGTTAAAGATGTCTCTGCCTGCTGCAGAGGGGTTGGACCAGATGAGCTTAGGAGGTCCACTCCAACCCCATGAGCCAGCAGGGTGCCCAGGTGGCATGAAAGGCCAATGGCATCCTGGCTTGGATCAGGAATAGTGTGGCCAGCAAGACTAGGGATGTAATTGTCCCCTGTACTGGGCACTGGTGAGGCCTCACCTCGAGTACTGGGGGCAGTTGTAAGCCCATCACTTCAAGACAAAGATAGGGGACTGGAGCGGGTCCACAGGAGTAATAAGGCTGGGGAAGGGACTGGAGGGAAAGTCTG
>VZRI01003026.1:0-111500 GCA_013397515.1 Upupa epops
GGGAAGGGTACTCTAAATTTTTGATGCACCCAGGGTTACCCAACAATTGCAGATCTGAATGTTAGCATTCCTATTGATTAAGTGCATTATCCTATACTTTCTTTAAAGACCAGAGAAGATAATGAAGCCAAAGAAGCAACTCCCTAGTGATGGTGCTACCACCCTGAAAGGGGCTTTCCAGGGGGTTGTTACATGAGAATAAATGCCATTTGCTGTCCACCACATTGGTGTCTGTGGACACATGACCCACGCAGCCCGGTGGTGGCCGTCGTGTCGTTCCTGAACCAGGTCGTCACACCTCATTTGAGGCAACACACATAAGATAATCTGCATTTGGTAGAACATGTTTTGCTGGAGCCTTCATTGATTGCTGAAGACAACTTTAGCTATTCCGCTCATTGAGAAAAGTTCATTGACAGATATTCTTGTTTTCTCCTTTTCTGGGATGATGGATACACTACAACTGGTCCTTGAATGCCGTTTAACACCAGGCATGTGATGGAAACTCAATATGCTCACACTGAAATTGATAAAAGCTTCCTAAAACCCAGTTCAGTTCTTCAAGTTATAATAGCTTTGACAGCTTGCTGGCTCTTTGGGATAGCCCAGCACTGCTTCTGTGGATGCTGCTAACCAGAAGGAGCCATGTGGGATGACATGTATGTGTATTTTGCTCTACTGATGTATAGAACAAAAAGAGTTAGCTGTATGGTGAGGTAACTCTATGGACAGAAGGAGGATGTGTTTGTGGGGGTTTTATTCGTCCTTTCTGTTCTGGAAAATAATTTACAGGCAAATAGTAAGATTTTACAAACCATTAGATAACGAGACCTCTCATTTGCTCCTTCACCAACTGTGGGCACAAGACCGACCCTGGAGCTGGGCAGGATACTTGCGGCCTTCATCTTTACCTCTGGCCCCTCAGAATGGAACTGGGCACCTTGTGCTAGGCATGGGAAGGAGATGCAGTCATCACTCCTGTAATATAGTAGGGAGACTCTGAAGTGCTGAGAACAGAAGTTCACGCATGGATGATTTTTTTACTGCTGAGAAACTACAGATACCCAGCTTCTTGTGAAAGGTGCAGAGAGAGACTTTCCTCTGGGCTTTTTCCCCAGCACTTGGCTGACTTGGGTCAAAAAATACTAAGCTGGATAACAACAGGGATCTGTCTCAAGGACAGATATCCCTGATGCATTGGAACTGTATAAAAGTCAGCTTGCTTGCTGAGAGCCAGAGTTTGTTGTGTCTTTGTGTTGAGTCTTTCTATCTGCAGGCGGGAAGTCATGGTTTTCCTGGTGGACAGGGCCTTCAGGGATAGTGGGAAAGAACAGATTGGACTGGGGTAATGGATTGGATTGGGAATCTCTTGGGTTTTCTCTATGATACATTTGGATGGCAATTTCTGACACTATGGATATTTTCTCTCCCCTGAGTTTCTTGCTGGGATGTTCCTGGCCAGAGTCTTTTTCATTTGCTCCCTTGGACAGCAAGTGTGCTATTTCATCTTTGCACTATGTAGATACAGATAATAAAAGGTGCCTTTGTTTTCTGCTCGTGGCTGAGCACCTTGGGATGGGCTACATAACTGGCAAAACAGACCCCAAACCAGCACACAGGGAGCTGTGGAGGAGTCTATTAATACACTCCCTAGATATATAAGAGTTTCAGTGTTCACAGAATAAACCAGAGGGTTTTCTGTCCACAAGCACAGACATGTCTTAGGGCGAGGTGCCCTCTTCTATGTGAAGACTGAGGACAAAAGAGACTCTATGTTCATGTTCTTTCAATAACCCCTAAAGCAATGATTTTGTTAAGAGTGACATAACAGTAATTTGCCAGTAGCTGGAGTGATGTAAACCATTTCATTGTTAAAATACAGTTTGGTTAAAGTAGAGCTCTCTACATTTTGCAGGTTGGAATTACTGAATTCTGCTCTGTCTGTGTCCCTTACCCTGATCCAAATTTTAAATTCCTGTAGACTCTTCCACTGTCAGAAAATTGTGGCTGCTTAGCAGAGGAATCAGATGCAAAACATCATAGTACAAAGAGTAAGCACAGAGGAAAAGATGATTTGCCACAGCTCTAGACCTGCTCTATACTGGTACTACCAAGTCCACAAACCAGTTTCCTTTCTAACCTCCCCTTTGTGCCATCAGCCCATGGGAAAGCTCAAGGTGACCATGCTTTAGGAAGTGAAAGACCCCTGCTGCAGAGCAAAGCTGTTTGATAAGAGAAGACATGACCACCTAATTTGCTTGCTTGTCTCAACCCGCAGCTGACAAATGAAGTCGGCTTCCATAGCAGTGCTTCCGCTTTTAAAGTGAACACATAACTCCAGAACAGTGCTGTGTCAGTTCAAAGAGGGAAAAATGTAAATATTGTTTCTTTCTTTTTCTTTTTAAATCAGGTATCTCAAGTTTAGCTCAGTCCTGCGAGCACAGCTAGTGAATGATCAGATCTTTCAACCACCATTTGAAAGCTGTTTTGCCTGATAACTTTCATGAATATCAAGTTAAAAGAGGTTTGCTTGACTGAATTGTGACTTGACTGTACAGACAGCTCGCTGTTGTGAGAATTCTTCCCCCTTTGGCCTTCCTGCCTTTGAAGGAAGTTATTTGAATGCTAGAAAGTTCTGAAACTGTGCAGTGCTAGTGTAGAGGGTGAAATTAAATGCTTTTATGAATCGTGATGGGTTTGGTTGCAGTTGGTATTGAAGTAACGCAACTGATCGTCAGGCTTTACCGTTTTTTTCCTTACTCCATTCATCACTGCCGTGGGATTAGCTAGTATGCAGTTTCTCAGACATGAAATCAATTTCCTCAATGTGTAACATATCATTCCAAATTTAATGCAAAATCTTATTAAGAACTGATAAAATCATTGAAATCCTTGGGACCTTTTTTTTTCCCCTTCTGCTGACCCTACCACATCAGGTCCATTTCCAGCTCAGAAATCAGGTCTCCTGTGTTTATCTTATTAGGTGTGGAGAATTTTGGTCACAGAAACTTGCTCATAGTTTCTTACTGAAAAGAGCACCTCTGTGTGTGTGTGTGTGTGTGTGTGTGTGTGTGTGTGTGTGTGTGTTGGGGAGGGAGCGGGGCAGGCAGGAATCAAACATCAGGTTGTAATAGAGGATAGTGGAGGTAAAGGCCTTCCTTTTTACTCACCACCAAAGCTCTTAGCTCTAGCTTCTCACAAATACCAGCAAAGCCATGGCTGAATCCATCGTTCAGATGCAGTGGGATGGCATCACAGAAACTTTTGGACTGTTTTTGGGTGAGAAAGGGAAGGAAAGAGTAAGTGTGTGATAAAAGAGAGACCCATCAAGTGGAATACCTGCCTGATCATCCGGTGGGGTTTGGGGAATTATTTAGATAAGGAAATTGTTGCATGAACTCCTGGAATAAAATTTTGCCACGTGTCATGATTTCATCCTGTCACTCTTCCCCTACTCGGTCACAGTCTTCAGGGAAGAGAGTTTGAGGAGATTTCGCCTTTCTCGTGCCGGGCCACTAGATGTCCTGCTTTCTGCAAGGTTCATGCTGCGTTCAAAATCACTGCTATTTCGTCCTTTGAAATTGCGGGAGGAATTTTAGCAAGTCAGCATTTACAGTATTCATGCTTTCACTTCCCTTTTGACTTTTATCACTGCTAGTTTTGAAAGCTTTGCCGCTAAGAGTGGTTTAACTGTAACTCCTACAGCAACTGAGACTGGGAATTTGGGTCCAGACAGGCATCCTGCTCAACTGCTGTGTTCGGCAGAATATCTTAGGATAACCTGACTTAGAAGTGCTGCATAGCAGTGCTGCTATACTGGGATGTACATTTAAAGAGATCGTTATACAGAAACCAAGCCCTTGGCTCTGTAGCCACTAACAGTGGGAGGTATGTGGCAGTAAACATTTTTTGTGGTTTCCTTTGATTTAAAAATAACGTTGAGGCAAAGCTATGGATGAATCATGCTGTATGTTGCATCTGGGTGCAGGTCTGAGCAGAGGGTTTGTGTCTGTGTGCAGTGTAAATTATACCATGCAATTCACCGTGGCCTTCACGCAGGTTTTACGTAGCAGGGCTCCAAAAATGGACAGGGACAACCACTATGGGTTTTTTGCCTCTTGATCCAAAAGGACTGTTTCTTGATCTTCTTGCCGTAAGTCCCTGTAAGCTTGCCCTAAGCCCCCTCACTCATATCAAGTGCTAACTGGTCTCTGCAGTTCTGCCTCCCCAGAGACACAGTGTGGGGCAGGAGTAACACTTGGTGCAGATGGTGGCAGGTGTTGCTATGAAGTCTGTGTTTACCAGTTTCCTCTGGTTAGGAACACCGTGGCTGCTGCCTTTTTGTGGGATATATGGTTGCTCAGCCTCCCTGCACTGCCTCTTACAGCAGCAGTTTAGCCAAGTGAATACTTACAAGGCAAGACCTAATTACGCATAAATATTTCTTTATTTTGGCTGAAAGAGAACAGGTAATTTATGTCTGCATCATGCTTCAGCAAAGAGTATAACAAGAAGCAAGTAAGTTAGGTATTAGAATAATAAAATGCATATGCTCTCACTTGATAGTTTAAAATAGCTAGTTTCCTGGTGCCATCATACAGGTGGGTATCATACAATCATATAGGTAGGAAGAGAACTCCAAGATCATCAAGCCTAACTGTTCACCACCTTTATGGAGCTGACTTCTGGCTGCGGTGCTGCAAGGCCTGAGGGTTTGGAAGGAGGGGTAGGGAGAGATGGATCAGGGCAGGAATTTCTCCCTTTTCCCTCATCTCAGGTCAAATCTGGGAGGTGTGCAGTTCGATGGCAGCAAGGTTTGCCATGTTTAGAAAAGCTGTGTGTCAAAACTCCAGTGCTCTCTAACCACGGGTTCACTGATCTGCTGCTATGAGTGCAAGCAAATAGGCAAAGGGATAGTGAGGTATGGGTATTTCTCTTTTCTCGTTCTGGGGAGATGATTTGTCAGGTTCAGTCATGGCATCTCATTTCTTCTTCGCTCCATACATGTACCTGGGCATTTGCTTTTCTGAACAATGATCTCCAGACCTGATGTACAGAAGTGATTATATTTGTAGAGCTTTGATTACTTGAGACAGGGTAAGCAAGCAGTGTTGCAGACAACCATGAGAAGTCATTCAAACCACTGAAATGGAAAGAGATGCCACAGAAAGACAAGCTGTAGAGGAGGCAGAGAATGGCATTGAACAGAATGTCTGTGGTTCCCCTTGCAAATGTGCTCATCCCACTGCATCTGAATGCCAAAACCCAGTCTGGTTTTTGGACCGGTAACGGACCAGGATATGAGGCAGTAGCTAAATGCACACTGTAAAAGCAATTTTAATCAGTAGTTTAGGATTTAGTGCTTGTTATTAGATGTTCATTAAGGTGTTTCACGAAGTATAAATATTCCTTTATCCATGTTACTTGTGGAAAAAGATACCTACCGTTTCACAGTTCCCTTCTTGAAAAGGATGCACAGACCTTGACTTCCAATTCATCCTTCTACTCTGGGGAGATCAGGATTACAAAAAGCTGTCAGTGTGATCAAGAACCCGGGTTTGCCGTTAAGATTTATGAATAACAGCTTTTGTCCTAGCCAGGGGTGGGGAAACTCATTTAAGTAAATAGCTGCAGTTTGCATGGGGATGAAATGTGTGAATGTGTTCCTATACCCCAACCTGTCTCTATTTTACTCAAAGGTCTGCTGTGATTACTACTACTGGGAGTTGGTGGTGAGCTGTGTTAATTGTTTTATACTGGAAAACGCAAATTTACGTAACAAAAACTCCACTGAAAGGAGATGTGGAGGCACTGAGCTTCTTAAAGAAATGTTATCACAGGTATTTCTCTCAAACTAACAACTGATTTTCAGATAATTTAGGAAGATTGGAAATATTCTGGCATACAGCCACCCCTTAACATGATGGGAGTGAGAAGTTTAAACTACTGGCCATGGGAATTACACATACAAATCTATTAGAAAGTCCATTCTATTTGCTGCCTTGCGTTGCTAAAACTTGAGAGTCAAGTTACCACCTGGAAATCTCACTTCTCATTAAAATAAACAATGTTATGTGTGCCATCCCCCCCAAATACACAACATTGCTACAGAGAAAGAGAATGAGAGATTATTAGACTTCCTGCTACTTGAAACCTGGTCGTGTTTTTGAACAGTAGGGCCACTGATGCACAAAGGAAAGAAACTTTGTGCTTGGCAATGCTCAAGGTGGGAACAGAACTCTAAGAGATTTTTACAAGTGTCTTTGGCTATTTTTTTTTCTGAGGCCAGCATTGGGGTTTAGACTGCGGCAGACCTTTCAACCCTGCATGATGAATGAGAGGTCTGTGGAGTTTCATGACATACAGGACTACTCCCAAAGTCTCGTGTTTGCATGGCTTTGCCCTAGGAGGCCTTCGCTTTCCTGGCATTTTTATATCCTCAGGCTACAGTCTTATAATCATCCCAAATGGCCATCTCCTCCTTCTATGACCTATAGACTTCCTTCTTCCTCTTGAGTTTCCCCAGCAGCTCCCTGCTTACCCACGCAGGTCTGGCTCTCTTTCTTGACTTCCTACATGTTGAGATGCTCTGATCTTGGGCTTGAAAGAAGCGGTCCTTGAATGTTAACCAACTGTCTTGAGCTCCTTTACCCTCCAGTACTCTGTCCCATGGGGTTTCCTCTAGCAATTGCTTGAAAAGGCCAAAGTTTGCTCCACTGAAGTCCAGGGTTGTGCTGAGAGCTGAGTTCTTTGCTGCCACTGGATAAGAGCAGCAGAAAAGGAGGCACTGAGAAATTGCCATCTGCTGGCACCCAGCGTAGGGAGCAGAACACAAACAGAAAGTCCACAGGAAGTTGCTACTGCTAATAACCATCCATTGTCTAGAGCAGACTCTGGGCTGGGGTGGAGGACCCAGCTGCCAGAATATTGCCTTGACACAAAAGGATGTGCAGGTGGTCTGATGAGAAACTAATTCTTCCGACAGAAGACAGTGGGACAATGGCTGGACTGGCAGAGCAGCTGGCCACCCACCAAGGAGTGTTTGTGCTACTGCTAAACTCACTGTAATTTTTGACTACAGTGTTTCAAACACACATTACACAGTAATACAAAATCAGCTGTAAATACTGGCCCTTTGGGGGACTGATTAGGTGGATGAGAATCTTGATACAAAAATGGCAAAGGAAAATCCATGGGTTTTCCTCCTCGCCCACCACAGAAAAGGGAAAAGGGGGCCTTTTAAGTGAGATCAGTGCCTCAGCTGTGCTTAGGTGCCTGTACCTTTTTTGTCTGTCTGTGTCACTCTAGTAACAGAGTGCTTTCTGCAGTCAGTGATTTTATCTCAAGAGACTCTCTAGATGTTGCAGTGTGAGTAACACTGCTTTCCCCCCACCACCACCTTTGCTTCTGAGTTGTGTGGTTCATGAAGCAGTTTTGATTGTTTCACTTCCAAAGGGACATGAAAGTGTGGAAAAGCATTTAAGGTTGATCTTTCACTCTAATTTCATATAGGAACTGTCTGCCCTGTGAAGTCTTCCAAGGCTGACTATCTCATTTGGTAAGCCTATTGCACTCCAGGGCCTCTACTAAAGGCCTTTCAAATATCTTGCAATGCGATTTTTTTGTTTGTTTTTAAGAGAAAATACATTAACTACAACATGAACTGTCCATGGCTTTCCTTTAGCATGTGAAAAGGGCTCTAATGTGACTGGAAGACTGTCTTGCTGCAGCAAACCACCCACCTTTCTATTTATTTATTTACTTTTAATTGAAGTTATTGGTCTTTCTGTGATCCAGCAGGTTGCTCTCAACATAACCTGCGAGAGAGCATGCTTTGAAATGCACGGCTTTTGTGCCAGCTTCTCATCGTCTAAGACCTGTACTCTCTCTCTGGAAAAACACATAAATGAGTTTTAATGCCACACCACCAGACTTTGAGAACTATTCCATATTATAAACCTCCAACCTCCTATCAAGTTAATTACTTCCCTTATCTGGGGAATTCTTGCCTCCCTTCTGCAGCCATAATGACACCATGTGGAACTGTGGTGTGATGGCCACTTTGGACTTTATACTCTGATCAGTGCTGAAGGAAAATTTGCCTTCTTATTTTTGTTGAATAAGTATGCTTAGACCTACTCGCATATCTGAATTTCATGCAGAAATGAGCTTTACAAAGATCACACTTCTCTGCACAGTGTGTGCACACAGGTTTTCTCCTGTG
The DNA here is from genome assembly GCA_013397515.1 of Upupa epops. Classification (NCBI taxonomy): domain Eukaryota; kingdom Metazoa; phylum Chordata; class Aves; order Bucerotiformes; family Upupidae; genus Upupa; species Upupa epops. The sequence goes on from VZRI01003026.1 coordinate 8,225, forward strand.
ATATGTACTGTCAAGGCTCTAGATCTTTGGTCAGGAAGTGTGGGTTATACTGAGGTTTTGGATGGTTTGTTTTTGAAAGGAAAACAATATACAGAGCAATAACTTGGATGAACAGAAGGTGGCTTTTGGAACACTTCTTTCGGGAGGCAGCAAAGCCTGCACTCTCCCAAAAGCAGAGAAGTACTTGTCAAATGAAGATGGGTCCTTGCCTCATCGAGATGGGCAGCAGTACATATCAAGCAAGCCCCAATGCAGGTTAATTGTCTGGTTTTTTGTGTCATGATGCTGCCTTGGATTACTGTGTAGATTTAAAAATATCTTTTCAAGTGCTTAGGCTAGGGCAGTAGCAAACTGTGGCACAGCAGCATTAGCCAATGTATCTCTGGAGCAAAAAAACCCACCCCAAAAGGGGTCATTTTTTGCTTCTCATCTTTGCCTCCTGAGGAAGAACAAATCTGAGGTTACTTTGGCATTCTGGCTGCTGAACACTTCTTGGTCGCTTAATTCAAGGCACATCTAGCCTCAGTGTGATATTTCAACATCTCATTTCCCTTTGAAAGTGTGACTTTGAGACCAACCCTAGAATTTTACTGTGTAAGGACAAGACTGGTGCCTTCCAGGGTACTGGAAACTGACAGACCCTGCTGCAGAGCTGAACATCTTGTGAAGGCACTGCCACTTTGTTTCTCGTATTTTATTGCTTTTCATTTTTTCAGGGTTTGCAGGCCTGTGTTCAGGAAGAACTGCAAGTGGACTCTGCCAGTAGCAGTGCTGGGAAGTTGATTGTTGCACCCTGTTATGATTCTATTGGTTTTGGAAGATGCACAGAGCAGGGAAAGGAAAAATTTCCTTTCACCTAAAGTGCTTTTTTCCCTTGGAAGAAAATTTGGCTCCATAAAAAAAAAGAGGAAACAAGAATTATACTGAATAAGAGTTACACCAGTTCTACAGAGCTTGTCTGTGCCTTGTGGGGGATCACTAGTGAGTACTCAAGCTGCTGTCAGGTTAAATACTTGCCCATGGTGAGCATGAACATCTTGTGCCTGATGCTTATGGGTCCTCATCTGTGTTGTAGACCCACTTGAACTGCCCCACTGAAGGAGGTCAGGCCAATAAACTTTTCCCAACAGTTACATGTTCATGTCTCCATGTTCCCTCTGGATTTGCTCATATAGATGTTTCTGCCTCCTCCCTTTGCATTGATGCAAAGGCTGAAATTCAGTGATGGTTAAGATCTTAATTTTCTTTGTTTCCAGACATCTGCTTTGCCAAATGGACTAGCAGATCTTTCACATGGTTTTACTCTTAAAATTTCCCACACCCCTGAGACTTCCTTGTTTCATGAAGTTATGAAATTGCTTGCTTAAATATTAATTACATTGTAGATTGGCTAAAGTATATTTTATTCCTAGTGTCATATATGGTAGGAAGAGATTCTCTTCTCTGTCCATCCTTTCCCTGCTGTTGCAGTTCATCTTGGATCATGTATTTCAGACCCCCTCCAGAGCAGGAAAATATTCTGTGTTCTTACACCCAAGACTCTTTTCTAAGCTCAGAGGTTCCAATTGATTGACTGAAGGTAATACTGCATATAGATGAGAATAACAAGCTATTGTGTGTAAGGTGGTAGAAGAGTGGAAAACCACTTCAAATAGCTTGAAATGAAAGAAGGTGGAGTTTTACTGAAAATGAGAAGAGAACTGTGCACAGAAACACTGCAGAACAAACTCCAGGCCTTAATTAGATTTCAAATCCACTACCTCAAACACAAAGTTGAAAGGGGTAAGTGCAACTAGCATCTCTTTGAGAGTTTCTTAAATTTGAGTTACTGTAACTTAGTAATGGCAGCCAGTAAGGCTGTAGGCTAAATCCCATAATCGAGAAAACACCATGCTCGTAAGTCAGAAGGTATGAGAAGACATGGGGAGAAACCAGCTTTTTCCTCTTGATGTGCTACTAGACACACTTGCAGTGTTTTCATTAAGCCGGCAGAAATTGTGTGTCAGGTTGGCTGTTTGAAATGGTACTTGGCTTTATAGGGAGCCAAGGATTCAGAGTTCATGTTGCAGCCCTGGAGCTGGGAGGGGCTGGCTGCTGCAGAGGAGAGAGCTTTATTATTTCTAGGCATCTTATTAATTGTTCACAATTTTTAAACTTTCAGGTTATCCAATAACTTTTCTTTATCTCCCGTCTGAGTCACTAACGAGTTTGGAATTCCAATTGGCTGCACTCACACTTGGGTCACATAGCCAATTTAGTGCTGCATTTGAATGCCTCAACCTGATCGATAGAACTTTGGAGGGTTTTGAAGAGGACAGATTTAGGTCTCATGGCCTTTATTTGGATGTGTGTGTGCTTTCTAGATGGTAAAGCTTGAAACATGGTTGCAGCATGGGCTGTTTCTGTTCTGGATGTAACCTGTAAGGACAAAGAGCCTGGCTTTTGCAGAAGGAGGTGGGCATTGTGTAAGCAAGCTTGTGCTTAAACTAAAATCAGATCAACCACTATTTAAAAAGGCATTCCATAACCATAACTTATCTTAAAAACACTGCTGTTCTACATCCGTGTGTGCATTTCCACATGTGTATCATGAGCAGCTCACTACTCACACTGTCTCGGAGCATGTGCAGAATGAAACTTCAATAGGTAAATTAGGTGCTTTAGCAACCGTTTGATCCTTGCTCCTGCAAAGGAAGTGCTGGGAGAGCCTGAGGTTTTTGTTGAACTGTGTGGGCGCTTCTAGGACAACAAGAAATTACGGACAACAGCATTTAAATCTATATCACAGTCTGCACTTCTGGTGGTGTTTTCTGAGGTAAACACAACTTGCTTTAAGATATAAGTGAGCATTGCATGTTAAAACGCTCCTGTAGCAAGACCGTAACGTTCTATTTTGGCAAAAACATTAAATTCCATTTGTGTTGAAGCCTCTTTTCATTCTGTCAGCTGACACACAGCTGGGTTGCATTTTTGTGGGTTAAGGAGCAAGTCCTCAGCTCTGGGTGAAAACACCAGTTCCAGACTGCTCTCCCAGATTGGGAATGCCCTCTCTACACTCAGGTCAGTGAACTGGGCCCACTGGAAGGTACTAAGAATTAAGGAATATCATCACCCAAAATGCTTCATGTGCAGATAGTCTACAGCTACAGCCCTTACCGTCCTTCCAGCAGGTTTAGTTTGCTGCCCTGGATCAGCTGGTAAAATGCCAGTTCTAAAATTCACTGCAGACAGGTCCCACTCTTCAGATTAATGGGAACTGATTTTTATACTGATTTCATTAGGAGGTCTTGAGCATCTTTTGAAGGATATCTATCTGCAAATATAATTTTCCTCCTGAGAGGATTATTACTGTGATAAATAATTTAGTCCCAAACAGGATTCCAAATAAAGTTTCCAATTTATTAAATTAATAAAGACAAGCAAACAGTGCTGGGTGAGCCACATCCAACTTGACATGGAATGTTCTCAGGGATGGGGCTTCTACCACCTTCCCAGGCAACCTCAGTCAGTGCTTCGCCACCCTCATTGTAAAAAATGCCTTTGTTGCATTGCTCCTAAATCTCCCCTCTTTTAATTTAAAACCATCACTGCTAGAAAGGTTGTTTCCGTCTTTCTTACAGGTGCCTTCTAAGTACTAGAAAGCTGCAATAAGTGTCTCCAGAGCCTTCTGCTTCTCCTGGCTCAACAACCCCAACTCAGCCTGGCCTTCCAGCAGAAGGGTTCCATCTCTCTGATCATTTTTGTGGCTTCCTCTGGCCCTGCTCCACCAAATCTGTGTCTCTGCTGTGCTGAGGACTTTAGGGCTGGACCCAGCAACACAGCTGGGGTCTCACTAAAACAGAGTGGAATCCCTTCTCTTGACCTTTTGCTATGCTGCTTGTGAGGCACTCAGGTCACAGTCAGCTTCCTTGGCTGCGAGCACATATTTGCTGGCTTTTCACCCACCAGTACAGAATCACAGAATGACTGAGGCTGGAAAAGCCCTCTGAGCTCATCCAACCCAGCCCATGACCTAACATTACCACATCAGCCAGACCAGGACACTAAGGGCCACAGCCAGTCTGTCTTTAAACAGCTCTAGGAATGGGGACTCCACACTGCCCTGGGCAGTCCATTCCAGGGTCTGGTCACCCCTCTCGTGAGGAGAGACTTCCTAACATCCAACCTAACCCTCCCCTGGCAGCTTCAGGCCCTGCCCTCTCATCCTGGTGCTGGGTGTCTGGGAGAACAGCCTGACCTCCAGCTGACTACAACCTTCCTTCAGGTAATTGTAGAGAGGGAGAAGGTCCCCTCCGAGTCTCCTCCTAAACATCCCCAGCCCTCTGCTTCTCCTCATCAGACTTTCCATCCAGCCCCTTCCCCAGGCTCGTTGCTCCTCTGAACTCGCTCCAGCCCCTCAATCGCTCTCTGGAAGGGAGGGGCCCTTCAGGAAAGGATCCAGTACTTGAGGGAAGGGGTCCCAGTACAAGGGGAGCGTACTCCCCAGTTCTCTGTAGGGCTGCTCTCCCTCCCTTCGTGCCCAGCTTGTGCTGACACCGGGGCTCACCACGGCCCGGGTACAGGCCCTCGGCCTTGGCGATGCTGGTTACGCCCGTCGACCTTCTATGCCAGGACCCTCCGAGCGGAAGGCCGGACCTCCGGCTGCCTTAGCAGCCGCTCCAAGCGCTGCCTGACCCGGCAGGGCGCGGCCCTTCTAGCTTGTAGTCGGGCCCAGGGCAGCAGCTGCCCTGGGTGGAGCCTGGCTCAGCACCAGCGGCGGGGCCGGAGTGCCGCTTGACTCATTCCGTGCAGCGGGAGCTCGGGGCGGCGGCTACTGAGCGGTGCCCGGCGGTCATTCTCTTCCTCTCTCCCTCGCTGACTGTCGCGTCTCTCTGCAGTCTCAAACTTGGACTCGACCCCGACCCGGAGAATCCCAGACATGGCCAAGGTGAGGCGGGGGTGGCCACGGGCTGACGGACGCCTCGACGGGCTTACAGACCCCCTCAGCTGGGGCCCGCGGAGGGGCTGGGGGAGACAGCTTGTGCGAGCCTCAGCCAAGCACCACTTGGTTTCTTTCTTTTCCGTCAGTTTCCACTCATCCGGCCAAGTTTTCAGTCTCCGTGTTTATGTTGTTCCTGGGCGTAGGCTCCTTCCACTGCAGAGGGAAGAAGGCAAAAACGCTGCCGTGGCGGGGAGGATGGGGGGCTCCTGCTCCCGGCTTTCACGAGCCCAAGCCGCCTGTTCCTAGGAGCTTTGCAGCTATCGGGCACCGCTCCGTCTGTTCCCGTTTACTCTCAACTCCCCGAGTCACTGCGGTTTCAGGTGGAAGCCCGGAAACCGGGCGGACTCCAGCGGGTTTTTTCTACGGTGGCATCGAGTGCTCGGGAAAGTAACAGAACAGTTTAAGGGCTCATTGGGTGCTGCTGAAGGAGATGGTAGCCTAACGTTAGGACCTATGAGACCCTGTACAAAGGTCACCATAATTGCACAGTTCATAGTTTAATTTTGTAACTTAAAGAGTGGTTAGTGGAGCTTTAATGTTCCTATGAACAGCCTGTGAATAGCTGCTTGCATTCTATCAGGATTTGGTTTTAAAAGAAAGGGTACTTCAATACAAAAGTATTCCATTAAATCCTTGATTTTTATTTTGTAAACATTTGTAAAGGTTAGGGTGTTGATTTGTTTGTTTGTTTTGAGAAGAAAGGGGTTTTTTTCTTTCTTTAAATATCAGACCTGGTTTGTTGGATGGCTTGAGGAAAACAGGAACCCTTACTTCATGGCATGCAGAGTGTCTGATCAGGCAGCTCTCCTTGGAGCCTTTTATTACGATCTTGAGGGTAACATGCTTTTAGTAGAAGCATGGAGTTTTGCAATTATCTATTCCACAGAGACCCACACTTTCCCCTTGATTTCCATAACAGGATTGTTGTAAAAGGAATATTTCATTTTCCCTTAGTACAAACCAGTTACTTTTGGCTTCAAATAGTAGGTTTTTCTGTTGCCTGAAGTAACTCTTGGGGCTGAGCAGATAGTTATAGATTCAGGTGATTGAAACAATAAGGTCTTGCTCTAGGTAGGCCTTGTACTACACTTTCCACATTCAGAGGGCTGCCTTCCACTTGAGCCTTTGCCTATGTGGTTGTGCAGCCATGTGTCCTGGGATAGAGAGAAAAAAACAGTTTGTATCACTGTCTCTGTTCTCCTTTCCCCCATTTGGCAGGACAAAGCCACATGGGAGAAGAAGTGGGAAGGTGGGGTCTGGGTCTCCCAGGGATGTGGGAAAAATCTTTTTAGGTGTATTTTTGACTTTATTTTTGAGTGGGATACTTTCTAACATCATGATTGGAAATTATTTCTTGACTCTGTGATTGGGTATTATTTTGAGTGGGAAAGCTGTTATGTTCTGGGATTGGTTTACAGTGACTGTTTCATGGGGCTTTTTTGGGACTGGTTTAGCAGCCTTTGCTGCAATGTTTTGGTGCTTCTGAACCCCTCTGGACACCCTGCTGTTTGCCATGGATTCTGTCTTTCCCTCCCCTGGAGCTGTAGACTTACTGCTGCTTGCTCTACTGGACTTTCCCTNCTGTCGTTGACCCCATTGGATTACCCTTTTTTCAGGTTCTGGGGGGTAGTGGGTTTGGGTCTGTCTGCCCACCCCCCAATTGTTCCAAAACTGCTGAGTGTCATCGAATGGTGGTTATTTGTATGTACAGCTGAAGGTTCAGGGTTTCCAGTGCACTGCAGCCAAACATAGACTAGATCCATCAGTGAAGAATAAAACCTGTGAAGAAGTTAAGTTGTCTTTGGAGCCCTGGTCACTGAAATGTTTGTTTGTTCTTGCTCAGTCATGGGAAGGTTTTTGTTTTTCCACCTTCACCAGAAGACCTGAGGGACTTGGTGTGTTCCATGGCCAGAATAAAAATGTTCATTCATTTTGTTGGAAAACTACAGGGTGTTGTAACATGCTGTGCAGCCTGGCCTCTCCATGNCTGGTTTAGCAGCCTTTGCTGCAATGTTTTGGTGCTTCTGAACCCCTCTGGACACCCTGCTGTTTGCCATGGATTCTGTCTTTCCCTCCCCTGGAGCTGTAGACTTACTGCTGCTTGCTCTACTGGACTTTCCCTTTCGCGGACTCTGCCGTGGGAGCCTCTACATGCAGAAGCTGCTTTGTGGTTTTTTTGCTACTGCTTTGCTGCAGTCACTTTTCCCCATGGATTTCATCCAGGCTCCAGCACTCCATCTGCTTTCCCAGCATCTGTCGTTGACCCCATTGGATTACCCTTTTTTCAGGTTCTGGGGGGTAGTGGGTTTGGGTCTGTCTGCCCACCCCCCAATTGNGCCCCCCAATTGTTCCAAAACCGCTGAGTGTCATCGAATGGTGGTTATTTGTATGTACCGCTGAAGGTTCAGGGTTTCCAGTGCACTGCAGCCAAACATAGATAGACTAGATCCATCAGTGAAGAATAAAACCTGTGAAGAAGTTAAGTTGTCTTTGGAGCCCTGGTCACTGAAATGTTTGTTTGTTCTTGCTCAGTCATGGGAAGGTTTTTGTTTTTCCACCTTCACCAGAAGACCTGAGGGACTTGGTGTGTTCCATGGCCAGAATAAAAATGTTCATTCATTTTGTTGGAAAACTACAGGGTGTTGTAACATGCTGGGCAGCCTGGCCTCTCCATGCCTGTGTTCACCAGCTTGCTTTGGAGGATCACTGCTGTCCTGTCAAGCTGCATTCCCTTGCACATCTACACCTGGAGTGATCTTTGTTAATGCACAGATGCACATGGTGCAGTCTCTTCTCACTTGAAGAAAAAGTGGCCTTGGAAATGCTGTCCCTTGTTTGCTAATTCAGAAATCTTGAAGAAAGCAGTTTTTCTGGACTGATTTCTTTAGGTCTGCTACTCTCAATTTTTTCCCTGAATGTGAGGTTGGGGCTATTTTCTGCCATCGTTTGTAAGCTTCCAGGAAACGGTGGTTTGCTGCTGGTGAAGGTGTGGCTGCTGTGCACTACATCTGTGTTCCTGGGCTGCCAATGTACACGTGTCTTGGAGTCCAGGAATGGTATTGCCAGCTCCAAGAGTGCTTCAGAGGGTACATTCTCACATTCCAAAATACAAATGCTTTTCAATGCTGGGTCCTAAGCAGCTTTGTGGCTTTGCTGAAGACTTGTGAGGACAGGCTGCTTGACTCTTTTTACTCAAATGGCCTTGTGCTGGTACTGTACTTCTGTTATCAGCTCTCTCCAGTCCTCTTTGTCTTCTCATTCTCCTTCCTATCTTTGCTGTCCTCATGGTGTACTGACTCAGAGTTCAGCACAGATTGTAATTCTGGGCTTTTTTCAAGAATTTAAATGTTGTTGGGCAGATGTAGCTATAGTTTCCTTAAGTGGTCAATCTGAAGCATCACTAAACTTGCAGAGGTGTCTGTATAGCTGAGTACTTGCATCAGCTCAACACTGCTTATATTCATCCAGTCAAGATGTAATTTTCATCCTGCTGCCCTTGAAATTTTGGTGAGAATACCATGAAGCACATATTTCTGACATGATGTGATGAGTTTTAAAGCACAGTTTAAGCTGGGATATCTGTGTGGTCTATAGTGGCCACAAAGAGTTTCAATTTACCAGTGTATGCTGTGCTTTGTTGGCAAGGTGGCCATTCTCATCTAAGCAGTTGTAAGGGAGGCTGGGCTCTCTCCTGTCTTCTGAGAACAGCATACTTCTCTGATTGTTGACTTGCATGCTGGAAAATACCGTCCTTTTCTGTGTGTACCTCTTCACAGTTTTCCTGTGGCATCTTGTGAACAGGTCACTGCTTAACCCTGCCCCGCCCTTTCCCCGACCAATTCATATATCACCTTCTCTGTGTTAGACACTGAGTAGTGAGTGACCCACTACTTCTGTTGTTGCAGAGCAGCATTGTAAAAAAAAGAGCAGGAGCTCTTTCACTATGGAAAATCTAACTGGTAAGAACTTGGTGTGAGTGGGTACAGAGCAAGGGTAGCTGGGAAGGAGCCTGGATTGGTTCTAGTGGTCTTTTGTTTGCTGACAATGAATGCTTTGTGGTTAACAGGGAGTCTTGTGGGTGGGAAATTTGTTGTGTGCTTGGTGGGAAAAATGAAAAGGAACCTCATTAAGTAGCTATTGTTGATGTTAGAGATAACACCAGGATATGTGGCCATATGATACCAAATCATCAGCAGCCAATTGTGGAGCTGCTCTTTTGGGAGAAGTTACTGTAGCTCTGGTGGTGATTAGAACCATTTCTCCTGATGAGGTTGTATCATCTGCTCCTTTTGCAAACTTTTGCTAGAGCAAACAAAAACACAGATGTTGTGAATGTCCTCATTTGGAAAGGTGTAAATTCCAAAGCAAGGTCGCCCCTGGCTTCAATATTTTTAATTTTAATTTTTTTCAATGTTTTCATGCTAATTTTGTGTATCCAAGGGCTTTACTGACCTTACTGGTAGGTATTGGTAGAAAATGGAAGTTGCTCTACATTTATTGTGTGTAGTCACAGATTGCATTGGCACTACACGTGACTGTGCAACGACAGTCACCATACTGGAGAATGCGGGAAGAACACGGGTAGTCTTGTGTTATTTTTTCTGTTGAGGGCTTGCATGTTGTGTGTGTGTTTTACTGCCCTGTGTAGGGTGTTGCTGTTTAGTAAGGGATCACTCCAGATGACAGAAGGATTTGTCTCAAGTACTATTGTTTTTTCCAGTTTTTGGGTTCTACTAGGGAACGTGCTAACTCCAATAAAAAGGACCCTGTGAGGGTTTAGTGTTGCTGTGTATCTGCAGAATGGGCAAGGAGCCTTCTTGGAGATACTAAAAATATAATGGTGACTTTGTATAAAGTTAAATAAATGAAGAATGTAAATGACTGTTAAGTAATTGTCTGGTTTGTGTATTAGCTGCAGCTCAAGGCCTGATTGAGAGTGATTGTAGCAGTAGGTAGCCAAAATCCAGTAAATGCTGCAGGTTACTAGGAAATGCTTGGGATGCAAATGGTCCCCAGCCATCAACAAAGACTCAGATTACAGCTGCACCAGAAGAATTCCAGGAACTGTTAATCAAGCTTAGTCTATGTTGAGTCTTTCCACACTGTACTTTGGAAAATGAGGTTATGGAAGGGTTCTTAGTTAACAAAAGTAAGAAAGATGATGCAGAGCAAGATTTAGTCCAGCATTTGATGTCACGTGCATGTTGTCTAAACAGCCACAGAGGTGCACACTAGGTACACAGGGATGTACACTAAGTACATCTTGCTGGCCCTAGATTTGAAGCACTGCCGTAAAACTCGCTTGTAATAGGAAAAGCAGCCATAAAACTCACTTGTAATGGGAAAAGCAGAATGCTTCTGGGGAGTTGCCACGCTTATGAGCTGTGCTGGATGTTGGAAAGCATCTGCTAGAGACAAGTTTGCTGTTGCTGTTAAACACTGTGGTACTTTGTTGTTCTGGATGCTGAACTATGGTGTAGCTAAATCTGACTCATGATGGCTGTGGCAGTGGGAGGGCAGACAGTCTGGGATGGCACAAACACAGCAGTAGCCCAGAAGGGAGGATGTACTTCAGGGTGGTTTGTGCTTGTTGCTTGTATGCTGTTCTATGTGCTCCTCTGGCTGGCCTGCCTTAGGTGAGTACATTGACTTGAGACAAAAGCATGGTGTGGCTGAAATTGCTAATGGGAGGAAAAGGCTGTATTGTTGTGGCTAATGCCTGAGCTCCTTGTGAAATAAGCTGATGCCAGTTGTTAGAAATGATCTAATGAACCATCCAAATCTTTGATAAAATACCAAAGATTTACTGGTTGTGGTAATAAGGAATGAGCAAGCGGCGCTGGGTGCGTGGGGAGTCAGCTGCTCCACCAACTAGTTAAAGGCAGCAACATGTTATACCTTATTTTATACATATCATCACTTCAAAGGATCCCCTCCTATCAGTCTCCTCTTTGTTCAGGTCTGCACTTCTTGGTGAGACCCCAGATCCAAAGATAAGGGGGGGAGACTATGTCCTTGGCCTGATCTTTTGTTTTTACTATCAGTGATTAGCTCCCCACACATTTCGCAACACTTTGCAGGTCCCAGATTGCTCAACCTCCCCCCCATCCTGTTTTCCATTTGTCCTGCTGAGCTTCACTGCTTACTTTGTTCTTTCAAAAGTTTTCCACAGTGACAAGGGGGGGGGGGATATTGGTTTTACCTTGACACGAATCAGAATATAACATCTCACACAGTCTCAGTAGGTGTCTTGGCACTTCTTTTCTTGTTCTTCCCTGGGAGCAGAGAAATGCCCGGGTCTGTGCTGATAATTAGTTTTGTACAGTGATGCTCGCAAGAAATTTCTCTTCTCCAGCTGTTACAAAAACATCTCTATTCCCAATCCCAGTTTATTTTCCCTTTTGACCATTGCTTTACCTTTATAGTTTATAAATCAACTATGATGCTGCACAAGTGTATGTTCTTGAATAGTGATGTTTAAAGGTAAGATTTTTCCTTGAGGGCGATGAGTATCCTTTACTGTTGAACCCAAAGAGAAAGTCCCTGAAGAGCCAAGTTCCATGGAAACCTAATGGAAAGATTTGTGCATTTGGAAGGCTGATCTTTTATCCTTACGTTTGAACTGTTATTTCTGTCTAGCTGTAAACTGCTATGAGAAATGCAGCTGAATCACTTGAGAGAAGTGTTGCTTATGTCAAAAGAACCATGATGAAAAATTCAAAGGTCTCGCAGAGTTCAGTAGTTCTTTCTTGCACCGTGACGATAAAACCAGTGTGGTGCTGGTTGAGAGCTCCATTATGTTTTTCTAGGAGAAATAAAGCTCTTTCTAAACACGTCTTGGATCTGTGTGCAGCTTTTCTAACACACATGACTTGTGCAACTTATTTCCTGAATTGCTTTAACAAATGATAATTGTAACATTAATTCAGGCTCTACTGTTGTAAATGCCAGTCCTGCAAACTGTTGTTAGGTAATTATACCTAAACTTAGTTGGTGGTTTGCTGAGTAAAACCACAGCAGTGCCTGCTGTGCGAGCTGTGCCTAAATACCAACAGACTCCTATTTTAATCAGGTAATTGCCAAAAAAATGCTGTTGTCCTTCAGGTTGTGGAATCAAATTTAGTATGAGCTCATGTATGGAGAACTGAAAGAAGTTACTTTCTGTTCCATGGCTTTTCACCTTTGCCCTCACCTTTTTTTTCTCTCCTCTAGTACACGAGAGGCACTGTGATGGCTTTCTCTCCTTTTGATGCCAGAGCTGATGCTGAGGCCCTTCGTAAAGCCATGAAAGGAATGGGTAAGCATAATGTACTTTATGAAGAGGAAAGGGCTCTCACTCCTTTGCAGACATCCTTTCCAAATGCTTTCTTGCGTGAGTAGAGGAGGCCAGGGCATGTGCCTGCATGCCGTGGAATGACAGCTCAGGACTGCACGAGTCTGGGTATGTCCTTGGTTTGACTGCTGCGCTCAAGGATGCTGGTTTTTAGCTTAGCACAAGGAAAAGAAGTTGACTTTCACGTTGCCCATTCAGAATTCATACTGCCCACAGAGTTGTACTGTACAGTAACCTAGACTGGGGATTAAGATGTGACAGCTGGGAAGAATTAGGACAGTACTGTAGAAGCTCTGTGCTTGGAAAATACGTGACCGACCCCTCAGTCTGGAATCATGTAGGCATGTTACAGTTAACATGAATGAAGGGACAGGTAAAATGCTGGGCAGGGGGGTTTCCTTGCAAGGTATTGTATATAAAATGGATAATAACTCCATATTTGTGGACTCTGGGCTGTTTGGGGTTACTGAACTGAGTTTTGCTGGGAGTTGACAGGTTGCTTATTCAAAAGTAAATCCACTGATGAGATCCAAGGCAAGGCTGCTCTGTAGGATACAGATTGTATGTCACAGTTAATGGCTGGGGTGCTGGGAGCAGTGTCTGGAACAGAGCACTGATGGAGAACAAACAATATGTAGGTCCTCCAGTCATGTTTTTGCAATGGCAGAACAACAAACCTGATGTCTCAGCTTGGGGTATGGGGACATTTGTTGTTTGAATACTTCTGCTGTTTGTCAGTACACTGTTTTTCTGAAGTGCCTTTTATAGCCTTTTGAGTTTGTGCTACTGCTGTTTGTTTCATAGAATGTGTTTATAACTCTCTTTTTCTTTCTTTCTAACTTCAGGGACCGATGAAGAAACTATTCTGAAGATCCTTACCAGCAGAAACAATGCTCAGCGTCAAGAAATTGCATCTGCTTTTAAAACCTTGTTTGGCAGGGTGAGAAGAAGAAAAATACCTCTATAAAGATGTGTCCTGTGATTGAGGAGAAGTAACCTGGAGTCCACACCATCCAATATGAATCAAAGCAAAGACCCTTTATTGTTCTAAAGCTGTCCCTCCTATACAGTTTTTCTGTATCTACACACATTCATGCATTTGGTGATTGGAAGCTTTGCTAAAGCACGTGCCAAGCACGCAACTAGAATCATCTTATGATTAGTTCATCAGTATCTGAAGAATGCACGCAAGGTCTTGTTTCTGCTGACACGCTGTTTGGTATCACTCCTTGTGAAAACACAGTTTCAGTTTTAACCATCCCAGAAGAGTTCAAGCTAACGTTTCCTATGGCTGGCTCACGAGATGTCCATTTTCCTGTAAATACATTCCAACTTGTGAGAATTTCTTAAAACTGTGAGGCTTCTAGTACAAGGGTTCCTTCAATGAAAACCCAGTTTAGCTTCTGCATTCCCCTTTCCTCCACCCTGCCATATCCTTAATTGCTGGCCAGGTTAGAATATTTCTTTCAGGTTGGCACAAGGAAGTTCCTTTCTTTTTCCATGTTTCAGTCCATGTCTTAGAGATGGGTTTTTTTTGCAAAAGCTCCTATATTTTCCTGTTAGTGCCCTTCCAGTGCTGACCCTATTCTTGGTATCAAAGAAGTTATTGAATATTTTAGTGCAGGTTAAAGTAGGAAAAGAATTTCTGGGGATGGAAAATGTAATAGAAATAAAGCAGCCTAATGCCGTAGAAGAGAACAAAACCAGCAAATACAGATACAGCCATAAGTGAGATCAAAACAAGGACACCTTCTTGGATCCTATACTGTTCTGGGTAACCTTTGTTTCAAATAGCAAATGCAGTGAACAATGAGAGTTTGAAGAAATTCTGTCTTGGAAAAACAAATCACAGTACTTCAGAATTCCCAAATGCCCATGCATCCTTCTGCCTTACTTGACTACATTTGCTTAGTTCAGGTACGAACTTGAAGAGAGAGTGTTCTGTCCCATGTGGTTTTTGGTGTGTCTATAGAGTCTCCTAGCTCACACACACACACACACAGGTATCGGTTTCAAATGGTTGGTCCTCATTTGTTACAGCACTGTTTGTTCTGGTTTAGGATCTTGTGGATGACCTGAAGTCTGAACTGACTGGCAAATTTGAAACGTTGATGGTGTCGTTGATGAGACCAGCATATCTTTTTGATGCACATGCACTGAAACATGCCATCAAGGTAGGAGGGGCAAGGAAACAGAAGTAATACATTATCTGATGTGTTTGTGGCCCTCTTTGCCTTGCAGGAATGAACTCTTGGTTGGCAAGGGGAATGCTGATAGAAGTAGCCTTTGTTTTTTTTAATTAAGGATGTTATGCTCATGCCTGCTGTTACTGCTGATGCCCTGGTTCTGCTTGTTCTTCTTCTAATTCACTAAAAGCCGTTTAGAAATCTAATCTGTTCAATGTTTTTGTGAAATCATTTTAATGAGAAGCTCTGTGGTCTTCACACTGTGCTGCAGATGCAGATGAAAATTGCAGAGTGTAAGACGTTTTGCTCCTCCTGATCTAAGTACACTGAGTGAATGCACATGTTGCTTTTAAAGTCTTGTTGCCTCTGAAGTGCAGTGCTGGGGGCCAGTGGTCACTGTGAGCAGCCTCAGTTTTATATCTTTACAGCTGTTTGTCTAGGCTGCAAGTCAGTTCAAAGCATTTCATTACAGTGTGGTGTTCTTTGCCTCTTCCTGACTGTAGAGTGTTTTGCCCCAGATGAATAACTGTGCAACTCCAAAACTGATGGCCTAGCATACTTGTCTTAACTGGTGTCCACCAAAATGATGAGTGGCTGTTACCTGAGTTATTGAATGTGTTGTAAAAGCTGCCTCCAGTAATATGGATGGCCCTGTCAGTGACAGCTTTAGAATGTTTCTCTTTAGCTGAAAGCATGTAGTGTCTATCTGGGAAGGCCAAGTGAATATAGATATTTTAGAGTGTTCTCTACCCTGTGGTCCTATCTACTGTTTTTTCCCTTCTGTCACGTGTCTGATGTCATCCACATGTGGTAATCCAGGAATTGCCTGGATTATCCACAGAACCTGTGGAATAAAGTAGGGGATGTTGAACTTGACTAGTGGCCAGTAGTGCTTGGTTGGATGACACACACAGGCTCCCAAAACCATGATGACCAACTGGTTACTATGTTGGCTTTAGTCAACAGTGCAAACTAGGGCTCACAAACCAGCAGATACCATCTCCAGACAACAGAAACTGTAATCCTGGACATTTTCTGTAGTGTCTTTGTGTGCAATGGGGGAGAGGGCACCTGATACAGAAATGGATAAAGGCCTTGTTGACTAAAAGGAAAAAAAAATTCCAGAGCGCCTCTTGTTGACTCAAGAGTCAAAGACCAACAGGGAAGTGAGAGAACAGATGGGTGTACATACAGATAGTGAAACAGGAGTAGTTTTGTTCTGTTCACCTGCAAAAAAACTGAATTAAACAGAAGATTATGGGATGTCAGAGAATGTGTCTGCACAGGAAAAGATGTCAGTGTTAGCTGCAGCTCAGCCTAGGTGGATAACAACGGTCAGGGGGATGTGAAAGCAGAGACTTCAATGCAAGGTAACTCAACTAGGAGCATTAAGTCTGAAATGAAGATGGTCCTGTTTATTTTCTCTGCTGCAACTTAGATTGAGGTGGATACAGCTGTGCCTACTTTGCTTGTGAAATAGGCATGTTCTTTTGAAAATGCTTCCATGTGCCCTGGCAATTTTGTGTTATGGGTGTCTTTGTATACTGTTAGCATTCAGATGTTCCTTACAGGAAAGGTTGTAAATAACATGGGTGAAGCAGAAAAACCCTCCTCACACGGTATTCTATTTCAGGGTTTCTTTTGTGAACTGGTTCTTCTGTAATTGCAAAGGGCAGTGGTTTATTCTTAGAGGCAAAGTAGACTCAGGCTTGTGGAAACCAGATACTGGCTTGGCTTTTGTAAATTTTTATCCTTGTAAAAGTGAATAATGCCCACTTGCTGCTGTAAGTCGAGTGCAGCGATTGAAGCTATTTTAGTTAGCAATTCTGTTGTAAAATGTGTGTGTTTGCAGTGGGAGAGACGGTGGGTTTAATGCAGCACAGTTCATAGAAGGGTCACGGGCATTGCTGCACGGCTCTGTGTTTATCCCTGGGCTGATTTCTGACAGGCAGTTTAGGAATGAGAGCTGGGATGAGAACTATTACTCTATTCATTCTCTTACCTGAATATCATTGACCAGCAGTGAAGAACTCTGAGGCCTGTCTGTGTGTGATTGTGGAAGGGCTCATCTGAATCTCACAGCACTGAGCCTGTAGTGAGCATTGGGTTGGTTTTAAAAACAATGACACTAGAACTGGAAGAAATTATTTCCCAAGCTGTCACAAGGTATCACAAACATAAACCTAATTTCTGTGTTGTAGCCTAAGCATATAAGCTGTTGTTTGCTTCTGACTGTGAAAGGGACTTCTTGGTTTTCTTTTGTTACTCCATCAACTGATTCATACCTGCCCCCCTGCAGGGAGCAGGGACCAATGAGAAGGTGTTGATTGAAATCCTGGCCTCCAGAACTCCTGCAGAAGTGCAGAATATTAAACAAGTTTATCTGCAAGGTAAAGTTCTGTATAAAATACAGTTCTAGACTGTGTTCACTTTTCTCTTAATGTGGTCTTTAGCTTCTTTCTTGCTTTCACCCATTGCTTTCATCCCTGTTACAAGAATGTTAGGTTCTGAATAAAAGCTGAATATGTCCTGGTTGTTAAAGCTCTTTCTGATAAATTGTTCTACAAGCTGTGAGGCAAATTAATTTCTTGGGTTCTTTTTGTTGCTTTCTCCTCAAACTTGTGTGGAAATGTGTAACCTGGTGCATGGGTATTGCTCTTTTGCAGAGTATGAGGCCAACTTGGAAGATAAGATCACAGGAGAAACATCAGGCCATTTTCAGAGACTGCTGGTGGTGCTGCTGCAGGTCAGATGTCTTGGTGTGCAGCCTGTATGTGATTGTCACCTGCGCTTCCCTGCCTTCCACTTACTGGGCTGCAATTCGACATAGACCTATGCCTGGCGATAGGCAGGGTCAGCTCTGAAACAGTGCCTTCACCTGACGTGCAGGGTCAGTCTGGAGCACTGTTCTGGGTCATTGCCACACCAGTGAACTGAAAAACTTCTCTGATGCAAATGAGTGTAGCAGAAGGCTGCTGTGTGGGGGTTTGAAGGGAACGGGGGAAGAGATCACTCACTTCATAAACGGGCAAGCCAAAGGGAAAAACAAGGTCATTTTGGAGATGTGTTAGGGGCTGACTTCGCACAGTAACTCTTAAAGGCTCAATATTGCAGATAATGTTTCTTGATTTAACTTTTGATCGTTCAGTTGAACAGCTTCTGAAAATTATTTTCAGGCAAATAGGGATCCTGATGGTGTCGTCGATGAGGGCCTTGTTGAGCTGGATGCTCAGGTGGGTGAATGACTTGGAGCATTTCCACAAATTACCTTGCAAAGAGAATGCCAGAGAAATCGCGAATGTTCTCTGAGGTTCTTGATACATTTTCATGTGCTTTTGGGCTCTTCTGGACTTAGGAAGAGTCGTAACCTGCAGTGTAGGGTCCATGATTATTGGCATTTCACATTTCAGTGTGAAGTGGTGTTTTATTTTGCTTATTACTCAATGAACAATGAGGTGCCTCAATAGAACAGTAACTGCGTAACTGGAATACTCAGAGGTTCATTCCTTAATCCTGACTTGAGCTTCCCTCTGAATGCAGTCCTTACATGCCACACATCACATACATGTTGTAGGTAATGGTTTTTGATAGGTGATGTCTGTAGGGGTGAAAAACTAAAAGGAGAAAATGTAGCAGGTATTCTGCTTTACAGTCACCAGATGACGGTCAGAGGATTTTTGTTTCTAGGGACTCAGGCACTGCCCCTTGCAAGTGCTGTCCATGGCATTGTCACCGATCACTAAGGCTGTGCTCTAGCCAGAAAAGGAAAACCAGCAGTTACTTGATGTTCTTGATGCAGTCTCTTGCTGGTTGCTGTTAGCTCTGTTGTTACCGATGGCCAGTATTTTAGTGATTTAATCACAAAACTTAATGCATGTTTTCTCTCAGCTATTTCAGATAACTCTGTTCCAGACATTTTCCTCTCATAAACTGTCAGCTGGGATGAAAAAGAGTTGTTGAAGGTGATGAGGAGGAAAAGCAGAATTCTAGATAAATCCCACAGTCTCTGGAGAGACAGACTGACTAAGTATATTTCACTGGCACAGGCCTGGCCTTTGTTATGCAAATTCAGAAAGCATTGTTCTTCTGCTGTTAATATTACTCCTGTGAAAGCTGGAGCTTGACAATATGGAGATAAATGTTCAAACTGTGAGCTAGACTGCTGGGAAATTGTATCAGTCTTGCTTTTAGCTGGGCTCACATGGTTGAGGAAGCATCAGAACCACAGGCTCAGTAGGCAGGTTGTGTTTGGCCTCCTTGATTGAGTTTAAATGAGCATCTAAATCTGGGAGGCACTACACTTAAACGTTGAAAAAGTCCTGGTTTCCTAAATGGACTTTGTGATTTTTAATATACATTTGGCTTGGGCTGGGACCCAAACAAAGGAGTATTCTGTCACGTTTCACTTTATTGATACCTTTACATTCCATATCTAAAATGTTTCTCTTGATCACTATGATATCCTGGGAAGGATGTGATACATTGGAGGACAAACATTTTGCTCAGTGGTGAGTTCCACTTTCATTTTTTGGGGTCTAGGCATTCCTTCAAAGCTGTTGGGAAATGGATGTTCACAGTGTGCAATAGCATGAATATGCAGGAAGGACTTTCCTGAGAATGCCTGAAGGGAGAAAGTTTAGAAGAGATTTTTGTGAACCTAACTTTTTTAAAGTTATGCAATTGATGGTTTGTTTTGGGGTTTTTTTTGGGTATGCTGCAGCAGGAAGGCAGGAAAAAATAGAGCTCTTGTGAAATACCGTTCACAACATCTCATACGGCTAAAGGAATGCACACAGAATCACAGAAGTTTAGAGCTTGTAAGGGACCTCTGCAGATCATCTGGTCCAATCCACAGATGAGAGATTGTCTGGTTCAAACTCCAGGGCATTCCTGGCTATTCTAAAAGAAGCAGCAGCTACGTTTTCACCCCACTGGTTTGTACTATTCATATTGAAAAGAGCACATAGCAATTGCAAAAGCGTTTTGAATAGGATTGTGACCCCAATGTAAATAGGGAATTCATAACTTCCCTTTCAGATTGTACAGCATGGACAGACACGGCCAACAGTGCCGGGGCTTTTTCTGTAGGAATGGTTGATTGCCTGGATGCAGGCGGTGACCTGTTTGCCTGTCCTCTGGTCACTGAGGAGGGAGAGAAAAGTGCTGCGATGTGTACAAACCTTTCGAATGCATATGGCCTGGAAAAACACTTTGCAGTGTTAGGAAGAAGGACTCATTTTATTTACAGTTGTTTTTTCTTTTCATATTCCCCCTTCTGTCTCTTAGCCCCGGTTTTAGAAGTGCTTTACTTTCCTAAACGTCTCTTGTGGTCTGGTGGTTGTCTGCATTGAAGAAAGACTTAGCTGAACCTATACTAATCGATCAATTAAAATCTGGTTTCATATGGCTAAGAATTTAGCAGCCCACAAATCCTGTTTACAAGAGCTTTGGAATATATCTTAGCCTCCTTTTTGGAAAACGTCCTCCTAAACCAAGGTAGCTGGGTCTGCCATTGGTATGGGTCATCATGTAATACAGTTTTGCTAGTCTGTTTTGAAGAAGAGGAGGAGAGAGGAAAAGCGTGAGAGAAAAAGCAGTGTAGGGAATGAATTTTATCTCTCATATTATCAGAAAACTTGAGGTGAAGGGTCCATGCACATAGTTTTAGGCCCTGAAGCACCTAGCACAGGCAATGTCAGGCTTTGTCATTTATTTATTTCTAAAGTTAGTTCAGTGCTTGGTACTTTGATTTAATTTTTTAGCTATAGTTCATCAGTATGGTTAATGCACTTCAGAGTGAGGCAGCTAGAGCTTTTCAGCTGGATGTGTGGACGCATGACAAATGCTGCTGGTTTGACCTCTGAATTTGCAACAGGTTTTGTTTAGAGCTGGGGAGCTGAAATGGGGAACAGATGAAGAGAAGTTCATCACCATCTTGGGAACCCGAAGTGTCTCCCATTTAAGGAAGGGTAGGTAATAGAGTTCATGTGTGCGTGAAAGCTTCTGTCCAAAGTGTTGCTATCACCCAGCTGGTGGTGGAAATGGCCAGAAAGTTGTTGCTGCATTTGTCAAGACCAGAAATCTTTTATTACCTGTTCTCTCTACTTAATCCATTTACTTGTCTTTTCTGCAATGCAGTTCTGCCAAGCAGTGCTCATTTTTTGTAACTTCTCTTGACCCTGTGGAAGAGGTTGTGGCAACAGAAGCAATGCTGAGAGGGTTAGGAATCATAATCTGGGGGTTTTTTTGCCTTGGTTCTCCAGTTTTTTGGATTTATTTTTTGAATCTTGGATTCACTTAGATTTTCAAAGGTAATTTGATTTGTGATTTTACTGTTTAGTTTGTTACCATTGTTTTCATTGAAGTAATCTTGACGTTTGTTGTGATGTACCAAACATTGAAGTGGCATGATAGAAATGCAGAATTCCATAGAAAACTCGGTTTGATTATGAACACAGATTAGAACAGTAGCTGCTGCTACTTTGAAGTTAATTTGATGTGCTGGCCCAGTGTAGACAAGATCTCAGATTCAGGCTAAGTGATAGCTGCACCCTAGGAAAAGTACTTATGATTTCCTAAAACTTCCCTTCTTCTCTTGTACCCTTTGACTGGATGTGTTCAATCACTGAATGCCTGGAACAGATCTCTGGAGGTCATCTTGTCCAACTCACAGTATCACAGTAATGATGAGGCTGGAAAAGACCTTAAAGATCATCCAGTCCAACCTAAAACCAACCAAGTAATCTAACATCTAACCTAACTCTGTTTGAGCTGGGTTACGTAGAGCAGGCAGGCTGTCTGGGGCTTTTGTACATCTCCACAACTTCCCAGAACAACCTGTGTCAGTACTGAGCCACCTGCATGGGGGAAAGAAGTGTTTTCTGGTGCTTAGACAGAACCTCCTGTTCAAAAGGCCTATTGCCTTTTGTCCTAGCACTGGGAACCACTGACAAGAGACTAGATCCATATTCTTCACACCTTCCCTTCACATATTTGTGCACACTGATGAGATTCCCGTTGGAGAACTTCTCTTCCCCAGGTTGAGCAGTCCCAGCTCTCTCAGCATTTCCTCACAGGAGAGATGCTCCAGTCTCTTAATCATCTTAGCAGTTCTTTACTGGCTGATAGCTGTTGAAGTGTGAATACGGATGGCATTAACCCCTGCTGGGAGGACGCTGGGAGAATTGCTGTCTGTACACATGACTAAGCACGCTTTGTTTTGCAGTGTTCGATAAATACATGACCATTTCCGGCTTTCAAATTGAAGAGACCATTGACCGTGAAACCTCTGGTGATTTGGAGAAGCTGCTTCTGGCAGTTGGTAATAGTCTTCACAGAATCATAGAGTGGTGGGGGTTGAAAGGGAGCTCTGGAGATCATCTAGTCCAAGTCCCCTGCCAGAGAAGGTTCTTCTAGAGGCTCGGTAGATCTAGAATTGGCCTTCCCCATTTCCTCTCGGTCCTCCTTAAATTAGAGTTGTTCTAGGAAGTGGTATAAAAATGCAGTTGCTTTTTAAAGGGAATCACTTGGGATTTCTTTTTGTACCTAGAGAACAGCCATTTATTCTTTCTTCAATATATGAAGAGGGGAGGGAAGGTGGGCAGAAGGTGAGCCAGGGGAAATTGAGACAGAACTCTGCTTTTGTTTGTATTCCTGGCATCTCAGCTGGGACAGCATCATTGGAGACTTGTAACTGGGAGTAGGCTTTGCCTAGAAAAGTCTCTGTTCTATTAGAAATATCCGATGCATTCCAACTCCTAGAAGCCAAAGAAGTGCAGCAGAGGAGCAGAACAGCTGGCATCTGTGTACTTAATTGTCCACACTGGAGTGAATGATCCAGTAACATACCTTGTCTTGACAGAGAAATACTGTTTTGTATTGAATAACAGCCAGTAGCACAATCCTTTGCCTTGTTTCAGTGAAATGCATCCGAAGCGTGCCTGCCTACTTTGCTGAGACTCTGTACTATGCCATGAAGGTATGCACCTGGTTACCATCCATCACCTTCCATCTGCCCCTGCTACGGTTCCTCTCCCTTTCGCTTGTTCTGCATTGCTTCTTGCTCTCTGAATGCTACAAGAATACTGTGCATCTGTAGAAGGTTGGGGGAATGTGGGTCAGGGAGGGGCACAAACGACTCATCAGGTTTACTTTGAGTTCATCCTGAGTTGATCTGCTATGGGAAGCACCAGTCTCTTAAGTTCTTTTTGGACTTGGTCTTTTTGTATTGGAAAATGTCAGGCTAGATCCACTGGGAACTTAGAGCTAAATAAGGACTGCAGCATCTTTGGGAATTGGATGTATTGAGGGAAAGAGGATGAGTGGGAACTAAGATGTAAAGCATGCAGGTTTAGTGGGTTTTGTTTTGGAGATGAGTATCTACAGCTGAAGGTGCAGGTAGCTTTGAAAGATGTTGTCATGGCTATCGATCCCATTTTGAGAAGAAACTTCAGAGAAGAAGGGCTTTTAACAGCTGGAAAAGCTTCTGCAGGGGAATCCTGTTAGTAACACAGCTGTATTTGTCTTGTTTTCCCCTTCTCTTGGATGGGAAAGGATAATCAAGGAAGTCTGTATTTTTAACTCAGTGATGATATTAATTAACCCTGAGATAGGTAGTCTTTTCTAGGCCAGTTGCCAGCTTCCTGTGGATTCTTGCCACTCCCTTTGCTGAAAAGCACTCAAGTGTGGGCGCCACTGTGTGGTTGTGTTGACAAGGTATCAGCATGACAGTCCGTATGAGGAGATGAAATGATGGCTTAATTTTAAACAGTCAAAGTACTGCTGCTTTGGTGTCCGGTACTGCTTAGGTACCACCACGCTCATGGCAGAGCTCCTCACAGCCTGAGGGCATTTTTTAGGTGTAATCCAAGAATAGTACACCCAGTTGAAGGATTGAGCAACCCTGGTCACTTAGACTGAAAATGATGATGGGGGCTCTGCCAAGTCCTTCCTCGAGGTGCATTAGCATGTCATCATGTGAAAATGCGTGGAGTCTACCCTGTCTGAATAGGAGGGATGAGGTGTTAGTCTGGCACAGCACAGGAACATGGCAAGTTTAGTGCGATAAAGAAGAAGTGCAGCATGTTTGTGTGGTTGGAGGAGGTTTTTGAAGTTGGTCTTCATAATAAACAGCTGGTCGTTTGTGGGATGAGTTGCTCCGTCTGCATCTCGCTGTACAATGCCACGTGTCTTGTATCAGTCATTGCCAGGATTTCCGTACCCAGATCCAGGACTGACTGCAATTCTGCAGTCTCCGACCACATGGAATATTTGGATTGTGGCAGTGAGCTGTGCCATGGCATAACTGTCCCTGTATGAATTAAATTCGTATGGACATTCATGGTTGAAGCTGGTGAGATGAAGTAGAATGTCTGACCACATGGTACTTTTTACAAGTCCAAGGATTAGACCGCCCTGTAAAGGGCTTCTAATACTGTCCCAGATATTCCCTTTGGATTAGAAATGTAAGAGTGTTTTGAAGCACCCCTTGCTGCACTTGATCCTTTTGTATTGCACCTGCTTGTTTGCATCTGTTGCTTTGTTACAGCATCTGTCCAGAAAAGCCTCCTGTTTGAGTAGTATTTAAACTTTTCTCTTAAGGGGGCTGGCACTGATGATGATACCATGATCAGAGTAATGGTTTCAAGAAGTGAAGTCGATCTGCTGGACATTAGAAAAGAGTTCAGAAAGAATTTTGCCAAGTCATTGCATCAGATGATACAGGTAAAATGGCTGGTTTGGAAGTTGGAGGGTGAGTGAGATGTTGTTTCCACTGTTTGTGGGAGGGGAGGATGTGGGTACAGCTGGACGGGGCAGTGTGTGCTGGGAGCGCTGGTGGCTGGTCTGCAGCTCAGTCAAGTACCACATGGTGGGAGACACTACACAAAGCTAAAGGTCTCTCTTCAGTGTTCTTCGGAGAGAGAAGATGTGGTTTTCTGAAATGACTATTACTCATATCCCACTTTTAGCTGCAGTTCCTGTTTCTTGTCTGGATTCCTGCCTGGTTTTCAATGCTTTGTGGAGAGGCTGCTTGCTCCAGAGAAATTGTACTGGGCTTGGGACTCTGAATTATCTGAGGTTGAAGCTTAAATCTTGAATTGTGGTTTTGGAACCTTTTGCACCGTTTCAAAGTGGGAAGTGTTTCGCTGTGGAATCAGTCTGAATCATAATTTCCTTTGAGTCAGCAAGAAATCCAGAGCCAGCGTCTGCTGCAGAGTTGAGCCAAAATGCTTTTCTCTTTTCCCCTTGACATTATTTTTGGTACTGTATTTTATTTTTACATGTTTTGTGATCATTCCTGACATTAAGCTTTCTGAGCAGAGAGCAGAGTTGCTTTTGATGGCTCTCCTCCAGAATTAGTAGCAGAGCTTCCCATTAATTAGAGAGAGCTGGGCTGGGGCCTTTCTGAGCACTGGCAGGTGCACTTTGCACAGTAAAGGCTGTTATTTCAGGCTTCTTAGTTTGAACTTTCTCACTTGCAGACAAATGCAGTGGGTAACTCAGTTCTAGTAAAGCTGTCAGGGCTTTTTTGTGTTCTGAAAGTCTGCTGTGTAAATAGCTAATGCAAGAGAGCAAGAATGTAATGATGTCATTCATGAGTGAAGTGTCATCCAAGTGGATTTCCTTTGGGTGGGACACGTGTGTAATCCATTGGAGTCCTCCTAGGCTGCTGCTTTTCTTTCCACTTGTGACTCATGGTGACTGTGGTCTGGTCTGTGCCTACAGAAAGATACATCTGGGGACTACAGGAAAGCGCTTCTGCTCCTCTGTGGTGGAGACGATGACTAACAGTGACACGAAGGATACGCTGCGCTCCAGCTTTGCAGCTCTTCAGTTAGCATGTCCAGCTGCAGTTTTGTATCTTACTGCTTCGTGGCCGTTTGAATTTATCCTCGTATCTCAATTATTAAAACGAGTATCGTGTTATCCTCGCACTAGCTGATCCCTTCTCTTACTGACATCCCAACTTCCAGGAATTTCAAGTGCCTTCTGTGAGGCTGCAAGAGTTGTCTTTCATCGAAGAGAGGTATTGTGTGCAGAACCAGGTCTTTGCAAGTGTTTTGCTGAAATAGGAACAAAAACCCTCATGTATTTCACTACTAATTTGAAGATTACCTTTCTTTTTGCCGTTACATTTCTGCTGAATGTGTTGCTGGTTTCAGCATCACAAGTGAGGACACTAAATCCTTCGTATGTAGTATTGGAATGAACGCAGTCACTCACTGGAAACCTAAAGGACCAATAAATTTTCCCCCTCTCAGCAGAGTTGTCTCTGTGGTTTTTAACGGGCAATGATTGATTTTTCTCTTCCGTATTAGTCCACTGCTACAAGCTTTTGGCATGTTTTTCCTACTGTTTCTCAGGCTTCTAAGTGCACATTTTGTGCTGCAGCTCCGTATCTCGATGTGTGGTCTGCTGTGTGGGTGCTGGTCTTTGATGCAGCTGGAATCGCAGATTATCAGATCTTGGTGGGCATTGCTTTCTAGTTTTGTACTTCCTTGTCTTTTCCTCCTCCCTGTGCATAATTGTGTGTGGACTTGGAACTGTTGCTTTCAGGCTGTTCCTTGCTAGACACCATCAAAATGTCTCTGAGTGGACATGACTTGCGACAAGAAGAATTGTCTTTCCTGCCTCCCCTTTTCTTCCTGGCGCATGTTAAGGTTTTAAAACATGTTACGGGTCCTGTTATCTTCAGGTAATCTAATTTGCTGCTTCATCAGAGCATGTGCAGTGGTTCTCTGTACAGCTGGGTATAAAACAGCCACCTCATAATGCCGTTTACAGTGAGTAAAAACATATTGACATCTATCCAAGACATCCTCTGGCTACAGAGGAAACAAAGAGCAGTAAAAGGAATGGCTTTGTTATTTAACCTGCTTACATAATGTTTTGTGTTGCCTTGGTTCAGAACCCACTGTGTCACCCTCACTCAAGGCTGATGTATTTGAATCTGTATTTATTGAAAGTCTCTCAGAGTGAGGAAAAGAACTCTGAGTCTTCCTAGGTTCTTCTGTGGTACAGTCTTGTCCTGATGCTCTTTCTCACAATTGTTGCTGCTGGCAGCCAGTCACTGGATTGAATGGCCCTTCTCTGACCCAGGTGGTAGATTTTGTTTCCCCACCCTCATAATTCCTTAGCTGGTAGTTAGTTTTTCTTCCCATGGCTGACTGCTGAGTCATGCATGAAAACAAGCAAAATGTTCCCTGTAGTCATCTTCTACACAGGAAAGCGTTGCCTTTGCAGGAGGTTGTTGATTAAGAGTCTCTTGGGAGTGGCCCTCATGAGTGGCTAGGTGACCTGAAGGAGTTCAGTGGAGACAGCTGTCTGTCAGGAGTGCTGTAGGTGAGGCTGCTCCTGCCCTGGGGAGGGGAGAAGACAGGGCAGGACTTCTCAAAGTGTTTTAAATGAAGACTTCAGCAAAACCTATTTGGAAAAACTAATCAATGGAAATGAAGGAAAGCTTTGAACGTACATCTGCTTCTCCCTCTGACCCCTCTCATTTTAATTATTATTAGTTAGGTGTGTATTTAGATAAATCAGACCTTTTCTACTAAATACTTGCCATGGTTGGATAGGCTGTGGTCCGGTACCTGGAAAGGAGCACTGGCAGCCTCTTCTGCAGTGTGATGGGACAGCAAACATCCAGCAGCCAATCTTCTGCTCTGCTGGGCATGGTGCTGTTGGGGTGATCACGGAATCACAGAATGTTAGAGATTGGAAGGGACCTCGGATGGTCATCCAGTCCAATCCCCCTGCTGGAGCAGGATCAGCCCAGTTAGGTTTTAAACATCTCCAAGGAAGGAGACTCCACAACCCCCCTGAACAGCCTATTACAGTGTTCTGTCACCCTCACTGTGAAAAAGTCTATTCTCTTATTTATGTGGAGCCTTTTCTTTTCCAGCTGACACACATAATGCTGGTTGATGGTTGGACTTGATGGTTGGACTTGATGTTGAAAGTCTCTTCCCACCTTAATGATGCTATGTGCCTGTGATCTTCTGCAGTACCAAGATCTGCGTCAGTCTCATGTGAGTATCTGGAGTACCTGGACGCTGGCTCCTAACCCTTTGGTCTGTCTTTCGCCAAGTTCACTTGCGGGACTGTTTTCTTCAAACCTGAAGTGAAAGAGGTAAGCAGTGTAACTGCCTTTGTAGGTGCAGCAGGAAGTGCCTCCGTTTGGAAGTCTTGTTTTAAGCAGACATCTGTCAGTTTCTAAGTCCCAGGAACAACAGGTGAGAAGTAGTGTCCCTCCCCACTGTGCTCTCTTCCAGGGCTTGTGCTGGTCTGGAGCAATGCCACGTTCTGACGGAGACAGTAGAGATCCAACAAGAGGAGCAGTTCTTCTCTTGTTACATCTCTTCCAGCCTCATCATTACTGTGGTACTGTGTATTTCAGGACTCTGAACTTGCCCAGCCTATTCAGGGCTGGCTTACATCAGCCACAAAATGTGTCGAAGACCAGATTAAATTCTGCTTAGAGCTACCAATGGGAGCAGCCACGTGTCAGCACTCCCAGAAAGCTGTTCCTTAGCAGTTGCACTCCATCCTCTCTCCACAGGCTGCCTGCTCAAGTGCATACCTGTTCTGAAGACCTGGCAGCTGAACAGCGTGGGGTTTAGATTCCTTCCTTTCCCCAGTAAGTGAGGGAAAGGTCAAATAATGAGCAGCACAGAGTGTTCAAAACCTCCCGAGGCAAGGGACTTGTGGTTTTAAAAACGGGAACATCGTTAAACTGATAAATGGGAGAGCAGAAACACTCGTGTAGACAGAAGCCTCTTTTTTCAGCACTGGCTGGTTTCGCTATCAGACATTTGTCACAGTGCCTGCTGATGACACCTCTCGTTGGAGCAGATTAGTTTAATGCAGTCAAGCTGGTGCCTGGCCATGTCAAATGGACTCGCTCTGGTCACGTTATAACCTGTTTTGAACACACAGCTCTTTTTTATTCTGAAACAGTAAGTGCTTAGAAAGGCTGGAGACATAATGGGGTTGTGGAGGCCAGTCTGTCTGCTGAGCTAGAACGGGCTCCTGACAGTAATTGTCCTCCCATTGCAATGTTCTGCTCTCTAAAGTGCAGGTTTTGCTATGCAAAACCTGATCCTGGAGCAAAGTGTTTTGATAATAACGTGATCAAGCCCAATAAGAGTATTTCCCAACAGGGTTCAGCAGACTGAGACTCCCTTGGTATCTCTTGGAAGATGTTTTGAAGACCATTTCTGTTCCCAGTGGTGGGAAACCAGTCTCCTGCAGATCCCCACAGATTCTACCCAATATCTGCCTAACAACTCTACCACCCTGGCAAGGCAGAGGCAGGGAAGGACTGCCAGCCTGCTTGTCTTGGGGTGACAGCTGCTGGCATTGTCTGGTGCAAGAGGGGAGATCCCAGTGACCTTGAATTTCTGAGAACTTGTGTATTTGTTGATTGAGGAGCTTCAATCAAATCTATACTTGGGCTGTCTTGTTTGTAGTCCTCATGAATGCAAGCCCACAAGAAGAGCAGTGGAAGCCTTGGATGTGGTTTAGGCTTTAAGACACTTCATTACAGAGCTCCGTATCGCTGAGAGCATTTAGGCTGCAGAGTGCATTTAGGGGTCCAGGGTTAAAAGGTTTGGTCTGAGCCCTCTAGTACAGAAGCTCAGAGCACTCTGGTGGAGAGCAGCTGTCATTTACAGACAACCCCTATGGGAGAGAAACTTTCTGGGCTGGGACTGCTCTGTTGATTCCATTTGGAAAGGTAGGGATGTTCTTTTCCATGGGAGCTGTAAGCGCTGTATTTCCCGAGCATGAGTG
Source organism: Upupa epops (assembly GCA_013397515.1). Taxonomy (NCBI): domain Eukaryota; kingdom Metazoa; phylum Chordata; class Aves; order Bucerotiformes; family Upupidae; genus Upupa; species Upupa epops. The sequence continues at coordinate 37,515 of VZRI01003026.1, forward strand.
TAGCTGGCTGTCACAGTAGCGGTGACGAGGAAAGCCTTAACCCTAAGCACCTTGCTCGGAAAGTTCTTTTGCTCTTTGCCCCTCTGACACAGAAAAGTTTGAATAAACCTTATCTACAGATTACAAATCAGCCTCTGCAGCAACAAGACATTGGAGCACACTTAGCTGAGCACCTCTGTCACCTAACATTTCCTGAAAGATTGTGAAGGCTAGTATGCGAAAGGAATGCCAGGTGCGATACTGTCAGTGCTCTGTCCACTGCTAGTCAGAATCTGAACGAGTAGAGCAACATACAGCATCTGTCTGTGAGCTGCAGAGGTGTGATTGGACTTGGGCCTTACGTGAGAGCTGTTGGGATATTCAGGCGATGATGCTACCTTTAAGTTACTCTGGGAAACTTGGACTCTGTGACATCTAATTCCTGCCCTGATATCTCTTCACTCCATGAAGTTAGTGATAATTCATTGCTGATTTGAAAACACAGCTGTGACTGCTGAGCAGAGGTAGTTTGGATCCCATAAACATGCTGTCAGCCGTGGAGAAAGTGGTGTGGCACAGTGGTTACGGGGAGAGAGCCACGGTTCGGTTTAGATGGTGTCAAGTCACAAACACTACAAGCTGTAAATTCTCTGCTTTCTTGAGAATAGGGAGCAAAGCAAACTTGATGGCACTTGAAGAGACATTTCTGCTTGCTTTCTGTTCTTGCTTGATCCTCTCATAATGAAAACCCTGCAGAACACTGTAAGTGACCTGAAAAACCTGCGTCTGGTATCAGAGTGAGCAAGCTCGCTGCTTTACTCATCTGTTTCTACAAGGAGTTACACTAAAAGCGTGTAGAAACCCATGGAAGGGAACGGAGAGAAACAACATCCATTCCGAGTTGTCAGTCATTCAGAAGAGTCCTAGTTCTGTGGCTGGGGCTGTGATCTTGCTGCTTCAGAAACCAAAATGATTGGGTAAGGGGATGGGTGCTGAAAGTCAGGGTTGCATGAAAATAGTTAATTTGAGTGAGACCTGATCAGACCTAAACCCCAGGCTGCCCTTGGAGTTCTCATAGCTCAGCCAGCTCTCCCACTGAAACCCGAGTGGAGTTTGTAAGGACGATGTTGAGATGTTTCTTCATCCATCTGTGCAGCTCACTCGGCAGCCTTCTGCACGTGCAAACAGTGTTTTCTCATTTTTGTGGGGGTGAAAACGGAAAGAAAAGCCTAAGTACCTTATCCAGGGTCTGCACAGCAAGTCAGGGATGGTTCTTCCTTTGCTGGCATCGCGGTTATTAAGCCAACAAAATGCTCAGAACCCTGGGGAAACTTAATTGATGGGGTGGCAGTATTGTACGGGAAGTGCTAACGGTTCTGTCGTGTGGGAAGTCTGATTGGAAGCACGAAAGACGTCAAGTTCTGTCTCCTCATCCATCATCTGAGTGGCAACGCTTACGCATAGATGAGCAAAAACTACTGAGCTGGAAAATACACCGGACGGGTAATTTTTCTTCATGAAGTCTTATTCAGCATCGGTTCCCGTGGCTTCATTACCATTTGTAATTTAGTTCCTTCTGTGCCATGTACTTAACGAACGTTAAGAAAGCTAGATGGGTGTCCTGCTCTATGCTTCTCTGCTGTGTATGGCTGGAGAGAGACCACAGCTAATGCTGAATCAACTCCTACGGCCCCCAGCAGCACACTCGGTAAACGATTCTCTCTCGTCATGCTTCTCCCAGCGCGGGATGTTGTCTTGAAAATGGGGTACCAGCGTAAGGACAGAGTGTCCCTGCAAAACAGCACAGAGGCAGAGAAGAGCTTTGGACCTGCACCACTGGGGTTGGTGCCACGGCCGATGAGAGAAATTCTCCTTGTTTTTTACACGGAGAGTGAGCTCTGGAGCTGAGAAGACAGAGAAGGAGCTGCTCCAACAAACTCCTGAAGTTACTCGGGCTTTGGAACCTGATTTCCACAGCATATTGATACTTGGGACCTTCCGCACTGCTCCAAGCGTTGAGTCTCATTTACTGCTTGTTCAGGGACTTTTTCTACCTCACCCAGCTGTTGGCATCAGGGCACCAAACAGCCAGACAAAACGATCTCGGATGCAGTGATCACTATTAGTGAGACTGTCGCTGTAACAGCAACTTCCTCGCAGGGACTGAGAGCAGAATTATAAACCGGAGCAGCCGCAGTTCCTCCCAACTTGCTGTGGCTGGGGTGTCGCAGGCTAATTCACATTTAAATAAGCCCGTGAAAATCAAAGCTGGCTTTTCTCGAAAATCTAAGTGCAGAAAATCACTCAGATATTTCCTGGCTGATGGCTGAATTGGGTTTCTTTTCTGTGACTGCTGATACACGGTTGCAGCTGACGTTTTAAAACCTTTGCGACTGTCACACCGCATCCTTGTTTAAATATGTGACTATCGCCAGGACCTGCAGAGAAGAAAGAAGGAAGCAAACAGAAGTGGTGAAAGAAAAGAGGAGACCTGGAACACATTAACAGTTGTACTGGACTAGCAGTCACATCCTGAGGAGTAGCAGGCACATCTGCTGTCGGGGACATGTGAGTGGTCTGTCCTTAGGTGTCTCCAGATGAATCGGCTCGACAGGCATATAGTGACACCACAGAAGTGCAGTATGAGCACAGAACACACTGTGCCATGGCCCTGAGAGGAGGAGTAGACAGCTGGATCAGGATGTGCCGCTGGAAAAGGTGACCCAGAGGAAAAAGGTATCTGCAGCACTCTTACTTGGTTTCTGTTGCAGACAGAAAAGTGGCAGCCATGGCAGGCAGGAGGGATGTGTCAGGGCAGAGATCTGTCTTACAAAAGCAGAGCTGGAAAAGCAAACCAAGAAGGAATGGGACTCCAGAATGGGACTCCCTGTGGCACTCCGGTATCTGATCCAGTTTTGGAACAGGCTGCCCACTGAGGTGGTGGAGTCACCGTTCCTGGAGGTGTTCAAGGCTAGGCTGGATGAGGTGCTGAGTGGCATGAGCTAGATGTCAGATTTACTGGGTTTAGTTGGGTTTAGGTTGGACTGGATGATCTTTAAGGTCTTTTCCAACCTCATCAGTACTGTGAGACTGGGATACTGCTTTATGGCAGCATCCTCCTCCACATCCATTTCCACTGTCAGCACTGAACAAGAGAGTGGCTTCAGTTTGAGAGTGGAAAAGTTTTGTGAGTGGAGGGTAGGAAAAAAGTGCAGATATTTCCAGAACGGTCTGGAAAAAATGCTGTTGAATAAAACTGCCCTTTTAGTTTTGATAATTATGTGGAATGCCTGAGGCTGGAGGGGGATACCACCGGCGGTGTATTTTAGCTTGTAACCTCCTGGAGCTTTGCAAAAGAAATTGAATCATTGACAGCTATTTAGCCTGCGCTGTGAAATTCAGCTGAATAAGAAAGTACTGAGAAGAGTGAGAGAGTCTGCAGTGGAGATTAAGGAACTCTAAGACTGGTTTGAATGTAAAGCAGGAGAAAAATGGTTGAAGAGGGAGTTGGTTTTTCTAGACAGAAAAACAGCTGAAATAAACACGCAGCAAACGAAATGCTAACATGCTAGTAGGATGTGAAACGAGCAAAATCAAATGAGTTTCTTTGGTTAATTTTGCTTGAATTACTGCAGCAGACGTTAAGAGAGCCCTTGGAAATTGGGGACTGAAGTTTTCCTTCATCATGTAAAAAGATAAAGGCAGAACATGGTTCCCTTGGGCTACTGAATTCCTTCTGCATATCAAGGTTTGGGGAGAGGCCTTCATTTTCTTGTGGGTTTGTAGTCTGCCTTTATTTTCATTCCTACATAAGGTTTTTGGGAAGCTGGGGGTGGGGCTGTTGTTTTCATCTTTCCAGATTTTAGCTGAAGCAAATGGAAGTCTCATGGAAGTAAAAACTGAGATGTATTTGTTGCTTGAATTAGTTCAAGACCAGACTTAACGGGTGAATTACTCAGTAGACCAGAGCCAGTTAGTTGGATCTATAGATTTCTTGGGCTGATTTTGTAGCAAGCTTATGCAGAGCTGATTACCTGTTATGATTTAGTGAGAAGTGAGCTCACGCTCTCTGTAAGAGAAGGTTCAAAGCAATGACTTGGCTCTGTAAAACCTTGCTTACACCGACGGCATAAAGGCAAAATGATTTTGCCGTCCTTAGAAGAGCAGCTGAGCACCAGCTGATGCACAAAGTGCAAGAGGCTGCAAATGGAATAAGGAAAGTGAAAAGCCACGGGAATCGTGGAGCTAGTTGTTGCTCTGTAGCTCAGAACCCTGCAGGGCACCTCAGTAGCATTTTGCTCTGGTGAGTAGTGAGCAGCAGCACCTCAGTGGCTAAATGTGAGGTGTGATTTGCCAGAGGTGTCTGTAGCTGTGCCTTTGCCACCCACAAGGGATGAGTTCCCGTAGTAAACAGTGTACTCCATTGAGTCACTTAAAGGCTCTGATGAGTTTGAGTTACTCTCACAAAGAAACCCAAGGGTTGAGGGTGGAATCCAAACCGGCAAGGCTCCTGTGCACCTGTGTGTCGGGAAGGTCAGGATGGGACCCCTACCTGGCAGCTGAGCGGGAGCTGGCCACCTGGTGGGTGGAGAATCCCAAACAGGTATAGCTGGACTCTTGTAGTGTTAGAAGTCCAGTTTGATCACAGGGCTGGAGCACCTCTCCTATGAGGACAGGCTGAGAGGATTTGGGCTCTTCAGCCTAGAGAAGAGAAGGCTCCAGAGGGACCTTGTAGCAGCCTTCCAGTACCTGAAAGGGGACTACAGGTTGGAGAGGGACTTTTTACAAGGGACTTAGGACAAGGAGGAATGGTTTCAAGTTAAAAGAGGGGCTATTTAGCCAGGATCTTAGGAAGGGAAACAATTCCTCACTGTGAAGGTGGTGAGACACTGGAACAGATTGCTCAGACAAGCTGTGGATGCCCCCTCCCTGGAATTATCCAAGGCTAGATTGGATGGGGCTATGGGCAACATGGTTAATGAGAGATGTGGTAGCAGGGTTGGAACTAGATGACCTCTGAGGTTTCTCCCAACCTAAGCCTACAATACCCTAATGATTCTATGACTCTCTGACTTGTCCAGCGGAATTGCAGGTTACCTCCAATAATACCCTACAGCTTTGCTGAGTGATCTGGTTGCAGTGATTAGCTGCTGTTGCTGTGAACACCTTTTTCTTATGGCTAGTGAGAATTTTCTTTGCTGCAGCATGCCCCCTTTTGTATAGACCTCTGCTTTTAAATGTCTTTTACTCCAAATCAATGATTGCATCTATCTGCTGTTAAATCATGCTCAAAACTCGCCCTTCTTACGGGTTTTGGCATGTCCACAGTGTTCAAAATAAGATGCAATGGTGTTAAGACAGAAGAACATGGTTTGGGTAACTTCCTCTCCCATTGTCACCACTCAAGCCAGCCAGGCTGGAGCTGGCAGCAGCCCAGGCTGATATCTAATCAAGCACCATTAAGCAACAATTTGAAGTATCTTGTGTTCTTGAGCATTTTGTTCTTTACATGGATAAAGTAGAAAATCCACCAGATGCTTCTGTATCAGGGTTGATCCTATTTTCTCACCTCTGTTCCAATGTCTCCTTCCTAGGTAGTCAGTGAAGGCTTTTGCTTTGATGCAATGTGGGACTAGGACACAGCTGGATCCAAGAGCCTGGGAGTGAGTGGGAACAGGAACCAGAGCTTGGCAGCTCGTGAACTTCAAGTCTTAAACTATGACTGTGTGAAGAGCAGTAAGAGGAGGAGCTTTACGCCAGGAGAGAGGCAGGGGAGGAGATACCAGAGTGCTCCCAGGGCAGTGGTAGAAGGGAGCTGGAGAATTCATCTGTTGCCCCTCTGGGTTCTGTGTGTTTGTTTCCCTTAGGAAGAGGAAAGGAAAGAGCGGGTGACAACGGGGAAAGAAAGGGTCTGGAAAAAGTGGAAATGGTTAAAGGATAAAAGAATGGGAACAGGACGAAGCAGAGGGGATAAAGGCACACACTGCTGTAGAAGCTTGCAGATACTCTTGATGAGCAGGATGGCAAATTCTAACTTTAGATTCCTTATTCTACTATCACAAATAAAAATGTAATAACATTTTACTGCCTGTGAGCAAAAGCTGTGAGAAAGGGCTGCTGAAAAGCCAAACAATAAAACTCTCTCACTTTTGTTTCAGGCTCTTTGGGTTGGGTAATAATGCAGCAGTCACTTTAAATTGTAGCTGTGTGTGTTTTGGGCTTTCCTGACCCAAGGCTCCCTGAAATGGAGGGAATTCTGGCAAAAATTGCGAAGAATTAGACTAGATTTGAGAGTGGGGATGCATAACACTAAAGAGAAAGGCATCAATCAATCAATCAGTCAATCAATCAATCCTGCAACAAGGCTGGGGAAGGGACTGGAGTTGGGAGTGTTTAACCTGGAGGATGCTCAGGTGGGACTTTATCAATCTCTCCAGCTCCTTGAAGGAAGCTGTAGACAGGTGGGGGGTCAAGATCTTCTCCCAGGCAACCAGCTCCAAGATAAGAGGGCAGGGCCTGAAGCTGCTCCAGGGGAGGTTAGGTGGGATGTTAGGAAGTCCTTCCTCATGGAAAGGGGGATCAGACCCTGGAATGGACTGCCCAGGCCAGTGGTGGAGTCCCTGTCCCTGGAGGTGTTGAAGGACAGACTGGCTGTGGCCCTTAGCGCCCTGGTCCAGCTGATGTGGTGATGCTAGGTCACAGACTGGGCTGGATGAGCTCAGAGGGCTTCTCCAGCCTCAGTGATCCTGTGATTCTATGTAAAAATGTCAATGAATTCTTTCTGTTGCTTCATCCTGGCTGAGAACTCATAAGCCAAGCTTCAGTAAGCATTAGCAGCAGAGAGGGAGACTGCATTCAAAACAGATTGCAAATAATGACAAACATTTCATTTTATATTCTCCCCTTGCATTTCCTTAAATAACGATCCCCAAATTTGTGCAGATTTCTGTCAAGAAAGCGAACACAAACAAAGCAAATTCTCAATGAGCATAAACGAGTGTGGTGAATCTGTACAGGGGAGTAACTGACGTGTGACTCTAAGTGGTAGATGCTGTGCCTTAGCAATGACTTGTGAGGTACCTGATAATCCAGAGACTTTTAGAGATGGTTCTATTTTGGTTTTAAGTTGCAGGGTGTTTCTGGAGCTGCTGTTTAAGACCTGACTGTATCAAACAAGGCGCTAGGGTAGCTGCTAAAGCATTCTCTTTGTATGGTTTGCTCTTCTCCTTTTCTGTATCATGTCGTACACAGTTCTCCTTCCATCATGCTGCCCGAGCTGTAAGGAATAATCCCAGAATTAAATTCCAGAGAAAGAAATCTGTTTCTCTGGGCTCTGTGTGTAAAAGCAGCTGTTAGAGTTGCTCATTTTATGATAGATACTGTAGGCAATTTATTGTGGAATTTGCTGGCTGCCATAGAAGAGGTGTGAAAGGATGAGGGTAGAAGAGGATTTGGTGCTGTTTATCGAGGGGATGTCATTCAAACTCCCAGCATTTCCCAGAGCGATGATGAACAGCCTGGGCAGTTACCTGATCCTTACAACTGCTGTGAATAGGGTGGGAGACCCTTGTGCCCCTTGACCTTGTGCAGGCTTTGGATAGAAGCCGTTTCAGTCTAGCACAGAGGTAACACTGATAGCATGACATTGCTGTACTCGTTTATTTGGTTCCTGATCAGCAGAACCATAAATACAAGGGGTTTGGCTTTTTGTTTCCCTGGTGTTTTTATTCTGAAACTCTCTTATTGAGGGTAAGCAATTTTCTGGAGAGCACGCTCTGTTACACTTGCTAAAATGGCCTTGCAGCTGGTCCAGCTCCACAGCTTTCATCACCCTCTCTGTTTTGTTGTCTTGTACCTTCATAAGGGAAAGACAGCTCAGATCAGCAGCAGGTCTCTGCTTTTCATGTCTTAAAGTAAGCCTGCAGTAAATTATGGAGTGGCTGGTTGTCTCTGTGTGCTTCGAGTTTGGTTTTTGTTTGCTAGTTGAAGTAAGGATGTTTCCCGAGAGCTTAGAAAGCTCTGCTCAAATATTCAGAGACAACTGGTTTGCCAGCACTATGGAGGGAAAGGAGAGTGGCTCTGTTGTTTAAAATCAGCCCCTGGAGTTTGTCCCGGTGTGATCCCAAACTTATTCTGTAGCTCAGTGATTTCTATGTTCCAGTTCCTCCAGTTATGTTCAGGGTAACAGGGTATCCTGTGTCTCCAAAGGAAAGGATATTGGAGAAAGAGATCCGTCCACAGGTGGGGACGGTTGCTTGTCATGGTTTTGCAGGAAGTGGATAGTGTATTATTCCACACACCTTCCTTTCTCCCCTCTTGGATAAGATTTATGTCTTTCAAAGACAGGATAATTCCCCTTCTGACCTCTGGCTGGCTGGAACCTCTGCCAGACAACAATTAGTGAGGTTGTTTATAGTTGATTATTGGATAAATCTTCTCCAGGAGGGCAGAAAGGAATTTGTATGGAATAATACAGCAACTGCTTCTTGCAAAACCGTGATACTTGTGAAAGAGAACATGAGAACATGCTGCCAGCGTGCCATGTTCAGTGAGGTGGCCTTCAGGAGAAGCAGCTTCCTGACGTGCAAATCTAGCAAAATCACCTTTTCAGCCCCTGCCGACCCGTGGGGACTCTGGCTGTGCTGCTGTCACAGTGTTCATAGAATGGTTGAGGTTGGAAGGCACCTTAAAAATAACCTAGTCCTAATAACGGGCAGGGACACCTTCACTAGGTCAGGTCTCTCTGATTCTATCCCACCTGGCCTTGAATCAGGGTAAGGATGGGGGGAAAGTGATGCTGTAGAGAAATGAAGCATTTGAAGGTGGTAAGAACAAACTGGAAGGAAAGCAGTAAAAATGAAGACATGATTTGTTCTAGAAATCATCTAGCCTCTGCATCCACTAACATCTTGCGTTGTGCTTACCCCATGTAACTATCCACAGTGTTTCTTGACTCTCATTCCAGCTCTTGAGACCATTTTGAGGACAACAGGAAAAGCCGCGGGTTTTTCTCTAGCCACACACACCGAGGAGCAGGGTGGAAATGCTGTGCTGAGGGAGCCCAGAGCGCTCTGCTTCTCAGGTGGAAGTGTGGCCTCACAAATCGCTGCCTGCTGCAGGAGAACCAGCTTTTCTCACTGTATTCTGCTGTGCTGTGGAATTGACTTCTGGTAACTACTGGGTGCAGCGCTGTGGCACGGATGTGTGCTCCGGGTCTGCACATCTGCCTGCGCTATGAGATCCCGAGTCTTTGAGGTGGCAAGACCTAGGAAGAGTTTTTTAGTGTTCAGCTGCAGGTGAAACAGAACAAGCAGGCGGTGCAGTGCTGGTTTTCCTATGTCCTAACACAGTGGAGTTTTCTGACTTCTTCTGAGCTCTTCTTGCTGAGCAATCCCACAGGGTCACCTTAGGCTCTCTGTCCCTTCAGACATCAGTTTCTCTGGATGCTTTTGTGTTTTCCTGGCTCCACTTGTGCTGCTGGCTGGATTTCAGACTCGACCCCAGGCCATGCAGCTCTGGTTTTGAAAACCTTGTTCCTCTAGTGCTTGTCCAGATGCCACCAAGACCAGCGTGTAACCTCAATGCCACTGGAGGCTCCGTAGTATCAGCTAGGACTCGGCAAGAAGCAACTTCTGTTGTTGCTAAGTCACAGTCTTCAACAGGACCAGAGTTCTGTGACTTGAACAAGTTGAACAGCGCGTGCTGCCGTGGCATGTTACGGCTCCTCTGTCACACGCTTTACGCCTCTTCCACTCCACACTTCCTAGGCTCCATACCCCACTTTGGAACGGAAAGCTAGCTCTGCTTTTAATTAGGTTGTCAGATTCCTAGAGGTAGAATTGTGTTGCAGAGTGTTACTGATTGACAGGAGCAATGGGAGCTGGGTTAAGAATAGGTTAGAATATATCAGAAAGGAGACTGGGACTGCCCGGAGGCTGGGGAATGGATGAGCTGGCTTCGAAAGCTCTGTGCCAGAGTTATTGTCATAATCTCTGAATTCAGTGATGGCAATAAATGACCGAAGCACTTGTGCGTAGCCATCACTGTGTCCCAAGAACAAACAAGCACAGAGGGCAGTTTTAAGTGTAAAGAAGTTTATTATCTCTCCTGTTATCGCCCTGCAGGGAGGTTAATGTTTAAATTTGGGGGTTGTGTGTCTGAAGGCATTTCAGCAAGTTTAGCAATTACTTCAGGCTCCCAGCTGTCACAGGGGGCTGGAGGGACATTTGAGCTTGTTCTCCTTAGGTGTTCTGCTCTTCTCTTCCTGAGATGCTACCTATTATTTTCAGACTGGAGGAATACAGGCTCTGCAGGACATTCAGAGCTTTTAGAGTTCACACTTTCAAGATCTTCTGGTAGCGGCAAGTGGCCGTTCCACCAATTAAATCTATCATGTGCTCAGCTGAATGTCACTTGTTTTTCAAGCCTGCTTTCTGAAGAGATGTTCTTTTAGGATGAAGTGATAGTCCTGCAGAACAGATTTTCTTTGGAGCAATGGCATTACAGCCCATTACTGACAATACTAGGGCAGTGACCTCACTGCGGAGAGCAGACAGCATCTCTTTTTTCTGTCTGTGCTTGCAGTTCTCTGTTCCAGCTCTGTAAATTGGGATGTTCCCAAGTGGATCAGTAAAGTGATTCGAGCTGTCATTAGGATGACAGATACTTGTGTCTGTGCAGTCCAGCTCCTCCCCAGGAGCATTTTGGGAAGCTTCAGGAATCTCTGGATTCCATTGCATCTCTGGACTGTTTTGTTTTGCAGAAACCTGGTCGTGTAATCCCACTTGCTCTGGGATATTCTGTCCTTGGCGGGGAGTACTTGGAGTTTATTTACTCGGCAGATGAATCACAAATAAGATAGCCATTCACGCCCGATGTTTAATTTAACTCTGTGGGCACATTAACTTGCTAACTTAACATAACAAGAAACTGTCTTTTTCAAAGATTACGCCCAGGGATACCTTCCTTAGTCTTGTTTCCCCCTCCATCCCTCTCCTTTGAATCTTGTTTTCTCTCTGATATCAGCTCTGATAACTGTAGACAGAGCAGAGAACAGTTCATTGCTTCGTAGAAATTAAACCCGTTTGGAGATGTGCGTTAGCCGCAGAAGCAGAGGGTGGATCTGACTGGAGCATAACTGAACTTCTCACTCTGCTGAGGAAAGTAGAGAGGGTGAGGTGCTGTGGTGTGGAGTCTGCGCTGGAGCAGAGGGAGCAGGAGGGAGCGGGGTTATCCCAGTCATCTCTTGGGCAATATGCCTGTTTGGTTTCTTTTCCTTACGTCTATTTAAAAACAAGCAAGCAAAAGCATTTCAGACGGAAAAGAACTAGCGGAATGAGAACACTTTTTTCAAGTAGCTTTGCTAGCCACATAGAAACATTCACAACAGAGGAGCTGAATGGATGAGCCTATCCAATAAGTTCATTAGAATTACACCTAGAGTAGGATTTCTAGCAGTCTGTTCATCCTTCCTTTCTCGCACTTCGAGTGATACACTCAACTATTACGATAAAGCATTCATGCAGGGAACTGGATGAGGAAGAGATGTTTCATCTGATCAGACTGACAGGATAGCTCTCTTGGCTTCAAATACAATTCTGTTTTAATAAGGTTTTCACAGAGCAACTGCCCTTTTTGCCTCCTCTAGCTGCAAATACTGATCAATTATGTGCAGAGGAGGACGGCAGACAGTCACAGGCTGCTGACTCTCACTGGCCCACAAGTGCTGTAACATCACTTGTGGTGATTTGGCAGCCTGGAAGTCTGAAGTGAGCTGCAACCTTACAGTAATTGTCTAACAGGAATTAAAAGATACAAGCCAGAGATAATGAAAATGTCCTGTAGGACTGCTATATTGACTGACAGTGGGATTAACTGAGGGTGTTCATGTGAAGAGCTTATCCAGCTACAGACAGAGGCCTATGTGGCTTGTCTGTGAATGAAGAGGTGCTCCCAGCAGACAGTCTTTCAGACTGAGGGCTAATCTGAATCCTTAACTCATAGCTAAGGAGTCAGCAGACTCTTGCAGAGTCTGAGTTTGGGCAAGTCTCAGCACTTTCCTGCCCTATTCAGAGAGTTCTGAAAGAGGCATTAGCAGCGTTTCCTTGGATCAGTGTTCGTGTCATAGCCAGATTCGTGATGACCCAGCATTAAAGGTTACTGACCCTCCCTGGAGCCAAACTTGTAATGGGGAAGGTGACACCTGCTGCGTGCAGATCAGAGTCTAGTGGTATCTCCTCTGTGCAGAGATCCCCAGTCTGAAAATCAAAATAGTCACCAACTACATGGATTAATCTCCTCAGGTTTAGCCCTGTGCTATTGATGTGCTCTGTACTACGTGAGAAGGAGAAGGGCTTCCTGGTGAAATATTTCCTGAAGGATTCAGGCTGTGTTAGGGGATTCTCTTAGCTGTGCTCCCTGTTTGTAAAGGCTTACATCCTCCTGTAAAGCTAACAAAGCCTGGGGTTCACCTTTGGCTATGTAATAAACCCAAACGCAGTGAAGCTGCATCCAGCAGGAGGCATTAACCATTGTGCCCTAGAGTGCTTCTAGGGGAAGCAAGAGAAGGAAATCACTGAGAATAGGGAGAAAATTTAGAGTGGGAGAAATGTAATCAGCAATTCACGAGTGAAAATGGCAAACTCTGGAAGAAGGAGGAGTTTTAGGAGCATGGGCGACAGAGATTCTTTAGCTAGAGCATGCAGAATGGATGTGAACCAAGCCAATTGGATGTTTGCTTCCAGTTGATATGATTTCTCAAAGATCTCACAGGGTGCATGTGATGCTACCTAGTGTGTTAGTATGGCAGTGTAAGTGGCAGATAACATTTGCGCTAGGTGGGGAAAATACAAGGGATTTCAGAGCTGCCTAGAGGAAAACACAAACAGAGCTACTTTCCCTCCAAGCGACAGCCTTCTCCAGAGCTTCGAAACAAGTGGCAGGGGAGGAAAGCAAGATTCTGTACTCTTTCTTTGACTAATGAAAGGAAGTTAATAAGCATTCACAGAAGCTGGAGGACCTCCTCAGCCAGCCCTCCCCAGTCCAGGAGGTTCCTCCAGTGCATTGGTGACAGTTTCCTGATGCAAACAGTGGAGGAAAATCTCTTGCATTCACAGTTGTGCTCTCAAGAGGAAGGCTGTACCTACATGTATTCCATGTAATGTGGGTTGCTCATCTGGTCTGTACAGGGTCCCCTGTCCACTTGCTGACCTGCCATTCAAATGATCCTCGTGTTTCCTTTTCGATAGCCATCGCTGTTTTACTTTAGCATTCTGGTAAGGCTGGTGATAACACAAATGCAAAATGTCTTCTAGTTATTGCTTCTCTTAGAAGGTGTCAGCCTGCCCAGCCAGCTGGATGTTTTCTGAAGAAGTCGTGTTCTGACAGCACTGTTAGTACACAGAGTAGCAACAGAGTTGTATCAACAAGTATTAGTCGGTAGAATAGTGGAAATAAAAGGGAGGGAAAACAGTGTGCATGTAATACATCTGTAAACATGGAGTGATCCTGGGACTGAGGTCTGATAGAAATCAAGGACAGACAGAAAAACGTGCCAGTCTCAGTGATTAATCAAATGATTGAGAAAGCAGAACTTCAGTGTGTGTGGCTGGAAATGGTCACGGTGTGAGAGCGGGAATGCGTGCTGCACTGAACAACAAACAATCTGTTGTGACCTAGAGCATCACTGAGGATCTGCTGGCCATAGTCACATTGTGAAGAACTCCCAAGATGAGAGAAGTTAGAAGCAAGTCTGAGATGTACACAGGAAGCTGGCGTCTGCTAGAGGTCCTGAAGAGGGACTTTTCCACAAGTAAGAGGGCCTGAGGAGCCCTGCTGAGTTCTATGGCTGGAGGGGATGGCTGAATTTCCCCTCCAGGGCTCTTATTTGAAGCCAAAACCTAATGTGTCTCCCATTTCTCTCAGAGTGTGTGTAATGGCATTGTGACACAGTTTCTGTTCTACTTTTTTTGGTTCTTTCCCTTAGTTACAGTAATTTCACACTGGCATCATGTTCTTTCCACTGACATTCGGTTATTATGGGAAAATTAAGTACCATGGAAAACCTCTTGCTGATTACGTGTTTTCAAGGGAAAGACAGTTACTTGTGACTGTGGTGGTTTTCATAATGTGTGTTGGATGGCAATCTTGGAGGACACTGAGTTGAAGTGTCCTTGCAGAACTGGATGGTTAAATGATGAGGCTGAGGGTGAAGTTCTGTTCTAGACAGGGCGCCAGACCTGGGTAGCTCTGTCTGCCCTGAGTGTAGTGCTGTAATTAAGATGTTAAGGAGTCTGATGTTAATAGCCTTGTTTCCCTTTGCAGACCCTGTGGGTGCCTGTTCTAATCACAGAATCACTGAAACATTTAGGTTGGAAAAGACCTATAAGACCATCAAGTCAAGTTCAACCTTTAACCCTACTTTTATCTTTATCACCCCTAAAACACAGCCCTAAGAACCTCATCTATATAACTTCTAAACACATCAAGGGATGTATCTCATGCTCTGAGATGCCCCAAAATGAACCCAGTACTCAAGGTGGAGTCTCACCAATGCCAAATACAGGGGGATAGTCACTTCCCCACACCTGCTTACAACTCTATTGCTGATCCAGGCCAGGATGCTTTTGGCCTTCTTGGCCACCTGGGCACCCTGCTGGGTCATGTTCAGCTGCCTGTCGATTAGCACCCCAAGGTCCCTTTCTGCCTGACAGCTTTCCAGCCAATCTTTCCCCAGCCTGTAGCACTGCAGAGTGTTGTTGTGGCCCAAGTGCAGGACCTGGCACTTGGTATTCTTTAAGTTCATACAGTTTGCCTCAGCCCATTGACAGAGTCTGTCTAAGTCCCTTTGTAGTGCCTCCTTCTCAGTCAGATAATCTTAATTTACATTCTGAGCTGTAAGGATACTGAACAGTTTACTCAAGATGCAGGACATTGTTTTTTAGAAGATTCCGTTGGCCAACATGAAGCTAGTGTTTCACAGTCTGAGGGTTCAGCTCCATGAGGTGTTGGCAGTCCCAAATCCATGTGCTGGCAGAAGCTACAGTAACATCTGTCTGGGATGGAAGGGTGGAGGCTGGGGATTTGGTAGCATCAGAGACTGAGGATGGAGCCTGCTGCTTGTAGAGCACAGGCTCGCTGGCTACCTCTGGACCAGACATGAAACCATCAGCAGTTGCTAAGGCTACAGCTCTGGGGGACCCTGAGGAGGCCTGGTTCTGGAAAGCTAAACATTACATGTGGGCTGCAGGGTTATGGTTAAACCTAGAGATAGGATTAAGGCAGTTGCTGGAGGCTGTGAAAACAAGGGCTGCAAACTGTGACAATTAGGTTGTAGTTCAAGAGGACTGTGTTTAGGGTACACAGAGGTGTGTGTTTAAGCTCAGTATAGGATTAGGTTTGTGTCAGGTGAGAGAGAGGTTGAACACGAAGGATGTCGAAAGGCATGAAGAGCCAGAATGGTGTTTGCTGACTTCTGAGACAGCCTGGAATAAGATCAATTTTTCTAAAGAAATACTGGAAATATGATTTCTGCACATAACTTGATCTGATTTCTCAGGATGAACCGATGCATTTGTAGACTTAGATCTAATCAGCTCTAGTCACCCAATTATTTTTTTCTACAAGCTAGTATTGAACAATGGGGAGCATCACGTAAGGAGTGAATGCAGACAAGGCTTTCATTATCACTAAAACCCGGCATTGCTTCTGAGAAGGAGAATGAAAAGCAGTGTAACATGACAACACGAAGTTGCAAAGTGAAAGGAACTAGAAATTTCAGTAGAGATAAATCTCCTTCTTCTGGAACGGCTTCTTATTTGCAACAAGATGAAAGAAATTCTCCATTTTAAATTACACAAGAGGTTCAGAAGTAATAAAATTCCAATGCAGCATTTTCCAAGGAATTGATTTTTATCCAGACTTTCAATTACCATAAAGAATAGATTTTCTGGTGCTTCTTGTTTCTGTGTCACGTAGAGTTTTTTCAATAGTAAACTAAAGGCACTTCTATCAGAATAAAGTGTTAGGTGTGCAGAGTTTGAAGTCGATATCCAGTCAATACTTCTTGGAGTTGCATAGGAGTTACATGGCTGATGTTTTTGATTTTATTTAAAACTAGAGCTGCACTCAGAGGTAGAAACCCTTCTGTATTACCCCAAACCATTCAGTACTGAAAGGAGGAATATCAGGATTTGCTTTCTTGCTCAATCTTTGTATTATAATTATTTAATTTTATCACTTGCCTGTAACACTAAAAAGTCAATCTGGGAAGTAGATGAAGCCTCTGCATAGCCCAGAGTGCTTGCCTGGTGCCTGATGCCTGTGTACGCTACATGACAGTACTGAGCACAGTTGGGCTAATCTTGCTTCAGCTTTCTGTTGAAAATTACATCAGATATTTGATACAGTGATAAATTCTTTCAAGTGAAGACATAAAGCTAGAAAACAGTCCATTTTTGCCCAGGAAGGCTAATAATCATGCCCATTGTCTACCCCTGTGTACAGCTGGTAGAAACGAATCCTGCCCGTTACGTTTTCCTGTGCTGTTACACTGGGAATTTGCCATGTTGCTCTCAGACTTTCACTGTGGGAGCAGTGACACAGGCTGCTGTCAGGGCTGGCATTTGCCATTCCAAGCACAGTGAGCTGCAAAGGTCTTTCATTGTGGCAGGGTGAATCTGTAGTTTCCTGAGATGTAAAAAGCAATTTGTTTCTAAAATACAGCATAGCAGAAGGAACAGAGGAACTCCTGGAACAGGAATCGAGATTGTGATGTCACATGGGCATAAGGGGATAGACTGTTTATTCTTCTGATGCAGCTAATTGGTAACTCCGTGAGTTATTTTTACTCTGAAATATTTAAAGAGAAACTTCATCATGGGTTTTTTTTGTTGGTTTTGTTGTTTCTTTTTAACAAATCAATCTAGCTTTGTAGTCTGTCAGTTACTGAAAGGCAGCTCCCTTGCACCTGGAGTTTGCAATACTCTTTCTACCTTATCTAAGCAGGAGGAAAACACAGTTCTTCCTCATTTTATCTCTGAAGTGGGTGGAATAAGTGGATTGTAAAGACTTCCTGGGGCCAGACCTCCTGTTCCTTGCTGTCCCTGCCACTATATCACATTGTTCCTTTTATAAATGTGTTGTGCTCCATCTTGAAAGCAGCTCACGTCTCCGCTGCTTTCTATCCTGGTTGTCCCAGGGCAGTGTTGCTCTACTGATTAGGGCTCTCCTGATTTTCAGATTAAAATCAGCCATCATTTCCCCCTTTTTTTATTCCAGTGCTGTCTCTCAGCTCAAGTCATGCTTATTCCCCACGGTATTTCGTGACGGCATATTCGTGAGAAGCAGTCACGTCCTGTTTTCCACTCTCATGCGCTGTTTCCCACTCTCTAATTTACCAGGCTGATTGCACAGAGGCAATCTTTAACTCTCTTCTTGTTGAGTTGATGGCTCCTGCTCATCATTTCAGCTTGGGTTCAAATTCTTCATCTCCTCCTGTTTGAAGCTGCACGGTTAGAGCTACTGTGAAAATGTCCAGTGAAACCAGCTGCCCAGAAGAAGCAGAGAAGGGCAAAGCACTATGATTTGTCAACATTCTTTCCCTGCTACCTTCTCTTGGTTAACCTGATCATTCGGTTAAGCTTACCTGACAGCAGTTGTCTTTCAGCAGCCACTTGTATGCTTGGGTAATGGTATTGCAGTGAATTAGATCCCATCTCCTTCCTGGCTTAGTGAGCTGATAAAGGAGATTTTCTTAAAGCTGAACACATGATACTGTGACTTACTTGCTGGATAGAGCAGAGAACTTTTTTCCCATGGAACTCCTGTTTTCAGAAATAGTAACTGGGTTTTGAGACATATTCTTTGCAGAAATGGTAGTGTTGAATGAAAGCCATGATCTAGTTTTCTCATCTATTCAAAGGGCAACTCAGGATCTCACACAGGTCCCGAGGGAGATTGCAGTCATTCCCTGACTAGTTCCAACTGAATTGTTGTTTCTTTGAAGAATGGACAAATCAACCCTGTAACACTGTCAGGGCAGCTTGCAGGGACCCAGCCCTTGCCACGTTCACCCTGACTGCCAGGGCCACTGTCACCAGTGTGCTACTTCAGCAAATGTATGGGCTCTGACAAATGATCGGTAGAGATTTTCAATTTAAATTAGAATTAATTTTGTGATGGCAGAATGAGGAGGATGAACTGCTGTGCTATATTTATTTCTCTCAAAGTTATAGGCACCCTGTGTGAGGGAAAGTGGCCATGTAGTTCACTACTGCCTGCAGTTCATTTCATCACACGTCGGCTCAGGCCATCTATTGGCATTGCTGTTAACAAGTGTCTCCCTTTCTAAAGCAGATTGCACTGTATTGCTTGGCCAGACCCCCTACTTAAAGAGGTGGTGATTAATATTAGTATTATTTATATCTTTCTGTCTATAGGACCATAGACAACTACCTCTTCTGATAACATGAACGAGCAGTGTTTTGCATCAGTAATTGTTAGCTAAATCACGTCAAAAGAAATGCTTTCTTTCACCTCTTCTCAAATACCTTTGTGCTCTGTATTACATCTGATATTTGAGATGAGCCAGTGTTACATCTACAGCACTGAGCAGTTTCTTTTACTTTCCATCACTGATGTATTTTCTGATAAAATCTTAAAAAATTATGTAAACATGACCTGGGGATAATGAAAATAACTGACCAGATGATCCAGTGTCTCATACAAGCTACCATATAACTTTATGATCAGGTTGTACTCCTTCATATGGTCATATAAGAACTCAACTCAAGAAACAATGAACTTAGCATTGATAGCATATTTTTACCTTCCCAATATTATTGTGGTCCCCAGTGGCACTAAAAAACATCTGAGAATGTCCCTGTATGGTATCTGTTTGAACGATGTAGTACTATTCCACAGCAAAGGCCCTTGAGTGCAGCTTGAAAGGAGAGTAGCATTCTCCTTAGTCTTTTCAGGGAAAGACTTGTGCTGTGTTTGCCAGAGTTTAGTGGTATCTTGATACAAAGGTAGCGTTGTGGCCTTTTTAGAATTCATTTCATCCGATGGATGTGGACGTTGCTCGTGGGACTGTGAACTCTGTATGTTTCCGCTAGCTTTAGAGCTTCGTGGGTGGCAGCAAAAAAGTGTGTACTGCCACCTGTAGATGGTACGTCTGTCCTTTGAATGGTGGAAGTTAACCTGATTGAAGTAGAAACTGATGGTAATCAGCAGGGCATGACCGACAATAGGTGGTAAAAGGAACTGGCCATAGCAGAGTTGCAGTCCCAGCTGTGCTTTTCAGTAGCGAGGACTTTGTAATGGTAGTTGTAGATCCCAACCAATAAAACTAAAGGAGAACCCGCTCTATCAAGTGGATTGGACTAGATGATCTCCAGAGGTCCCTTCCAGCCCTACCATTCTGTGATTCTATGTATGGGAATACTTAGTGTCTGAGCTGCTCTTTGAAAGTCTGCTTGCTTTCCTTTTTACGGGAGAATGTAACATGGATTGCTCTCAGCTGTAAAGGTTTCTGCACGTCTTACACAAAGATCAAGTCTATTGCCTACTTCAGTGTTGCTGCATAATGAATTTTAATTATATTTAGTCATAACATGTATTCAGCGGGTAATATTAAAAACAATACCTACCTTCTAGCTCACTTCCTGTGTTTTCCTCTTGATTAGTTTTATCCAGTTACTGGATGGATGGATGGAAGAATTACTTCTATCCATAAAACTCAGACGCACATTGCATAGCCAAGCAGGATGAAATTCTTCTCAGCGAAACACACATATTAAAGGAAAGAAGTATTCAGGAATTACAGAAATATAATTTTGAATTTAATTATCTTCAGTAATCCCTGGGGATGCACTTTAATTTTATAGACAGTCTACCACCGTTCTGCTGTCGTGTTTTTAATTAGAACTTGTCATTCGCAGCAGTTTCATGTGGAACACACTTGTTAGGTTTCTTCTTTTCATTAAAACTTTCATAACGTCACAGAATCACTTCACGTGTTTCTTTTAGAGAAACCTACTGTAGGCTGAATCTTAGACTGGGAGAATAAACAAAGTCTGGCTCAGGTATAACACTAGTGATTTATGGCCTCTTCTTTGGGCTCTCCTGGGATGGCACATAAAATGCTAGACTAGATTCCTGGTGTGAGATGTGCAACTGGAGAGAAGATAGACGCTTGCTTGAAATGCTTTGAAGTATTGTTTATCACCTGGAGGGAGAATACTTGTGAGCATGTGAAGGGCAAAATCAGCTAAGCCTCTGGAGAATTTTGTTCCTGGCATTTAAGAGATTGCACAATGAACTGTATGTTTCCAACAAGAAAAGTATCTGTGAAAAAAGAAATCCGTAACTGAAAGACAGTGTCAAGATGTTCAAGTACTGGAAAGTACTAAATGTCCTAAAGACATCGTTTTCTTTTGGATTCATTTGATAACAAATTAGATCTTAGTTTGCCAGGATTAGAAGATAAACCCTTGGCTGAAGCAGCAGCCAAAGTACAAGGTAAGATCTATGATACGAAGTACTTCTCTCCCTTTCCTGGGGTTAGTTGAATTGGTGAAGCCTTAGGATGCTGCATGGATATGCCTGTCACACACCACAGAGTGCCCCTTTTCCAGTTGATATGTTTGTTTCTCCTAGAAGATGATCCTACAACGCTGCAGCCAGCTGGCAAAGACTGCTATCTGTACGTCATGGTGTCATGTGCTGGCATCAACTACCTGCTGAAATGGTTACCTTTACTTACACTGACAACATGCCGAAACTCAGGGTGCTGCTGGGTGCTAAACATTATCTGCCCTGTACTCACTTGGGCTGACGTGGCTCAGGGTAACAACAGAGTTAAGCAGCAGAGTTAAAATTAGCTAAGCTCTACTTACTTTTTAACTTCTGTGTCCTGAAGGGATGTGCAGATAGGTTGACTGTTTTGTAGATGGTGTTGAGTTACTAATAGCTGATGCAATGCAGTTTCCCACTGGGGTCCAAGTTGAGCCCCAGCACATTTCCTTCTTTTATGCTGTAGCTAAGGAAATCCAGTTTCTCATATTTATCAGGGCTACCTGCAGTGTTAGGAGTTACGGTAAATGTCATGAGATGGGTAAAGAGTGGTAGGAGCAGCAAGTAAAACCATGGGGTAAATACCTACTTAGAATCATAGAATCATTAGGGATTGGAAGGGACGACGAAAGATCATCTAGTCCAATCCCCCCGCCACAGCAGGACCACCTAGACCAATTCACAGTCTCATAGTAATGATGAGGCTGGAAAAGACCTTAAAGATCATCCAGTCCAACCTAAAACCAACCAAGTAACCCTACACATCTCACATGTAGCTCATGCCACTCAGCACTTCATCCACCCTAACCTTAAACAGCTCCAGAGACGGTGACCCGACCACCCCCATGGGCAGCCCATTCCAAAACTGGATCACTCTTTCAGTGAAAAACCTTTTCCTAATGTCAAGTCTAAACCTCCCTCAATGGAGCTTAAGACTGTGACCCCTTGTCCTGTCTCCAGTGTGTGCGACAGTGTGAGTGATAAAAGACTTTCTAAGTGGAGACAGATGTGACTTCTGTGGTTGGGGGTTATCACCCAGTATGAGATCTAGGTTGGCAGAAGGGCTGAAAACCTAAAGACGAGAAAAGTAATGACAATGCACCTCAGAAATACTGAACTCCAAAGTAGCAATGAGCAAAATACTAAGGGTTTTTGAAGTCTCAAAACATCTGCATCCTGAAAAATCAGATTGGAACATTTAGAAAGAAGGAGCTGCACTAGAACACACTGTGAAAGGAGCACCTCTTTACCACTGAAATGTACTGTGTCTTGATCTGATAGTGGAAAATAGCGTGATTACATGGAGGAACATGATTATACAGAGGGAAGAAAAGAGGAGAAGAAAGAAAGAAGGATAATACAAAATTATATTCCAGCTGAATGATGCATGAGTTATTCCTGAGAGCAAAAATGACAAACAGTTCTTTGTGTTAACATAGCTGGGGCAAAGACAAAAGCTGTTCACCAAGTTCAGGTGTGTGTAGACAACTTTCAAAGGAAAGGCCTGCAAAATGTTGTAATGGTAGTTAAAACACTGGTCTTCTTTTCTTGATGAGGCAGAAACACAGACAAAAATACCATAGCAGCCTACTGGCATCTCAGCGGGATGCTGGACTAGCTGTAAATGAGCAGCCAGCATGGCTCTACTGGCACCATGCTCCATGCAGCTTAATCTGTTTGGCTTTATTGTTTCTGCAGTAAATCTGCCACTGGTTTCCAGGTTAAAGTCAACCTGGATATCTTCTTCCTATGGCATGGACTCCGGTATAGCTGTCGGCTTCTAAGACCTGTTTTTGAATCTCATCCTTTTATAGATAATGGAGCTGTAACCTGTTTCCCCAGGTAATCAACTGAATTACAGACATAGTTGTTTTGTAAGCCTGTAGATTTTCTTCTTCAGCTGCCCTTGTTCTGTCTCCAGGTAGAAAAAGTGTCTTTCATCAATAACCAAGAGCAGCTACAGTGAAGCAGAAGTACTTAGATCAAGTTGCCTGGGATTCACACTGCATTTTCAAAATGGGATGTGGCACGTCACTTCAAAAATCAATTCCTGTGATAAATGTGTTGACTGGTCCAAAAAAAGCTATGTAGGGAGCTCGACTGTGAGGAGCAAAGGTGTGAGCTGACAGTCACTTTAGTTTCTTTTAAAATGCTGGAGACTCACAACAGGACAAAGGAATTCTACCAGTGGGGAAGGTAATGAGATGAAGGGAGGTATGTGTTTAATTTGGTGATGATCCATGACTGGGAACAGCGTAGATCTGGCTGTTGATTTTAAACAACCAGCACATGATTGGGCATTATCACCACTTACTAACTAAAGGAGCCACTGCAGCTCTGGTCACAGCCCCAGGAGAGCAACTGTAAATGTGCTGGTGACTTGCCAAGGCTGCTGTAACTCCAGGTAGGGGAAAACTGTGGTCTATTTATTAATAAATGCAGGCTGTGCAAAGAAGAGGTAGTTGAATGAAGCTGCAAGTGAGCAGTATCCTGTGAAGAAACCTACTTGAAGTTCAGCCTGGAAAACAAAACAAAAAAGCAACTGTATAGCTGAGCTCGGACTTCTGAGTTTTCTTACTTCTCAGCCATCAAAAACTCAAAATACTGACTCAAAAATGTTGGATGAGTCCAGATTACCAGACAGGTTTTACAAGCAACTTGCTTGTGTATTGGCTTGGTCTGGTTGCATCCTGAAGGAGTTGCCCTGTTGCAGTGGCTGTGCAAGTTTATCTGTGAAGAGTGGAAAAAACCCACACTTGGTGATATAGCCTTGTTGAATGAGTGGCAGGTATTTAGTGGTTAAAACAGCAGAGGATAAACAACCCACTTTTGTATTTTAATGATTTGAAAATGTCTATTTGAACCTGCATCTGAATATTCAACTAGGACCGCTATTTTGATTTAGAAGACAGAAATCAGAATAGTAGGGATTGGAAGGAACCTCGAAAGATCATCCAGTCCAATCCTCGTGCCAGAGCAGGATCCAGTAACACAGGAACATGTCCAGGCAGGCTTTAAACATCTGAGAGAAAGAGACTCCACAACCTCCCTGGGCAGCCTGTTCCAGGGCTCGGTCACCTTCTCCATGAAGACTCTCCTCATCTTGATGTGGAACCTCCTCTGTTCCAGCTGACACCCATTGCCCCTTGTACTATCACTGGATGCCACTGAGCAGAGCCTGGCTCCTTCCTTCTGAAACCCACCCTTTCCATATTGATCAACATGAATGATCAGTCTCCTTTTTTCTAAGCTAAAGAGACCCAGCTCCCTCAGCCTTTCCTCATCAGGAAGATGCTCCACTCCATCATCTTTATGGCTCTGTGCTGGACTCTCTCAAGCAGTTCTGTGTGCTTCTGGACCAGAGGGGCCCAGAACTGGACACAATATTCCAGATGTGATCTCACCAGGGCAGAGTAGAGTAGGAGGATAACCTGTCTTGATCTACTAAACACCCCTTCTAATCCATCCCAGGATACCATTGGCCTCTTGGCCACAAGGACACATTGCTGTTCACCGGGACCCCCAGATCCCTTTCTGCTATGCTGCTAAGATGATACTTGGCTTGGAAAAAGGTAACAGATTAAAAATGAGACTTTCTAATCATTCCCTTCAGACACAAGATGCCTGACACTGGCTGACTCCCCACTAGACTAAAGGAATGAAGAGCTGTGTCACCACTTTCTACAGTATTTTTCTTGATTCTGGAAAGAACTGTGCTCTTCACAATTTTGGAGATGAGCTCTGTGAAGGCCATGGACTCTTCTTTCTTTTGTGTTTAGGCTATGAGGCTTTTAGGGGGAGGGTGTTACTGTGAAACACTACAATGTGCTTACAGTCAGTCCATTCCTTGGTGTATTTACCTTGTTGTGTAGCAAATACATTTTAAATTGCTTTTTGAATCATTTTGGTTTACTGTGAATTCATTCTTGCACATTTTCCAGTGGAAGTTATTAATCTCTGACTGTTGTATCTGAGGGACTACACAGGTCTCAGTGAGAACACAAGAGTTAAAGACAATGAACAGAGCTGTCCCTTTGAGTTATAGCTTCACAAATCAGTTAGGTCTTTGTCACCAGAAGTGCTAGAGAGGGAAGGGCCCCACCTGAGCACGCTTGCTTGGTAACCATGAAAGGTGTTACCTGTGAATGGTGTGCTGGTAATTGCTGATTTGCACAGTGGTGCTGCCTGAAGAATTAAATAGCAAGGGGCTGAGAGGGAAAGGTGGCTGAAAGCTGTGCCTTTTCTCCTTCAGGGCATTCACCTCACAAATTTTTATTAACTAGTCCCTGCTAGTGTGGTTTTTTTATTTAGATTTAATATTAAGAGAAAAACCTGTGTGCAAGCCCCAAGAAACACTCTGGCAGTAATTTGATTTGCTGTTGCTACCCAGCAGTGCAAAGACAAATGTACCAATAAATAAACCCTGCTAGCCAGCACAAGGAAAAATACCCATTTTGTCCAGCAGATGAATAGAGAGGAATTCCACCAAAGCCTTTCATTTCCAAAGCTGCTCAGGAATGGACGTTCAGTCTTTTTTGATAACATCTGCAAGTGGATGGAGCTGTTTCTGGAAAGGAACCTGCACTGTATTATTTCAGGTGAGGAAAGTGTGCCCCATAGTTCCAGGGCTTCTCTGGAGAGCACTCTGCAGATGAGCCTTGGTCTTCTCACCCTAAAAATCTCTACTGAACACTGTTGTTAAAGGTGAGGCATTAGTAATTGAGAGAAAACTGATCTGGTGGGCTGTGTATCGCCTGAAATGCGATTTGCAGAGGCAAAAAAGGGTCCTGTGTTTTGCACTGTGCTATGTGCTCCTGGTGGGTCTCCCTGCTGTGTGACGTGTGTACTTGTTTTCTTTGCTGGAGTCAAGCAACTAATTGGCATTACATGTTCTTGCAGTAGCCATCTCTCACTGTATGAGAAGAGATACTGCTTTCTAGGCCTGTAAACTGAGAGTATTTTACAGACAGCATGTTCTTTTAAAGAGTTGGATATGAGTTTTTTACATAGATTTCAAAGACAGAGACACTTCTGAAATGGTAAAAGTGTGAATATTTAACATTTTCTTGCTATGAAGGGAAATAAAGACAGAAAAAACCATCATTCTTGATCTTAAAAATTACGATATGAGGAAACTTACTGTAGCAGGATGAAATAAATGCTTTAAAGTTAAATAGTTGTTTTTCTATAAGGTTCCTTGCCAGTCAGTGTAATCCCTATTTTATAGACAAGTGGGCTGTGTGAGTTATGCACTGGTTGTTTATGTGAACTGAAGTATGGGTGGGTGAATTGTTTTACAGTATGGAAAGCTTAAAATATATAAAGCATTTTTTACAATGTGAGACATCCTGGAGATTTTTTTTTTAAGGTAAAGATCCTGTTCTCCGGAAATAAATGAGGGAGCGGAGCGGGTGTGGTAACTGCATGTGCTGGTGGCTGAAGGCAAATACAAAGTAATGAAGAAAATGTGCGTTACTTTGCAGCTGCCAAAGGCTGAGAGGAAGTAGACAAAAGGTTTGTGCTCGTTTTAGAAACAATAGCATGGAAAGAAATGTCAAGAGCAGGTTGTCAGAGAATCATGTCCGCAATCTGCAGTGCTTTTGCAGGAAAAGGTGGTAGCTCTGAGTGTAACAGGGAATGAATTGTGTAAACTGGTGTGTAGATGATCCATTACTCCTAAACCAGGAAATTGTGGTTTTCCCAGAGAAAACCATCACAGTTGTAGGTTGTGCTGTGGATCAGTCAGTATATGAGAGGAATCCTGCCTTATGCTGGGCAAAGGCCATGAACAGTGGAGAAAATAGAGGATGATACGTGGAGGGGCTAGTGCATGTATGTGATGCTCATGAGAAATGATCTGCAGGAGAGTCATAAAGCAGAGCTAGGTACATTTATAAATATTAAAACATATGTGTTTGTGTGATTTCACTTGGAGTTGGCACATAACCTGAACTTCTAAAAAAAACCAGAACATCATCTGTTATTTCAACATGAGCAGATTTAAAGCTGCTTTGAGGAAATCACAGAATCATTGAGGCTGGAAAGGACCTTTGAGATGATCAAGCTCAGCCTATGACCTGACATCACCACAATAAGCTAGACCATGGCACTGAGTGCCACATCCAGTCACACAGCACTGATTGCTGAGTAGTGGCTATGATTGTGTTTTACTTGTAAATCCAAATGATTTCTGAGAAAATTTGAACTAGAAAGTTGCTAGTAAGTGCAGGTGTAAACTAGGACTGGAATTCATAATTTAAATCAAGCTCTTACATTCAGCCATTTACAACTGTGATTACATCTGGTAATTGGAGTTGCTTTCACTGCCTGCCTGCTCTCCAGTTTGGCCACTGTGGTTCTGTACAAAGATAAATTACTGTGATGACTCTATCATGGCTCAGGATGCCTCATTCTTCAGCCACGAATGGTATAAAATCCATTTTACTCTCTTCCTCTGGCACAGAGGAGATAACTGGATGATGGAGCTGGAAGTGGGGCATAGGACTTCTATAGGCTGGTTCTCTGAGGTGGCAAGAAGGATCCTTTGCAGGTCTTTGCCTGATGTGTTTGCTTTTATGCACACGTTCATCTTTGAGTTGCAGATGGAATTAAATTTTCCCTAAAAGGGTCTCACAGGTTCCCGCCTTTCTCTGTAGTCTGGCTTTCTCAGGGCTTATGTCACTTAATCATTTCGCTGTTACTATCACCGTCTCAGGAATGATTGCTTTGTTTTCTGTGAAACAGATGCTTCTGGTAATTGCAGCATGTTAGAGAGATGAAATTCTCCAGCCTTTGTAAAGGGGAGTCAGAGGGAAAACAAAGGGAATTTAAGATTTTTCCATTTGACTTTGGGAGAGGATACAATTAGAATAGAGAAATGGAATGGAAAAGATGATAAACCATGTTCCAAAGGCAGCAAATGCACTTATGCTGAACACCCATTTTCCCAAGAGACATTCTTCCATAGCCTGGAGACACCCATGCAGCCTCTGATCCCCTGTGGTCTCTGTTGGAGGGTGGTGGTAGCGCTGTGCTGTGTAGGAGCTGTCCCCTGCCCTGATGTATAAGTGCTCTTAGCTCATTGACTTCATTAATTCCTGTGAATGAAGCAGTCCACACCTCATCTTAGACCTGCTAACAAGTTCACAACAATCTCATGGAGCCAGCATCCCGTCGCTCCTTCATTGGCACCTATGATACAGTAGAAACGCTTCTTACTACTGCAGTACCCTGCAGGTGGCAATTAGTGGAGGAAAGCAATTAGAAATGAATGCTCCCATTAATTTTTCTGAAGCTGCATTTGATGTTTATCTAATTATGTAGTAATTCTGTACATCTTCTTTATGGTATGATGAATAACTGCGGCTGAACCCTTAGAAGGACTAAGTGCTCCAAATTGCACGTTGGTTGCATTGAGCACCCATAAATAAGATGTAATTGTAAGCTTTAGGAATAATGGCTTCCAAGAGCAGAGTGGCATTAATTCTTAAAAGCTTCTTAATGAAATTCATTTCTTAATTAATCTTTCCATTTAAGGATAAAGTTATTTTCCCTCCTTCTATTTTTTAATTTGATGGCAACTTGTTAAGAATTTTTGCGCAACAGAAAGCCCAAGAGTTGTTTCCATTTGGTTTTCTTTTGGTTCTTTTCTCTGGGTCCAAAGAAGGGCAACAACACTGGGGAAGGACCTAGAGCACAAGTCTGATGAGGAGTGGTTGATGGATCTGGGATTGTTCAGCCTAGAGAAAAGGAGGCTGAGAGGGAAACCTTATGGCTCTCTACAACAATCTGAAAGGAGGTTGGAGCAAGGTGGCTGTTGGTCTCTTCTTCCAAGTAACAAGCGACAGGGCAAGAGGAAATGGTCCCAATTTACATGAGAGGAGTTTTAGGTTGGAATTAGGAGACTTTTCTTCACCAAAATGATTGTCAGACTTTGGCCGCTCGGGGTAGTGGTGGACTTGCCATCTCTGGAGGTATTTAAAAGAAGTATAAATGTAGTGCTGAGGGACTTGGTGCTTGACATGACTTAATGGTGACCAGGCAGTGCTGAATTAGTGATTGGACTCAATGATCTTAAGGATCTTTTCCAACCCAAATGATTCTGGGATTCCCTGTTCTTTGCTGCTCTTAACTCTTTCACCTCTTTTGCAGTTCTCACTGTTTTTACTTGCACTCTGTAGTGCTTTCCTACCCTAGACACTATCTCCTTTTTTGTTTTTTCATTTTTTTCTTTTGAGCATTGAAGAGGTAGCTGGAAAAATACAGATGCATTTGAGTTATAATAGTGGTGGAAATCTTTCACTATTATTAGGTCTGTGTCTGCTTAAGGCCTGTTAAAGGTATTTTAAGGTGCTTGCAGTAATGCTAACAAAAAAAGACAGAAGAATCAATATAATAAACCCAGAAGAAATTTGCAGGACACCAGAGAGACTGGGAGGAGAACACATTAATGGTGTTGGTTCTGATGCTGGTATGTGACCTTGTTTAACAGTCTTGGTCAATATGATTCTCTGCAGGGTGAAACAGAACTGGATATTTGTAACATTCTGTTCCAGATATTGTCCCTGGAAGCCAGCTCAAGCTGTTCAGAGTTTATTTTTGCAACTGTGAAAATAATAAATAAAAAATCCCTTGCTTCAGAACGCATTCGATAATTGTCTGACATGCGCTACAGTGTCAACTGTGGATTGTGGTAACTCGTAGCTGGAATTAACAGTAAGGGTGAATACCTGCCTTACAGATTAGACAAGATGGATAAAAGTGGAAAGAAGAAATCCAAATTAAATGGGTCACTGCTGTGTGTTTCCTTTGGTAAGAATTGTGTGTCAGGTCTTTGTATAGCTTCGGACATTTTTTATATTGCCTTTGTAGGTAACGGCAGTGGAGCAGTTGAAACCGATTTGATACACAACTTGCCAAGTGTCACACGTAATCTAAGCCTGACGAGTTCCAACTTGTCTTGTCCATATCTATGTTGGTGTCTATGTTCTTAAGTACAGAATTTTGACTGCAGCTATCTGAGGCCAAAGATTTCCAATAGTCTGCAAGGATACACACCAGAAAATCAGAAGAAACCTTGGTGTTTATCTTCATTTGACATATTGCATGAGCTTATTGGAGCTACTCACACATGCTGTATTCTGATGAAATTTGCCTATGATGATTGTTTTGGATTCAGCTTCTGTTGACTGAGTGAAATATTAAAATGTTTGAGACGGAGCTTTTCATCAAATGCCACACTACTGTAAAAGTTGAATAGAATCTAATGTAAGGTACAGATTTTCTTCTCATCCTTAAAAGCGTCTTGCCCCAATCAACTACAGTGAAGGTGGAATGACTCTCTGCTTGATATGAGCATCTGCTAGTGTCATGATGTATAGATAAGCATTTTACTTCACAGTAATTTTGAGTTCCTTGTGAAAGGTGCACACCAACAGAACAAGTGTTCCCTCTTTCTTGTTCCACAGAACAAAGATTTGTGGTCCTAAAAGCACAACGGAAACAGCAGGAGGTGACTCAGGAGAAGTTGCAGCTGAGGAAAGGTGTTGAAGTGAAAGGTCTTTGCATCACCTCTTTGAGTGAAAGAGACAGCATGTTGCAGTTTTGCTGCAAGTTCTTGAAACAGGTGAAGAAGACAATCTGTGTTAGCCTCTGAGTTGGTTAAATGGTAGAAGTTAAATGCCTAAGGCTGAATTTTGAGAGGACAGAATGTTTTTAACTTTTTCTCTGCAGTTAATTTCCTTTGGATGAAACTCCAAAGGGGGACATTTGTGCCAGATATTTCAGTGGAGGATTTAACTGCCAGTATCAAATGTGGCCAAAATTTTCCATGAGACTAACGTTTACAAACCCCTTGTTCAATCACAGTCACTCACAGTAGGCGTTTAAAGCTTCAGTTCCTGACAAGGCAGTTGGATTATCAAGCAGTTAAGGATCTCCAGGCCTGTCCAGAAGTGTTTCTCACTGTTTCTGTAGACAATGTTATCTCCCAAATTCAGAAAAGATTTATTCTCAATGGAGTCTACATAGTCATCTGTATTGATTCTGAATGAATCTGCTTCTCTTAGTAGGATATCGAGTGATGTCCTTAAAAATAGACCTCAGCTCAGCCAGCTCCTAACTCTTAGCTGGCCATCAGTGCTGATTCAGAGCCTATTTGCAATACCTGAGGAAAGTTCGGTGCCTCAAAATACCACCTATAAAGCAAATAATACACTTAATAAAAATATGGCAAAGAGAAGGTGAGGTCTAGGTATTAAAGGCTGTTTGAGCAGAAAAATGTCCTCATCCAGGTAGATTTAATGCCTGGATCTTGGTGCTGCCATGAAGTCTTTAGACCAAGGAGGTACTAGGTTGCATGAAATAGTGCGGAACAGAAGTGTTGCTGCATTTCCGTTCGAGAACTAAAGGGGTAGAATATTTTCACAGCTCACTGTGATTCAAGATTTCGCAGTTCCTTCTGGAGGAAGAGAACACCAGACCTTTGAGACAGAGTAGCTGTTGGATACCACGATACTCTCCTACTGTGCCTGTCTAAGAGATCACTTCTTTATATAGGTCAGTTTGGACTGTGTGTGATAGCACAAAGCTGCTGCCAAAGAGGTGTTTTGAGCAAGACTTTTGTAGTAATGCTCAGTAATGAGAAATCTTGCAAAATCAGCAAATTAAATTATTTCCTGACACTCTATTGATAATAAACTTCAAATATGCAGAGGCAGTTATCAAGCTAAAGCAAGGTAGTGTTATTAACATTTTACTTTAAGAAAAAAGTGGTGTTGGAATATCACTAAAAGAATATCACAGGAAGATATTCTTCTAACAGGTCAGAAATGATGTGTCTTCTTGTGACAGACATTTTGAGAAATATCTGATGAAGAATACCCTTAAGAGTCTATCAGCAGCTGCAAATCTTGGGCAAAAATAGAAGCTGCAGTCCTTCAACTTGGTAGAAAAGGGGACAGCATTTAGTTCAAAATGGATGGAGCTTAGTGTTAAAGCCTTTTTCAGGGAAGGGAGTGTCTTTTGATAGTAAAGATGTCACTGAAGTAAGTGGGCATTGCTGCAGGGATTATTAGCTACCTAGTTTGTTGCAATTTTGTGACAGCAAACAGTATTTTTTCTGCTTTCCTTCAACCCATGTTCACTGTTTTAGAGTATTAAAATGTAAGTAGTGCCCTCTACATGTACAGGGTCACAAATGAATGCTGTCGAAAGCGTGGATGGGCACATTTTTGTTGGGGAAAAGGTGCCCCAGAGGGCAGATGTCTTGAGCTCAACAACTTCTCATGGTTAGATCACCGTGATATCATCAGCAGTTTTTAAGACGTTATAATATGTTACTGTGGAGACTTAAGGTTAATCAGAAATGAAATTACTTACAGCCATTCTAGAGCAGCATTTCTTCTGAGAAGTGGACCTCCCTATATTAAAACCCTAGTGACATTACAGGTCTGGGGGCGACTCTGCTTGCCAGTGCAAGTATTAGTGCATTGCTAGAGAGCATTGGTCTTTCTCTGGGGGATAAATATGAAAGACAAATTACTGAAGTACAGCCAGATAACCCTAATGAGGCATAAATTAACTCAGAGATTCCTTTTTCTTTTACTCACCTCGCTGCAGTAAACTAAGTGCTCTTGATATTAAATAAATTCAAGCAAAGGAAGCTGGAATTCCTCACAAGAAATCACACAGGTTGGAGCTGAAAATAATTTTGACAATATAATAAGTTTTAAACTTCTTTGTAGTTATTTATTTGATTATAGATAAGGTGATGAGACAATGCAATTTAATGGACATACTAGTATGATTTTCTACATTTTTCAGTATATTTTTACTGAGTTTTATCTATCTGTGTCAGTGTAATGGTTTAGGGAGATGGTCTGAATCAGTTTGGGTTGGTGCCTGTGATGCTAGCACAACAAACATCTCTCACCAAGAGGTCAACAGGTCAACAGGCAAGGCAGCAATTATCTGTCCTTTCCATTTGTCCTCCAGTTTCCCTCCCCCTGCTGAACGAGGTGGGTGCCCCGAAGCCAGAGGATACAGAGAAAGCAGACATACTGAACACCTTCTTTGCCTCCATCTATAATTCTGGGAGCTGTCCTGGTATAAAAGCCCTGACTGCTGAGGCTCCAGAGGAAGTCGAGGCAAAAGAGAAGCCTGCCTTGGTTGATGAGGACTGGGTTAGGGATGAATTGAGAAAACTGAATGTACTGATGGGATGCACCTACATGTGCTAAGGGAGATGGTGGAAGTCATTGCTAAGACACTCCAATATGTCTGGTCATTGTCCATCAGGAAAACCACAATGATCCTCGTCCATGGAGAAAGAGTCCCACAGAGAGACCACACACAAACTGTCTGCAAGTGAGCTTGCTTTTTATACTCTCCACTGCATCAACAGTACCTTTTCTTGAAGCAGACACCTAGTGTTACCCAACTTAGTGCTTTTTTGCCCAAGGTTGGCTGAGTCCTAGGCAAAAAGCTGAAAGGGACGTTTCTGTCTGCACCTTCCATAAGAACTGGGGTATCTGTGGTTTCTCATCAGAAGAAAGAAATAATCCCTGTGTCAACCTCAGTTCTCAGCACTTCACTATGCCAGTTTGAGATCTTGGTCATTAATCTCGGACAAAATTATTAACAGGAGGTCAAGCTAACTCAAAAACAAATTTAATATATTAAATATATCAATGTCTGTATGTCTTGAAAAGTGCAGGCTAGAAACCCCGTAAGTGAAGGATGTGAGGGTATCAGTTCACAACATAATGGCATCAGCCAAGAAGACATATTCCTGTCTAGGAATTTCAAAATCTGCTTTGGCTTGCTGTCCAGCAGATGAAGGATTATTTCTGAATTGCGGTGTTTCATTGGTAGTGTATAAACTGTGAATGCACTAGCCATTGCACTGGTTCAAATGCGAAGATAGTAAATGGCATGCAGGGCATGGGAGGCAAAATCAAATACTTCCTGTGTTATGTTTGCCACCAAAGCAATTGCTTTCTGAATTACATCCTGAAAGCTGAAAAGGGTTGCCTTGAATTGTCTGTCAACAAGTGCTGACAAATCTTTCTGACACATGCAATGGAAATGCTGTGTGTTTGTTTTTAAGCTTGAGTGCTGGCCAGTCTTCTCATCTCTCCAAATCCCCCAGGAGGATAATTAGGCAGAGTTTTGAAATGTGTGCATGAATTTTGTACCTCAGCTGTTTTACCCCAAAAAAGTGCCTGGATATCCTTGGCTTGAGTTGAAAAATAAGACAATGTTGTAATGGTTACGTGGCACTTGAAACTATGGTGTGTACCTGAGTCAGAAACATGAGAGTTATATCTCACTGCTTAACTGTGAATGCCATCTCAAAGTGGGTCTTCTCTCATAGGCTGGACTTGATGACCTTAGAGGTCTTTTCCACCCCCAATAGTTCTGTGCTTCTGTGAATATGTTATTTTTTTCATTTAACAAATTCACAATGAACCTATGAAAGAAGTGAAATATTGGCTGGTTAGAAAATGTTATTGAAATTCATCAGTGCTATTGCCATGGGTTATTGACAGCCTTGCATATAAACTTGAAGTGTGAAAGGAATCAATCTGGTATTAAAGTTTTGTAATTAATGTAAATAAAATGTGGCATATATTGAGCATTTCTAGAGAAGCTAGTTTACTGTCAGATAGCTGTAGCTGCTCGAACTATTTACTGGAAATATACTAGCTGTACATACAAATCATTGGCAAGGAATTTCCTTTATAAGAATCCAGTGTCCGTTGTAACTTCATATTCAAGTTCAGCCAAAAGAAGCATTCATTGAAAATATTTTAAACACAGTGTTACAACATTATGTTATGTATACCAGATTCCCAAAGGATCACAGATCTTTTGGAAACTGTTTAGGGCTTTCTCAAACCCAGAGGGTTGAAGACCCTTTGCTGTGGACAGTAGGAAGGAAAACTTTTGTGATTGAATTGACGAGAAGGACAATAAGGAGTACCCAGCCAACCTGCCACCTGCTGGCTGACTTGCTGTTCCTTTATGCTTCATACTTCAGCTTGGTAAGTGATGGCTTTAAAACGAAAAAGAACAGAACTGACAAATGACATAAGTGAGGTTCTTTCCACCAATATTTCTATTGCAAAAAGAATGACTGAGAGAGAAGCTGACAGCTCTTTCAAAACATCTGAACTGCACTCAAGAAGGCAAGCAGCTAGTTTAAATGGGGAAACTTACACAGAGCAGGGGGATCACTTTCTCCTAGTACCTTTCTTAGGTATCTAGTTGGCCTAGGTTGTTTCAGCCTGTGTCTAGAACAGTGTTTTCAGTGAACCATATTGAAAAGGAAAAGAGTTCCAGTAAGGGGCTCTATAAGATCTTGAGTAATGGCAGGAAAATAATGCTTGAGATAAAACTTGCCAATGGTGCTCTTCTGAAGCAGTATGCCTGATAAAGAAGGATAATCTCTGACGTCAGCAGCATTTCATAAAGCTAAGAAGAGCTGGAAATGTCCCTCTCAAATGAAATCTCAAAATCTGACAGATTGTTCTCTGAAAGTCTCTAATATTTTTAAATATTAAATGATTAATTTTTTATTGTCATGGTATGTATTTTGCCTCTAAGCTAAAAAAAACATTATAAACTCCTCTGGCAAATATATTTTGCTTGGTCTTGCATGGAAGTGATCAGAAAATGCCTTAAATGACACATGGCCACAGGCAAAAAAGATAAGAATAAATAATAAAGACTGTGTACCCTGTATACCAATGTGATGTAAAGCAGTAAGCAGGACGTAACGATTTAATAACTGAATTACTTTTCTTCTGCATTCATACTTAATTGCTTTGCAAAGAAAAGCTGGCCTGCCCCGAATTAGAACTATTACAGTGAACTGATTTGCAGTGAAGTTTAGTCAATAAAGTTCATTTTGACAACTCTCAAAAAACTCAATTACCAATTCTTTAGTGACTTTCCTCATTCAGTGGTTTTCCTTCTTTACAATGTCAGTGCTAAATATGCAATCCTAAAAATTCTAGGTTGTGTTTAAAAAGGTAATAATTTCAAATGTAATTTTAGGTTTAAAATGTACTAAGGAAAAACTATTTAGATTGCAAATATTTTTTTTCCCAAAGCAATGAGTTTCATTTTTCCTGATAAGCAGAAGCTAATGTCTGTTAAAAAATGTTTCAGTTATGTGCTGAAACATGTCATTAACTCAAGGGTTTCAGTGACACGGTAATTATAAAATGACATTTTCATCCTGAACACAGGCAAAGTTCAGCTGTATAAACAGGTATAAAATCAGTGACAATTTAAAGTGGTATTTCTGGGCTAAATAACCACCTCTCTCTCTTCTATCCCACATTTCTTTATCCGTCTCCTCTCACCAGCACAAAGTGAGGCAAGTTTCTGCCATCTGTGAACATAAAATGGGTGTTTGTCACACTCTGCTCAAGCCTTGGATCGTGTGCCAAACATCAAGTCAACTGGAGTTGTCACTAAAGAAAAGATCAGCTGCAGGCACCAAGCTTCCTTCAGTCATCCTCAAGCCTCAGCGTGTCTGGTGTAAATAATTTCCTGGTCTGAAGCCATTTTCACATCAATGATACCATCACCATGTGATCCATCATACAGCTGTTTTCCTGCTTGGCATGCCAGCATCTCAGACTGAAGAAACAGGTGATGGCAGGTAGGATGGGCAGGGACACCTCCCAGCTGAACATAGTTCTGTCTAAAAGGAGGTGGGTTTTTTGCATTTAGTGACACTCATAGAAAGTGAAAAACTATAATTCTTGGGTTTGGGTTGATATTTGCTTTTCTGCAAATAAAAGTCATGGAAAAGCTATTTCCAAATATTGTCATGTTTAGTTAGTAAAGAATGAAAACCTGAATGCAGAGGATTTGGCAGCTTGCAGGAGATGTGAATGACAAGGCACTACTGAAGACCTCTGTTTTCTAATCTCAGTCAAGCTATTACTGGTTGAGGCATTTAATATTTAAACAGAGTGGACTTAATGATAACCTAGAAAACTGAACACTGTCTTCTCAGAATTGTGGGTTAAACATATTATGTTATTGTCAACTTGAAAATAGAAACTATAACCAGGTAAATTGCTCAGCAAAAGGGTAAGATATAAAATAATGTAACTGCAGTTGAGTGTTGCAATACTCACAAATACAGGCACTATCGTTCAGATGATAGAGGAAATCTGAAGATATAGAAGCACAGGACACAAAGCAAATGAGATCTAATGATCTTGATATCACAGTGTGCCTGCAATATTGTGTGTGCTACATTGCGTAATCCCCTGTCTGAAATATTGTATGTCTTTACAGGTCAAACATTAAATCTGTATTTGACAGCATCAAATAAATAATTATAAATAGAAACTTCTAAGTTTCTTGAAGGCATTACAGTATGATAATTGTCATGTCAAAGTATTTTAAGAGTAGTCAATACAACAAACTTTAATTTAAATTAAAAAATTAATCACTCCTAAGAGTAAGTCTTAACAGGTTGTGGAGCTGTTGACTATCTGGGGGTGTGGAGGACAGGTGTTATGAGGAGCAGCTGGGGTTGCTTTTTCTGGAGAAAAGAAGGCTGAGGGGAGACCTTATCACCCTGCTCAATTACCTGAAAAGAGTTTCTAGAGAGGTGGTGGGGTCAGTCTCTTATCACAAGTTACTAGCAATAGGACAAGAGGAAATGGCTTCAAGATGTGCCGGGGAGGGTTAGATTAGACATTAGGAAAAATTACTTCACTGAAAGAGTGGTCAGGGATTGAAACATGCTGCCCAGGTTGGTGGGGGAGTCAGCATCCCTGGAGGTGTTCAAAAAGCATGTAGGCGCGGTGCTTGGTTCAGT
This sequence comes from Upupa epops, assembly GCA_013397515.1. Lineage (NCBI taxonomy): Eukaryota > Metazoa > Chordata > Aves > Bucerotiformes > Upupidae > Upupa > Upupa epops. The sequence continues at coordinate 74,917 of VZRI01003026.1, forward strand.
GGGCATAGGGGTGTTGGTTTGACAGTTGGATTGGATGATCCTGTAGGTCTCTTCCAACCTTAATGATTCTTTGATTCTATTATTTGCATGAGAACAGAATAAGGGAGAGTAGAAGAAAACAAATACATTTAAATCTTTCCTTTGAGCAATCTGCTTGCTGCAGCTTATTTTTGATTCCACAAATGTTTTGCTAAGCATTTCTGGATGACAGATGGTAGAAATCATCAAAATAGCTAAAGGAACAGAGTGTTAGTCCAGCATAGACTTTGTTAGCAAAGTGTTCATTTGCAGTAGGAATAAAACCCAGCAAGGACCCTGATGGAAGCTTGTCAGGAAGTGAGGTAAAAAGTAAATGGAGGTGACAGGTTACAAAATCTATTGTTTTGAGAGAAGTGACCAATGTTCTTAAGGTGATCAAGCCTCTTGATCAATGAACCCAATTCTGCACCAGCTGTACAATTTGTGGGGATGCAGAGCAGAGGACAGGAACTGCAAATCAAATATCGAAACAGCCTTAGCAACAAAGGCTTGGTTTGGGTGACTAAGAGCCTGCACTGGGGTGGGTTGCTACCTTTTCTGTAAGACATGGAGTTAGTCTCCATGTCAATCCTTTAAGATGTATAGGCACTACAGCTGCATGGTTCCATGGTGAATCGTAGGTTTATCTGAAGCTCTTAACAGAGACATGGGCTGTGCCACACTTGAATGTGACAGGCACTGGTGGATATATGGTTACTCTTTGTCTCAGTCTGAACTTAGACCAAGAAAGTTCATAACCATCCCATAGCATTTGTGTCTTAATAGATACAAATTAGGTAATATGTCAAAATCACCTCAGGACTTCCAGTTAAACCTGTTAGCGGATAGGATAGGATAGGATAGGATAGGATAGGATAGGATAGGATAGGATAGGATAGGATAGGAAATACAGATCAGAGGAGGAAGAAGAGAGAGCAGTATTTCAGAGAATTTGTAAGGTATAGGTATTGCCACAGACTTCAGCAGTGTCCTATTGAATCCAGTTGCTAGTTGGTGGCTGAACGTTCCAACGAACCAGGGTACAGATTCCTTTTATTACAAGTGCTTTTGTCCTTCCCCCAAATCATCTTTGGGGTCCCAGGAACTATTTAGTGTAACTCCTCCTTCCCATCCATCTTGTGTTCATGTTCCACTTCACCACCAGGGGTCTTTCTTGGAGTTCTCCTTCATCTCTTCCAAGGTTACCGTTTTGTGGCCTGCCCATGACCAATCTTTTGCTCTTGCACTGTATTGGGTAGGAGCTTCAGGCCACTCTTCAGTCATTGAGGCAACAGCCAGCACCTTGCTATTTCCACTAAAGCCACACAGAAATCTTGGTCAGTCTCTCAGTCTTCAGAGACAGGACTAGTTTGATTGGGCTCTCCTAGCTTAAACAGAGCGACTCATGCTTGTATCAAACTGCTGGATGAAATATGACTGGTAGGCTGTATAGGGTTCTAAGGCTTGTCTCTCACACCGCCATATAGACAATGCATATTAATAGCACTGCTACATGGGGCAGTGCTATTAACATAAGTGGGGATCATGAAACCGAGAGGTGTGCTTGAACCCAGCCACAGAGACATAAAGCTCCACCAGAACAAAGATTTTCAGACAGCAGTGTTTATTAGAGTCACATAGTATGAGGCAAAGCATTTTGGAGGTAACCCAAACACTAGGTTAAAGTAATTATTTTCTGTTCAACCACTTCAACACACTTTGCAACCATGTGTAACTCTGTTTTGGATATTGTTGCTATTCTTAGCAAACGTTGCTTTGTGGAAGCTGCCTGTTATCACCAGCAATCACACAATAGCCAGAAACAGGTCTGTAAGATCAACCTTGAGTTGTATCCTTCATTACCGACTTAGATTCTAGTCTAATTAGTCCTTCCTGTTATAAAAGAGAATTTATGGTTTTTCTGTAACACTGTACAAATGCACATAAAAGTGAGGATTTAGCTTCAGTGCTCTCTCCAAACATATGTTGTGAATAAACAGCAAATGTTGTGCCTATATTTATGTTTTAGAGGCTGCTCTGACAATTTTAATAGCTATTTTATTATTAACTTAACATAAAATTATCTAATCATGATGGTAAGCTGCTCCATTCCTTTGAAGGATGATCCTAAAAGCTGTGGTACTAATGAGGATCAGAGGTGAACGCATCCCCAACATACATACCAAGGCTGAAGAGATTTACTACTCTTCAGTTGCAATGGCTGTTTAAACGCTGATAAAGTGCATCTGAAAGGAATTATCTTTTCCAAAGTGTTTCGAAATGTCAAGTGAGTTGAAGAGGAGGAGAAGGGGGATACTGTCTGTTAGTTTTATCATGTATTTCATTTGCTGATATAGACAATGTGCATAGATACTTGGAGGGTAAAAACGTTTGGTTTAACAATTCCATTTTAGGGTTACACAACAAGCATTTGCTTTCTCAGTGGTCAAAATGAGTGCTGGTCACAAACTTCACAGAACTTATATATTTGGTTGGTGTACATGGGTCTTGTTTGCTATCAGAAGGAAAACAAAGGAAGTGCAGCTTTTAGTGATTTGGTCAGAAAAGGTCAGCACCTGTGCACAAGCTCACTGGCTGATTTTTCATGGCACAGAAAATTTACTGTCCTTTTTGAATGAAAGTGTTGTCCTGATGAATCATCTAGGCAAAAAAAAATTAGTACACAAAGGCAGGAAGAAGTGCGCAACTTTGACAGTGAAATTTGGGACAACTCATATTTCACTTCCCCCGCTTATTGGTCTGCAGGTTTGTGACACAAGAATACAGGAATTGCTTAGAAGTCAGTGCAAGTTTACCATAAACCCAAGACTTGATCTGTGTTCAGCTGCAAGGTTGTTTCACTGGGATTATAGAAAATATTCCTAGCTATGTAATTAGTAGGATGCTATTTTTTTTCAGTTCAGGATAAAAACCCCACCCTGTTTCTCTACAGTCAACTGTTAAAATATTTTGGGTTTTTTACAAACCTTGCTTTATATTTGTAAGCACATGGGTCACAATTAATAATAATAGGAACAGGATAGTCTCTTGCTACCATTAATTCATCCAGGGTGGATTAGAAGGGGTAGTAGACCAAGAAAGGTTCTCCTCTCTCTCTGCTCTGCCCTGGTGAGACCACATCTGGAATATTGTGTCCAGTTCTGGGCCCCTTAGGTCCAGAAGCACACAGAACTGCTTGAGAGAGTCTAGCACAGAGCCACAAAGACAATGTGGAATGTCTCCCTGATGATGCAAACAGGCTAATAGTACTTTTACAGTACACTACAGCTTCTAAAGTTTAAAAAGATTAATTTGTTAGATATTTGTTACATAAATATCAAACTCCACGCACTCCAATAGACAAGTTTTACAGAAGACGAGATTATATGATGTGTCATTTTACTTAACAACATTTGGGAAGAGTCAGATCAGCCCCATACTGCTTTGCTATGTGGGCTGTGAGATGTTGTGAGAAACAGCAGGAGCCGGCAGCAGCCACAGATGCAGAGTGAAATAGAATGGTAATCGCCTGCTCTGAAAATAAGCAAGAATTTTCCCTACCTCCTGATCAATCATAGCCCAGGGAAGCAGAGAAGTCTTTTCCTTTTAGCAGGTTTTACAAGAGGTTGCCTTTTGTAACTCAACCTTTTCTTACATGAAATATAATTTTATTCAGGTCAAGGAACTGGGTAACACAATTACTGGTGATTTGTTGCATCACTCGTACAGTGTCCACACTGTTACTGTTTTAGAAGAGAGGATCATGCTCATAGAGAATGAAAGTTTCTGTAAATCTTACATTTATCCTCTCCATGAAGGTAGATATTCAAGACAGACATTATCTGTATAATTACCTGCGTCATGCCTGTCTGCATGCAAAACTCAGCTAAATCTAATGATACACTTCCATAGCCTACAGCAAAAAGATTTGTTTGTATTACATAGATTAACCATTCAGACGTTTTTCATTTTAAATGCTGTTTGATCACTTGTAGTGAGCATCATAGTAATAACATAAGGATAGATGCAAAATGAATGTCCACAATAGCCATAAACCCTGACTATTTGTAGTGTTTAGCTGAGAGCTTATTCCTGGTTGTTATATTCCTGATACATTTGGATGCTTTTGCAATGAATAACACAACACTACTGTCCATGCTTATTACAAAGACCGGCCATCCCTGTGTTTGGCCTGTCTTTATTTACAATACAAATGAAATCTGCTAAAACACACATGGTTTGCTGGTTAATAAGGGAGTTTTCGATGAGTTTTCTGTTGTTAACACAGTGGGAAAGGGGACAAAAGGAAAATGGGTATAGATAAAGGTGTACATAGAGGTGATTTTAAGCTACGCTTGGTGTAGTTCATATGTAGTCTAAGAGAAGGGGCTTTTTCGAATGTTTTTGGACTTTAACAGAAAAGGAGCCTCTCTGTGCTATGAAGCATAAGCTTAGCAGGAACATTACAAGATTAAAACAGTGAGTTTTTTTAGCTTAAGCAAAGGTGGAAGCGGCTGTCTCAAAGTCAGGAACAAAGTTGATCTGATGCTCATTTACCTTCCAGAACAAGATCTGGAAAGCCTGTCAGAGAGAGACCCTCACTACATTGTCTCAAGAGGAAAATGCTGGACCACACTGCACAAAGGAAGGGTGACAGGGCCCTTTCTCAATGGCGTGCATCTGATCAGGAAAGGGATCTTCAGGAATCGTTGGTTGGCTCATTGGCCAAAAGCTTGGAAAACAGCTTTTCTTTTTTCTCATAATACTGGGAGACCGTCCCGAGGAGTACCGACTGAATCTATGAATCATGATCCCATGAGGACCAGCAGAGAGCAGATAAAATCTCCCCTGCCTCCACCATCGCCTAGTCCAGGGACGAAGCAGCAGCAGCATGACCGGCTGTGGGTGCCACCAGTTTCACCTCACACTCAAAGCCACACTTGAATTTCCCTCTCTCAGCCTGATCCAAACGTGATGAGAGTTTGGATTGAGACTTTCAGCCTCATCTGGACCCGGAGACACCCTGCAGCCATGAGGTGGAAAACGAACGGGAGGAGACTGTGAGGTGCAGCGCGCATGCCCTCAGCGAGGGAGCCTCAAACGGCCGGGCTTGGGGCTAGCCCGCGCTAAGCGCTGATTGGCTGCCGACATCCCCTTTATCCTCCCCAGAGCCTCCAGCCCTTCAGCGCCTCTCTCAGCCTGCGGAGCCGCTGCTTCCGCGATGCCAGTTGGCTGTCGGCGGCGCTGAGAGCCGGCAGCGGTCGCCATGCGGTCCCTGAACATCACCCCGGAGCAGTTCGCGCAGCTCCTGCAGGACAACAACGTAACGCGGGAGCAGTTTATCGCCCTGTACGGGCTGCAACCGCTCGTCTACATCCCCGAGTTGCCCGGGCGCACCAAGGTGGTCTTCGTCTTCATCTGCGCCCTCATCTTCGCCCTAGCGCTGTTCGGCAATTGCCTGGTGCTTTACGTGGTGACCCGCAGCAAAGCCATGAGGACTGTCACCAATATCTTCATCTGCTCGCTGGCGCTCAGCGACCTCCTCATCGCCTTCTTCTGCATCCCCTTCACCATGCTGCAGAACATCTCCTCCAACTGGCTCGGCGGTGGGTGCCGGGGCAGTCCCGGTCTGTTAACGGGCTCGGTTTCTAACGGGCTTCGAGGAGGGGAGGTGGAGGGGGGGTGCATGGCGGGTGGATTGTTTGGGATGGTCTTGAGGAAGAGCCGCTCCACTCTGAGGGGGCTGCTGCTCTCCCTGAGGGAAACGCTCCTTCCCCGAACCCCATGCGAAGCTCTTCGTGCTTGCACTGAGCTTTAACTGTTGGAGGGAAACTTGCTCTGGTGTCTGCGGAGCCGCTGTTAGCGCTTCAGGCGTTCGTAGTGTTTCATCCTTCTCTGCAGCTGTAGTCACCTGTCACCTGAGGTTATGTTAAACCCAGGGTGCTTTCGGGCTTGTATTTCTTAAAAGTTGCTCTGTGTGTGGTGTGTTTGCGTGGGGGAAACCACATATTGTGATGCTGATGAGGTAGTTCTGCTGTACTTCACTTCTTTTTTATTATTTTGCTCCCTAATTAATGAAGTCTGCCTTGCAAGTGAAGTATCACTCTTTATTCAGCCTAAATTCCTCTGACTAGACTCAGTGTCAGATCGCATTAACCTTTTGTGAGGGTGAAAGGATGTATCCTTGGAGAAAGAACGTGCAGGATTCTCGTAGAAATGGTGCCTTGTTTTCAAGGTATGCTCGACACTGTATTCCTGTCGATGTGAAACACCTCTGGGTAAGGCCACCCTGGTGTCTAGCAGGAATTACGGATTTTTACGTGTTCCAGTTCCAAAGTAGTGAAGCAGCAAAACAACAAAATGAAGTGACACTGCAAATGTTTATCTTCACTTCTTGGTCTTAAACCAGTGGTTGACAATTATATGTGGCAAAACAAAAGGGATGTTTTTACAGCAAGTAGCAGACAACATCGTGTACAACCACAAATGGAACTATTTTTCAAAATAATATGTACAGAAAATACGGTCATAGAGTGGCACAGCTGTGTTTCAGTTTCCAAAGCTTCCTGTGTTTCTGTTGTTGGCAGACAGTGAGAGTTACCTTCAGAACATGAAGATTTAGTTCCAGTGCATCCTACAGACTAGAAGGCAGGATGGAAGTTGACAGGTCAGATGAGACTTGAAAAGTGCACACTTAACCAAGTGAGAAATGGGCTTTACTTTTGTGTGAGAAAAAGGAACTTTCCGGTAGAAGTGATGAATACAAAACTGCTGGGTGAATTGGACAACTGCTCTTTTTTTCTCACAAGCTGAGGCAACAGCTGGGAGAGGTAGCCACTATTTTAACACAGTACAGAGGTTGAACAAAACCAAAGCTAATAAGGATGTGCAAATAAAAAAACAATGGAATAAGTGGATAGCTGTACTGCTGTTCCTTCTTTTTGACTAATGTGATTCTAGTTCTCCTTCAAAAAAGAATAACAGAAAATAACTAGTGGCACCAAGAGGTCTCACATAAAGGCTAGAGGACCAAATTGAGTAGTTTTCTGTGAAGATAACAGTTGTGATCCATCTTACTGGTACTAAAGATCCTGGTCTGTCAGCTTGAGCACACATCTAACCAGAATCAGCTGAAAATTGTGTGAGATGAAGCATCTCTGTACCCGAGGTGAACTATGGCATGGGGAAAGTGTGTATTTACCTTCTGTTATTGAGGATGCTTAACAAAAAGCTATGTGTAGCAAGTGTGAACTGTATGTGTGGTTGAAAACAATATCTTCAGTGATTCAGTACTGTATACAGTTTAGAGTCTTCTGTGAGTTTTACTATCATTTTTTTGTCTATCTTTTTTCTGTGCTGGAGTACCTTAATGGATCCTTTATTGTCCTGGTAAGACAGTGAGCTTTAACACATTATTGAGAGGACACAGTAAGACAAATGATGGGTTTGCTTTTGGGGGTGTGTGAAGTAAAATTGAGGCAAACAAGTGAGATGTAGACAGGTGGTATCCTAAGGGTATCTAGTTTTTGAGGTTTATACTGTGAAGCATCAATGGTGATTGCAGTTATACTGCAAATCAGACCCTTCCAATCAGAACTGTTTTCTCACTGGCTTGAGTGATTTACTTTTCCCTTTGCCTTTCATTTCTTCATCTGAAAAAGCTTATTTTCACTCATCTTACTGCAGCATCTCTAGTAGTGAAAGCCCCAACTCTGTTAAGAAAATGGTGATTTAACTGTGTGATATGTATACTAGAAATATCTTTGGGTCACTGAGCACTTAGCCACTGGTAGTTTGTAGTAGGTGATGCGAGCCCAGATGTGTATGTTATGTGCTTGACTGTGATTTGGAACTGGTTCTTTGTTTCTGTGCTTATATGTGTGCTTGCACTGAGCTTTTCAGAACCATGCAGCAGAGTGGGAGAGGTGAGGGGAAAACTGTAAACACTTCAGACTGCAGAGGCAGAGTGTACAAACACAACAGCCACAGTTCAAGTGTAGCTGTTATGTTTTAAGATATCATAGGATGCTGTCAGACAGGACTAACTAGCATTGTGGCTCTTATAGAATGACGAATGAAACACTTAACCTCATAGCACCATAATAGCAGGCAGTAATTACTAAAGTTATCAAAAAGAGAAAATTTCTTTTGCATGCCTTAAGTGAGCTAGAGAAAACTGGATTACAAGATATGGTAGAGATTTTTAACTCAAGGGCTTGGTAAACAACATTTTAACAAAAAAAAGATCAATTTAAATTCTATCACAGAATGGTTTCATGATTTTGCCTTTATTACCCTAATAAAAGAAAAGCTGATATTTTAAATGGGTGATGAAATGGCTACATCATAGTTAGAGACACAACATCTCATAATGAAGGCAAAAAGAATTGTTTAAGGGAATGTCATTTATATTTACAGCCTTTTGAATGTGTTATCATTGGGGAAAACTAACCATTGCTTGAATAATCTATGCAGATTTCAGCAGCCTGTAAGGAATACTTTTGGGAACCTCAGCCTCTTGAAAAAGAGAATCAATTAGTTGTTTTCATTCCCAGTATTCTTCCGTAAATTATTTTCTTTCCCAATTGGAGGTGGTCAGTATTCAATGCTGCAGTGCTCTCTTCAGTAACAATGTACTGAAGTGTGTTTGCTGAAAGTCTTACCTTGAGGAAAGCTAAAAATTTTGCTACATATTTATGATATTAGGTGAAGTAGTAGTGTTATTTTAAATATTAAAAAACCTCATGTGTTTCTGTACTGGGGTGATGGAAGAATTCAGTATTGGGATTTTCAGAGTACTTAATGTACTGGAGTTGTGTTTATCACTGCATTTGGAGGCATTGCACAGATACACACTATGTATTCTGCACACTGTAGTATAAAAATCTCCAGGTGCCTCAAAAAGCTGGAATAAATTTAGTTGTATTCTGCATTGGTAAGCAGAAAGTAACACCAGTTTTCCCCAAGCTCCGTGTATCTAGAGTTTGGGTCACATAATGTTCTATAATGTCCTCATGTAACTGGTATCCACACAAGCTCAAGAAATTAATCAGTATTTTCTGATGTAATTTATTGTATGGTTGTAATTTACTAACTATTGTGTGAAATTGTTGGATGGAAGTTGCAGTGTCAGTGTTTTAATTGATGGATCTATCATATTTGAAACAAGTTGATCTCCTCCTTTCTTACCTCATTTTTCTTTGGAGGTTTGAAGGTGCGTAAGTCCTGGCTTCATTTTGTTTCTCACCTTTGAAAGATAAATATATCTTCCATATCACAGGATACTTGCCTCTTCTAATCTGTTTACTGTAATTTGTGGTAGTGCTTTCTTGACAACAGCTGTAGGTTTATATTGATGATCAGTTTGTCTCCAGAACTTTTAAATATTGCCTCTAAGAATTTGTAAAGCCAGTATATAACATGTATGTAAATCACTTCATATTCTCATCCTTTCTCCCTTAAAATTAAGTCACCTCTTAATGAGGCAAATGCTTCCTTTTTCCAAGTGCTGATTTGCTCAATGACTCCAGCAACACTAGGAGTGAGATTTAAACAATCTTGACTGGAACTCACTGAACTGACTATTTTTTTTTTACTGCCCAGTGGTGTGGTCTTCATACCCGTCCATGGTCATGTCACGTGTGGCTAGTATGTGCCAAGAGTTGGAGTTGGGAGGCGGAAGTTCGCCTGTCTTTGCAGTTTTTCTGGCTCGTGGCCCAGGTAGTGAAGAATTAGGCCTTAGATAATGCCTTTTTATACAGTACTTTGTTCTGATATTTTCCATATATGGGTTTATTCTCTGTATTTTTTTCAGAGGTTATTTTTAACCCTGTTGTCCTCGCATCATGTCTCACCATGGCTTCTGCCATGGCTTCAAGTCCTTGAGCCTGTGCAGAACTGTGGGGCTAACTGCAGTCTTTGTTCCACACAGAGGTAGTTTGGATTGCTCACATTTCTATTTTCTGGCAAATAATCACATACACCTTTATATAGCTCAAGTAATTTCTTTCTGTATGTTTGTCTTCCAAGAGAGAAACCAAGGAGATTCTGCAGCCTGTTCTCTCAGGAGTCCATCTGGAGGGATAGTAGTAGTCTGTACTCTTAGGCAGTGTGATTACTTGGAATAAACCTGTAAAAGGCAATGAAAATCTGAGGATTTGGGAATTACAGCCTGATGAACTCTGGTATTCTGTTTGTGTTTTGAATAGCTGGACACAATCTGGGAATTTCAACAGAGTGATAGAACTCCAGTGAAAGACACTGTCTTACTATGTTACTTGAGCAGAGAAACAGAGTAAGATTTCTTTGCTTCCTAAGAATGTCTTGGAATGCTTGGATGCAAGTGAGAGAACAGTGCATTACAGGAGAACCCCTATAACGGAGTATATTGTTCAAGCAGACTTAACTGTATTTGACTTTTTTTTCAACAAGAAACGGCATATAGTGAAAGGTTGGGGGTTTTTTTGTCACAGCTCTAGTACTTGAACCTACTTCTTCAGGAAACTGGGAACTTTAGACATTTCTTTCTTTTGCTTTTATCTTGACAAAGAAAATATTTGAAACCAGCAGTGAGAAATCCTTTTGAATCGAAAGAGTGGGATTTGGATTTGGCTGAAGATCATTTTAGCTCTGCTTTACTCATGATGGTAAGCTGACCTTCTGAAGGGGTCAAATTGTGTGCCATAGCCTCTGTTTTGGTTGTATTCACCATTTAGCTTTTGTAAACAATGTGTGATTGAACCTTGCTTTTTGTTATCTCACTACAGAAGTTCCAACAAACTGGTAAAAGGACTGCAGATTTGACTGAGTGGTTCTGGTGCTTGTATATACTGTACGGGGTGTAGTGAGAAATTAGTAATATGCCAATCTTTTACTTAGTACTTACTGAAGCCAAGGGGGGGGTGGTGCGTAATTTATTGTATAACTTGCAGTTGATATGAGTTGTGAAGATGTCTTTTCTTGTTCTTTCTGACACCCTAGGATGATATTCACTAGGTAACGAGTAGACATGAAGCCCACTGTGTTGTCTCCCATGCACCATGGTTTACTGTGCCAAAATTTCATTCAAGTAGTTTGAAATGGGGCTGCGTGGGATATTTTAATTCAGATGTTTGTGTTCATTCATGGTGTTGCTGGTGTTGGATGTATAGTTAGAAGGTATTTGATTTCCATCCTTTGTCACGTGCTCTCTCCTTCTGTCTTTGGAGCCACAGAAAAAGTTACATTTTTAATTTTTCACTTCCTTCTTGCAGCTATAATGCCTTGTAGCCTGGTCTAGCAGACAGAATTTTCCTTGTTCTCTTTGAGCAGGATTAAGTTTCCATAGTTTGTAACATATTAAAGTCTGACTTCCAATCAGAAGCTCCTTTGACTCATTTGAATTCATGGATTATATCTGCGTAAGGTGTAATATGCAGATATTATTTCACCTGTTGCTGAAATGAGTACTTTGCTGTAAGAATGCAAGAATTGTGAGAATGTGGACATACAAAATTATCTCAGTGGCAGAAATATGGTCAGAAAATAAACAAAGGAGAAGTTGTTTGGGATAGTTGTTAACATAAGTTTTTTGAGAGAATAATTTACATTACAGTCTTTCATGTGGTTGAGACTTGAGTGTGAGTTATGCAGAGTGACTAAAATATTAAGAACTGAATATGTACTTTCGGGAAGTTACAGCAGCAGTGCAACCTCGGGATTTGGGCTAGAACTAAAAAGGCAGGCAGGAAATTACATTTAAATTAACAAAGCCTGTAAATCAGGAATGAGGGGAAATACAACAAAGGGGTGGAATTTTTCCTCATACATTATTACACCTCTTAGATGACGTATATATTACTTGGCAGAAAAAGAGTGCCAAAATGTTGAAATAGAAGGGTATTTAAAAGTGCTGAAGGAATATATTTGCAAGAGCGTAAATTATAAACTTTAAACACAACACCTTGCTCTCTGACTATTGCAGGTGCCTTTGCTTGCAAGATGGTACCATTTGTTCAGTCCACTGCTATTGTAACAGAGATTCTTACAATGACCTGCATTGCTGTGGAAAGACACCAGGGAATTGTGCACCCACTAAAAATGAAGTGGCAGTACACCAATAAAAGAGCTTTCACAATGCTTGGTAAGATTTTAGGCACCTCCAGTAATCATGTGTATGGTGAAATAATCTTTAGTGTAGCTGGTATAGATGACATGACAGAGCCGAAGGCACTGATATGAGCAGTGATTCAGAAGCAGAGTTAGCGATAAATCTGGTAACATTTGTAATGCTGCCTACAAGTATAGTAATTACTAGCAAAAACCCAGACAGTGAGCTCAGAATCAAGTCAAAGATTTTCTTAACGGAGACCCTGAAACCAATAAAACTATGGCAGCCTTTTTTTTTCCTTTAAGCAAGATTCAAAATGTAGAAGCCCTGCTGAAGCACTTTGATAGCTCTAAGTGCTCCTTCCATTCTGACACAGAGAATATAGATAATGTTGCTTATGCAAATAGAGTTGCTTTTACACTTAAATGCCGACAGATGTAGTTTGAGAGGAAGAAAATTGACAAGAGCATGTAGTTATTGATGTGAATGTTGACTGATGTGTGAAATTGTCTATTTTGCCTGACTTTTTCAAGATGAAGCTGTTAAACTGTTCATACCCAAACTTGTGCTTCTTGTCATAAGAGTATTGAAAAATGTATTTGTTTACAGGTGTAGTCTGGGTTCTGGCACTTATTGTTGGGTCACCTATGTGGCATGTGCAACGACTTGAGGTATGATAGGTGAATTTACATTTTAAACTCAATTCTTGCTGCATCTTTTTGTACCTTTAACAATGAAATAGAATAAACTCGTAAGAAATAAGAGTGGGATAAGTGAAGCTTTTGTTGTATGTGCTGGCGTGAAAAAAGCTACACATTCTGATTTGCAAACACTGGAAGGTGGACTACAACAGCCAGTAGTAATGTCTACCCACCCCAGTAATGTCAGAGAGTAGTAATTGCATCTGTGACTTCCACTGTGACCTTCTTTAAGTTCTGGTGCACAGCAGCACAGGTCTTAAATTTGTTCTTTGAGATTTGGAAGAACCACACCTAGTTTAAAATTTAATTAGCTGCTGTTAATTTTATGGAGTTGCTGTACAGTTCTGGAGAATAAAGAAAAGGCTTGTCAGAATCTGCTACTTGTGAGTATGCATGTTAACAAGTACGTGTATGTATATTTGTAGTGACTAGTGTGTGAGGATTCTATACACCCGTATCTTTACTTGCAAAACACACAGCCTAGACCTCTTTAGAAAATCATTGTTAAAAAAAAAAGTATGGAGGAGGACCTCAAATCAAAGAATCTCCTGACCTCTGTCAACTAGAATCAAACCAACACTTGATGTGGAGAAGTGCTTTTGTCACTTTGAAAAGCCTCTCTGTTGCATTTTGATGGTTATATTAAGAGTGAGGGGAATTTGAGTGTGTCTGGTTTTTACAGCTGAGTTGAACACTCTAACTGTGTAACACTGTAATCTTGTTGCAGGTAAAATATGACTTTCTCTATGAAAAGGTGTATGTTTGCTGCTTGGAAGAATGGGCCAGTCCAATTTATCAGAAGACATATACAACCTTTATTCTTGTTATTCTCTTCCTTCTTCCACTGATGCTGATGCTTTGTTTGTACACTAAAGTTGGCTATGAACTCTGGATTAAGAAACGAGTGGGAGATGCTTCTGTTCTTCAGACTATTCATGGGAGTGAAATGTCTAAAATATCAAGGTTTGTAAAGTAAAATACAGTTGGAACTTTGACTTGTAGAAAGCTTTATTTTTTCTGACAGTTCTTGATAAACTGTGTGTGGGGGAGGGAAGTCATTACTGTTGAGAAGTCTGCAAGCATAGACCAGATTTTAAAGCTAGCTACTTAGTTAGAACTTAAATACAGAATCTAAGGCAACTTAAACTAATTGTTTTATTCAAACTATAGTGTAGCCACACCTTGGAAGTCAAGCCCTTTCAATAAATGTCATACATTGTGAAATTCTTGCTTTTAAAAGATGTAGGCTATGAGTTAGAAGGTAATTTGGTAAAATGATGCTACATTATTTCCTATGTTCTGTGAAAAGTTCTGTTTCTATTACTTTGGGCTAACTAAATATGGGCTGCCCTTAATATTGCCTCGTTTTTTCCTTTTGTTTGGCAAATTGTTCTGTTTCCAGATGTGGTAGACACATTGAAGAGAGCATCATATTCAGTATCTCCCTGTCAGGGGGAATATTGACAAGCAGCTTAAAGATAGGTGATTCCTTAGATGTTTATCTAGCGAAGTGGTTAAGGAAGGGTACCCTTGTAGATCAAAACTGAAAGATGGTGCAATCTCATGGGTGTTCATGGCAAGTAATTCTCAAGTTTATTTCTGCACCGTGGGGAGAGCATCCTGTAACTGCTACCAGTGAAATGTGGCTTCTTTACCTCAAGTGAGAGATCCGATCTGTCTTGGGATCTGTAAATACAGTTATAAATAGCGTAACAATTTGGAATCGCAGTAAATTCATATGTACCTTGTGTTTGTGAGATCATAACAGTGGAGATTGCTTGTAATTTAGTACTTCACCTGCTGGCAAACGTGTTGCAGGTGTAGTTTCATTTGCCCTCAAACTTTCTGTGTAGTCAGGTGCTGCGGGTATCATCAGTGCTTCCAGATAGAGGAAGGGGCTAAATTTTTGGTGGGGTTTTTTTAGCTGTTAATGAAACTTCATGGAGTGGGGTAGCGGTGGTCGTGTGGCTTTGGGTTAGTATTCTCTGCTGTCTCTTACTCTTGGAATTACATCTGCTTGAGTGAAAATGCTTTGCAAGGTTTGCTAGTGCTTGCTGCAGCTGTCAAGTGCATTGCTTTCCCAGAGAGAAATAAGATGTGTAGATTGATCTACTAGATTTACACGGTGCTGCCTTTTTTGGGTTTTGTTTGTTTATTTGTTTTGAAGGGAATTGTGCACTTCTGAGCATTCTTCCATTCTTATGTGCATCTGCAACCATCAGAACACATTTACAGATCTAACTTGAAGAGACTTATCTAAGGACCAGTCAATTCATAGTAATTCAGTGTGGAATGTCTTGATGCAATTTCAGGAAGAAGAAGAGAGCAATTGTAATGATGGTGACAGTGGTATTTCTATTTGCAATCTGTTGGGCCCCTTTCCATGTGATTCATATGATGATAGAATATAGTGAGTATCTGCCATGTGTGTGCAATTCATACAATAAAAGCCTTTCTTTTGAAGTTGTGTTGCTGCAGCAAACCCTACGCTGGTAGAGGTTAATACAGTGCTTATAATTCCTGGATCACTGTCTTGTTGGTTATGTCTCTTTATTACAACAGATGAATTACTCTGAAGTCTACAAGTGATTCCATGGTTGCTCATGGAAAAATGAGTATATTTCAAATAATCTATTATAGAATCATTTAGGTTGGAAAAGTAGTGTTTTAATGTAGTGTTTGGGAAATACCTTATGTTTGAGATAACCTTGTTTGTCAGCCACATCTCTCCTTTCTTATTGTGTAAATGAAAACGAACAAACAGATGTTAAGTGTTTTGATGAATTTTGTTGCAGGGTGGGTGAGAGGGAATCCAAGGGTTTTGCTAGCTCTTTTATAAAGTTAGCCCTTCAGAAAGGAGATTGTCATTGCTTCTGGATTCGTACGGCACATAAATCAATCCTGTAGAGGAGGCTTGCTGGCCCTTGTAAAACTTGTAAGAATAAGTGAGACTTGACTGTTAGAATGGTGACCAATTCTCTGCAGATATTTTGTCTCATAAATCACCTGTTTTGAATGATTGTCCTTACTGACATAGTTAAACCACACAGCCCTGATTTGTGATTAAGGCTTTACTTACTGATACAACCCTACAGCTAATATTAAGAACACCCAGTAAGTTCTTTTCTTGACTTTAAACAAAAGCTTCTGGGTAGGCTAGGTAGTGGGCATTTATGTCTACCGGTCCTTACAGTGTATTTCCTTTTTCCATTCCAGGTGATTTTGAAAAGGAGTATGATGATGTGACAGTCAAAATGGCCTTTGCAATTGTCCAGATTGTAGGATTCTTCAATTCCATTTGCAACCCCATTGTGTATGCTTTCATGAATGAAAACTTCAAGAAAAATTTTTTGTCTGCCCTCTGTTTCTGCATTGTCAAGGAAAAGGCATCATCAGCCAGGCAGCTGGGGACCTTGGGGATTACGATGAGGTGGCAAAGAGCAGTTGTTTCTCAGAGAGATCCAGTGGACTCAGACGAAGCCAGGAGGGAGGCATTCAGTGATGGCAACATTGAAGTAAAATTCTGTGATCAGCCAGCTTCCAAAAGGAATTTGAAAAGGCACCTTGCCCTATTCAGCTCTGAGCTTACTGCACATTCTGCGTTAGGAAGTGGACAGTAGCATCACAAGGGTTTTGAGAATGGAAAAGCCATTCTCTTTGTGATAACTTTCAATAAGCCATTTGAAGTAGTTTTCTACTTCGTATGCTGAAATCAGGATAAAAACACTTTGTGGTTTATTATAATATTGGAACAATGGTTGAAAAGATGTAATTTATTTTATATGGATGAGGAATGAAACTTTGGAAAATTATCTTACTGTATGATTTCCAGGAAAAAAAAAACTATGGATAGAGTGTACAGGTTTGTTTTGGAAAGCTTGGAAATCTGGTGTGGGTCTGACATTGCAAGATCTGCTCTGAGGACAGAGGAGCTTCAGGTGTGAGTTCATGGAAAGTAAAGACTGAGACGCAATTCTGTGTTGGGGGAAAAAAAATTAACAAGCCAGACAGTATTTGACTCCAAAGAGATTTAGATTTAAGTATCGCATGCGTGTTCAGATTTTGTTAACAGGAGCACATTAGCAGTTAACAGTGCATGCATAATTAATGTGCTGTTTTTAAAGGTTAGTCCTTGAGTACAGATATAAATGTCCTTGTACTGCCCTGTAAACTCCATCATTCCAATGAAAAATCTGTGAGTTGAAAAAGTGCTGTACAAGAGTGGAAATGCTGGAGGTGTGGTTAGTAAACACTGACTTTCATTTACAGACATGCCTGGATTCGAGATGCACAGGTGAAGGAGTGGTGTTGCCATTTTCCAGAGGGATAACAAGGGCCAAATCCAGAGCTTGCTGGAACTCTACAGCGGACTCTCAATTGAATGTCAGTCTTTTTTCAGGATACTTCTCTGAAGACCTGTCTCCATCACTGTCAAAGTGGATTAATTACCATGTGTCCTGGATTAGGGGAAATCACATTCCAAAAAATGTAAAGGGTCTTGGATAGAATCTATCAGGCAAGAGAAAACAGCTTCTGGAAACAAAAGAGTTTATTGAATCTCTTTCTAAGCAGAAAAACCTGAACCTCTGTCGCAATGCCATTACACACTTTCTGGGAATATGAAATGAGCAAAGCATTCTGTAGCAGTCATTGGCTTCAGGTTGGGTCCCTTGGGGAGAGGGACACACAGAGCACAGTACAGAAGCAGCAAGAAGGAGTACTCCTCGCTAGAACACTTCAAACCCCAATTTTCTGACGTGCTGCCAAGGGTGCAAGAGTTACAAATCTTCAGCTTGTCTTGCGCGAACAGTTCTGCCAAGCTGGAAGACCAAATGCCCGTTGGGGCTCCATACTCCCACTATCTTGATGAGCCATCCCAGTGTTCTTTCTCAGCAGCAAGCTGTGACAACAGCTGCTTCTCCTGCTGTCCTGTAAATCAGGATTGCAGGTGCCGCATGGTCCAGCCACACGGTGAACATTAAAGATGACCACGGCAGCGAACCGGCAGAGAACTCCCTCCTTCTTCAGGGACTTGGGCTTTAGGTGCTTTTCCCCACTACAGTGTCGGCAGGCTTGTGATAATCAAAGAAACTGCTCTGCTCGACCATTACTGGCTCCTCTCTGTGCTCACCTGCTTTGTCCTGTGGGCAGGGAAAGGGCTTTTTTTGCTGGCGTGGCTTTTATGTTTTGAAACTGGAGGTGGCTTTCCTAGCAGACCTCCTGTGTCAGTGTCTGGACTCCTCAGGTGATTGGTGGACAAAGTCCATAAAGGGAAGGTACTTCTTGCTTCTTCACTCCTTTTTTCTTTGTTTTCTTCGCCATCTTGGTCTTTCTCCTGCTTCTGTTGAGACAGGTCTTGAGAGACAGGGAGCACCTCTAGAAGAGAGCTCCAGCCCCTCCCCAAGTGGGGGAGGGGGTGGGGTGGGGCAGGGTGAGCAGTGGTTCTCAAACCCCTGCCACTGAAGGGTGGAATGCAAAAGAAGCTTAAGCATGGCTGAAGCTCTGCTGCAGGAGTAGCCACAGCCCTCTTTTCCGTGGGAGCTCGAAACAGAGAGGCTAAAGAGACAAGCCATTCTTGGTACTTGCAAACCCACATCTGGAACCTGCAGCCCTTCCCTCTTTCACTGAGGGCTCACAGAAAATCCAGCACCAGCTTATTCCTGTCCTTGGCAGTGGAGCAGAGCAAGGGCAGCTCCTCCAAAGCTGCTCTACAGTCTAAATGCCTTTGAAGATGCCAGACAGAGGTGAGCTCTTAATCCTCTACCTCCCTTGGTGCCTGACCACAGGGGAGAAGAAAAGGAGGCTCTGCATAAGGCCTGTAAAAATCCCTTGGACGAGATCCTGAAAAGCCTGTTTGCAATTGGTCCCATGCAACCATCACTATGTTGGTTTTGTCTCCACCGGACTGACATAGATCCGGTATACTCTGCCACTGAGAGAAGCCTCTACTAAGACAGAAAGAGAGATCACAAGTACTGATCTCTTAAGCCGTTGGCAAACAGAGTCTGGAACCCTGTTATATCCTCTACATTTGATGCTACTATAGTCTCAAAGAAGAGCCCCTGAACCGACAGGAGCTAGAAGTATGCCAGAGACATCAAAGAGTGCTGATGTCTGCAAGAGGATTGGGAAAAGGCACCTTTCCATAAGCACTAGATGGATGTTTTGTGCTGTATTCCTACCCCCCCCTACCTTTCTCTTCTGGGTTGTGGGGTGCGAGTGTGTGTGTATGTGATGGCTTTTGTGGTTATGAGTGTTGGTGTACACTCTCTTGACCCAGAGCTTTCATCTGAGGCCAAAACCCAATGCGTTAGCTGTCTCCCTTTTCTCTCAGAGTGTGTGTAAAGGCATTGTGATCCAGTTTCTGTTTTACCTTTTTGATTCTTTTACTTATTTGGGGTTTTTTTTCCTTTTCTTCTTGGTGATGGGTTCAATAAACTGTTGTCTTTCTAGCAAAGTTGCTTCCTTGCCAGTCGAACTCTCGGTGAGAGCTGGTTGTTGTGCTAAAATTACAGGCACCAACCCAAACCAGTTTAGACCCTCTCGCTAAGCCATTACAATGAGCCAAGGGGAATTTATGGCTCCAGACAGAGTCTTATCTGGAGGCACATAGATGGCTATTCTCTATTGTAAAGGACTGTGACAGGAGGGGTAACTGCCATGTGAACAAATCAAAAGGTTGTGAATTTCAGGCAGGAGACACCTTTACATAAATAATCTAAAAAAGCTCAAGTGAGTGTGTGTGTGAAAAACACTACAAAGCTTTGGAAAGGTCTGCTTTGGTTTGTGCATACCCCTGTGTGTAGCCAGCACTGTATGGCCTTTGCTCTACTGAACTTGACCCAAATAAAATCTTTAAAATTACATGGGCTTGTTTCTCACAGCATTGCTGGTTTTTTGTAGCAACTTCTATAAGCTGAATTCTTTTATGAATCTTTTAAACAATGAAAGACTCAAAGCTTCTATGTACTTTTTCGTGATTAAATTGCAGCCCAGTGTCAGGTACCAGCTGTTACTGTAATCCTAAAAGATGTGTTTTGAAGTACTTTTCAGAATAAGGTGTGGAACAACTTCGAGTATCTTGGTAGAAGTAAATGTTTCAGCACAGGTAAGTGGTTATGGTTACATTAAATACGAACCAAGCTACTGAAGATATTTCTCATACTGATCTTAATAGGAACTGTCTAGTCTGAGCATTTTTGACACGACCAGTTTTCTCAGAGACAGATAATCTTGTGCAAATTCTTAGCTGCAGGGTATAGAAAAGCCTTTATTCACTGAGATGGGTTTTTTCAATCTATCAGAGCTTCAGCTTTGATTTAACAACAAAACGAATTGTTCCCTTGGTTTGGGTCAACTGTCAGTCAAGGCTAGTAGTCTGTCTCATTCAGTGTCTCATATTACACGTTTGAGTATTTCAAACCAGTGAAAGCTAGCACTCCTGGGGCAAGAACAGCCCTGCTGCCCTCTCAGCTTGCCTGCTTATTTCTATCTTATACTAACAGAATTGTGTGCTGAATCTGATCAGGAAAATTTCTGGCTAAGAATTTTAACAAAGAACAGAGTAGATAAATATCCTTGGCTCAGGGAAATGGTTGTTGTGTTTGTTGAGGAAAAAGGCTACCTCAAAAAATTGTTTCCAATGTCTTAGTCAGGAATCACAATTTGTAGTTTTATTCATTTCATTCTCATCTGGTTTTACACTTTAGGTACAGAGCTCTAATACAACGAGACAGGAAACTGCTTCTGTTGACAAGATACGGGCTGATGTGCTGCTGTGCAGGTTTTAAATAATCTGAAGGTCTTGAACATCTGAACAGAACTCTCAGGTCTCCTACAGTCCTCACAATGTTTTCCTATGACATTTGTGGCATTGAGTGGGGCATCTAGATGCCTAATCAGGAGATGTTTCATAGTTTCAGTCTGTTTTCAAGCAGGCTTTGAGTGTTTCCTGAACAAATACAGGTTTGAGTGTTTCCTAATGCAAATAGAAGCAGATAGGATGCTATGTCCACGTGTTTAGAACATCCTCTATAAATTAGCCATAAAACCCAGTCCTGACTATGTGCTGATTACCCAACTGGCTAATATCTGGTGGCTGTATATAGAATCAAAGGGTTGGAAGGGACCTCCAAAGGTCATCTAGTCCAATACCCATGCAACAAGCAGGGCCATCACTCACTAGGCATGTTTGCCCAGAGCCCCATTCAGCCTGATCTTGCATGGCTTTAGGGATGGAGCCTCCATCCTGTTCCAGGGACCCCCAACCCTCAGATTAAAAAACCTTTTTCTGCTATCTGATCTAAATCTGCCCTTTTCCAGCTTAAAGCCATCACCCCTTGTCCTAGTGTCGCATGCCCTATTGTTCTGCTTTAAAAGCTGAGCAGAATCCCTAAGTCTTAATTTGTATGTTTTCTGCAGAAAAGTTTGGGGTTGAAAAGAAAAAGACTTTTCTGCTTTCCCATTCTTCCATCTTCTCCTTCCCCTTGGTGACTTTGGTCGTCTTTTTCCTTCTCTCCATCTTGGTGTCTGTTCAGAGCCGCATCACTGCCACGGAGAGAAAATGGTACCGTTTCTGCAGGTCCAATTTATGGCTAGTGGGAGGCTTTGCCTAGACATAGCAAGACTGAGAATTCTCAACCGGGAAGATTTTTGAGGATTGAGACTGAAGCTGGACGAGTGCTACAGTTTTAGAGAGAAGCTGGAACCATGTAGAATGAAGATGTTCAAGATGTTTTACCTCAGTTCAGTGTAGGAGCAGTGTAATGAAGCTTAATGTGTCTGTGTCTATGCCTGTGTGGGGTTTTCTCTGATGTGTGTGTGGGGGGAGTGAATTAAAATGTCTTGTGGCCTTTTTTTTCCCCTAATTGAGTCAATTGTTTCACTGCATGCAGATTTGGCAGTAGGTGATTTGAGAGGAGAAGGAATCCATGGTATTATATTTAGTTAACAATTTATTCTAAGTGGTTTTTCTTCTTCAAAACTATCGAGTTGTGAAGTTCTGCTCAAACATTAAGCAGGTTTTTTTCTCATTCTTTAATAGCTTCTGATTTCCACTGATACTGTGATACCACCTTTACCAGCTTCTCATGGCTACTGCTCGCATGGGGATTGTTTCCTGCTCTGGCATTTCTGGGTTTTGCTCTGTTGAGTTAAAATTGTCAGGTTTTGTCTTGTCTGTAGGCAGCTGTGGTGATCAGAGCTGCTTCATCCATATTTCATTGTACAGAGGCAAGAGGGTGTCTGTTTTGAAAAATTATTCTGAAATACATATGATACTTGTGTTTAAAAAAGAATCACTGCACTAAGGTAGTGTTTTTTAAGAATGTTGAAGTGATTTTTGCACTTATGATTATGCATTCAAAAGAGGCTTCTGTAAGTCTAGTAAATGCTTCTAGACATTGTGTCTGTGCTCTGTGCAGTGCTTCAACTTAAAACCCAGAAGATAGCTGAGCCTGAAAAATGTTACTTAGGGGTTGGGCTTTTCTCCCAGGCAACTAGTGATAAGACAAGAAGGCAGGGGCTGAAGCTGCCAGGGGAGCCTTAGGTTGGATGTTAGGAAGCCCTTCCTCATGAAAAGGGTGATCACACACCGGAATGGACTGTCCAGGGCAGTGGTGGAGTCCCCATCTCTGGAGACATTCAAGAAAAGACTGGCTGTTGCCCTTAGTACTATGGTCTGCCCATTATGGTGGTGTTAGGTCATGGGCTGGATTTGATCTCGTAGGTGTTTTCCAGCCTAAATAATTGTGTGATTCTGTGAATTTTGCTGCCAGATCAACTTCCTGTGGAAGGCACAGCTTTTCATAAAAGGCTCTTATCTCCTTACATCTCTTGAGCAGAAGCGAAAACTTCTCCTGATTTCTCATACTTTGAAAAATAAAACTTCTGACCCAAGCACCACCCATTTGTGTCACTTGCTGGTCAGAAAAGGGCAAAGCTCAACTTTAAATGTCTCCACTGAAAACAAGTGATTTTTACCTGTAACCAAAGAAACAACTTGAGATCTCGGGTAGTGCATCAAGGATTTGTTTGGTTTTAGAAGCAGCTCTGTATAGCTGGACAGCAGAAAGCGCTGTATGTGTGATAGGGATGAGGGCAAGGCTTGGGGATACTCAACAAGACTTTGCTCTCATTTGCAAAAGTGCCCAGATTCAGAGAAGTAAAATTACAAAGAGCGTAGGTTCTATTCCTCCTTCAGAAGGAAGAAATACTTTACCTGCCTCTCTGCTTTCTTTTTAGTGTGCATACTCATGGCTGTGTAATTGCTCATCTGCAGAGTTCATGCTTTCAAGCTTTGAGTCCCTGGCAGTGCAGCATCAGTCTATCCATTCCTGTTCCTGACACAAGATACCTTGTCTTACAGAGCACAGGCAGTTCTTTTTTTACACATCCTTTTATTAAGCACCTGGATAGAAACATGTAATTATGCTCAACTGCTGAAGACAAAGTCTTTCTAGGTTTCAAATTCTTCACATACGGATAGCCTTAACCCATTACGCACGCTGACCACAACTTTTCCTTTCTCATCCCAAAGAAATCCCTGTGGCTTCAGATCACACTAGCCTATAACCTCCTGGTCCCACTGCAGTATGACCCTCTCATGTTTTCTGTGATTCTGTTAGTTTTTTGGATAATGCTTGGCAGCTTCCTCTACATTTACTTTGATACCTAGTTCTGTAGATAATTGTTCTTTTCACGTCTGTAAATCTGTTTGTACCATGATAGCAGTTCTTGTGGGTGTGATTTCCACTCCCCTCTCCCCGAGCTGCACTAGGAAATTATTACATTAATTCGAAAGCAGCCTATCTCAGCTTTTTTTTATGTGGATGTCTGTGTATTTCCCTCTGTATGAAGGTAGCAGTGAAAATTAAAGAGCAAAGCAGGAAGCAGTCATAATTAAAATACTGAATTTTTGCTACGTCCCACGTGGTGCCTTTAGGAGGGTTCATTGGGAAGCCATGTAAACAGGATAGCTCATTGGGGTCAACTGCTGAGTGTGCAGTATGGTCATTTATGAAGAGGGCAGTATCCTAAAACATCACAGTACTCTGGCTACATTGATTGATTTTTTTTCAGACAAGGCTCCTTTCTTACAGGAAAGCTTTATTTTCCTGCTTGAAATCTCTTTACAGCTTTCTAGACTCTGTTAGGTCTTTCCAAGGGCAGCACTCTTTTTTTCTATATATATCACAGTGAAGTTTCTTGGGAGTCTGCCCCAAGAAACTCTTATCACCAGTCTTTTCCAACCATTCCTGATTAAATCATATGCTGTGTTTCAGCTGAGGATTAACCAGTTCCTCATGGAATAAATATTAGTCTTTCATGACAGCTGTATCTGTTTGTACGAATTCCAAGTGCCTTTGGATGCTTTACTTCTTGTACAGAATGCTCTGTAACTCCATGATTCTTTATAAACTGGCAATTCTGGTTTTCAGTCTTGAGATTATTTTCCCTACATCTTAAGCTTACAGCTTTGATCATATTT
The DNA here is from genome assembly GCA_013397515.1 of Upupa epops. Lineage (NCBI taxonomy): Eukaryota > Metazoa > Chordata > Aves > Bucerotiformes > Upupidae > Upupa > Upupa epops. The sequence continues at coordinate 99,212 of VZRI01003026.1, forward strand.
TACTTCTTATTTTAAAACATCTTTCCCCCTGCACCTGAGCAAAGCCTTCATTAAATAATTTAAAGTTAAAATCAGAGTGTCAGGGATTCTCTTTTTATGCCTTAGAGATACATGAGAATGAGTTCAGGCTTTTTTTAGTGCACTTGGAGGTGACTTGGAAATCCATTCTGTTTTCCCATTTGAACTAGGTGTCCTTGCTGCTTGTATTTATGCCTCCTTGATAGATAAATATTCTGCTGTTAGCACATATAACCACCACAGAATCACAGTTTCCCAGCAGTATCACTGGTGCACTGTTTTCATTTAACTTTCTGCCTCAGCAATTTGTTGTACAAGAATTCTGCCAGATTGAAGTGTATTTTTCAAGCACTGAAAAATGAATCCTTAACTGAGTGAATAAAGACAAAGTACACAATCTTGTGTATCCAGCCCACTGGAAAGGGCTTGAATTTTTTGGGTTGGTTTTTTTTAATCATAGAATCACAAAATATCAGGGGCTGGAAGGGACCTCTAGAGATCATTAAGTGCAACCCCTCTGCCAGAGGAGGATCACCTAGGGCAAGTCACACAGAACTGCATCCCCATACAGTCTTCTCTTCTCAACACTAAGCAGCCCCAGTTCTCTCAGTCTTTCTTCCTATGAGAGATACTCAAGTTCCTTAATGATCCTCTGTTTCCAGTAGATCCCTTTCTCTTGGACTGGGGATCCCAAATCTGGATATGGTATTCCAGGCATGGTCTTACCACGGCAGAGTGGACGTGGAAGAAAAGCACCCGACACCTGCTGGACACAGTTTTCTTAATGCATCTCAGGATAGCATTGGCCTTCTTGGCTGCAAGGGCACAGCGTTGTCCCATAGAGAAGTGACTTTCCACTAGGACCCTGAGGTCTTTCTCCACAGAGCTGCTTTCCAGCAGGACAACCCCTAATCTGTACTGGTGCCTGGTGTTATTCCCTCCTAGATGCAGGACTCTACGCTTGTCTGTATTGAACTCCATGAGGTTCCTCTTGGCCCAGCTCTCTTTGGACAGCAACACAGCCTGCTGGTGCATCAGCCACGCTTTCCAGTTTCCTATCATCAGCTGAGGGTAACACTCTATCCCCTTGCCCAGGTCACTGATGAAGATACTGAACAAAACTGGACCCATAACTGATCCTTGGGGATCACCACTGGCCGCAAGCCTCCAGCTTGGCTCTGTGCTACTGGTCACAGCCCTCTGAACGCCTTTGCTGAGCCAGTTTTCAATCCATCTCGCAGAACAATAATTTGGCCACATTTCCTGAAGTTTCTCTACAAGGATGTTATGGGAGACAGTGTCAAAAGCCTTGCTGAAGTCAAGCTACATGATGTGCACCACTGCCCCTTCAGCCACCCATTTGGTCATGACGATCTCTCAGCATGTGTGGATGCACTTCATCGGGGCCCGTGGGTTTGTGTGGTTTCAGTTCATACAAGTGATCTTTGATCCAGTCCTCAGTGACTAGTGGAATGTCTTCCTCTCTTGAGTTCTGTCTTCTTACTTTCACTGACTGGGGTTCCTTAAAAGTAAAGAATGAGGCTAAGGTGGCATTTAGCAACTTGGCCATATCTGCATTCTCTGTTATCCTATCTCTCACCCTTTCCCCTCCTCTTCCTTTTCTCATTGATGTATTTGAAAAAGCTCTTCCTGTTTTCATTCACCTCCCTGGTGATAACAAGTTCCAAGAGAACCTTGGCCTTTCTTGTTGAGTATATACTCTGGCACTATTTCTATAATCCTCCCAACCAGACCCTTTTCCCACTTATTGCAAACCTTCCCTTTTCTTTTGAGTTTTCCCAGGAGCTCCTGGCTTATCCACACAGCTCTCCTGCCTTCTCTACTTGACTTTATTTTTTCCAAGGGAATACTTGAATTTTGAGGAGGTAACGATTTAATATTAACCAGCTCTCTTAGGACCCCCACCTTCTAGAGCCCTAGCCCATGGGATATTTGTAAGTGGAGTTTTGAAGAGAACAAAATTACCCCCCTTAAAGTCCAGGGTACAAATTTTACTTATCACTCCACTTGTTTCTCTAGTGATATTTATTAAACTCTAACATGTTGTGGTCACTACATCAAAGATGTTGGGCAAGCCAGTGTTTTTGCAGGCAGGTATTTGCTGATAAAGTTTTAAATAGAATGCATTCCTGAGTATCATAGAATTATTAGGGATCGNTCCTCTTCTCCAAGCTAAACAGACCCAGTTCCTTCAGCCTTTCCTCATAAGGGAGGCATTCTACTTCCTTCATCATCATTGTTGCTCTGCGCTGGACACCCTCCAGGAGCACTGTGTCCGTCTTGAACTGAGGGCCCCAGAACTGGACACGATACTCCAGATGTGGTCTCACCAGTGCAGGGTAGAGGGGGAGAAGAACCTCCCTTGATCTGCTAACCACTCTCCTTCTGATCCCCTCCAGGATGCTGTTGGCCCTCTTGAGTTCAGCTAGCAAAGTTGCTCTTGGTCATAGCGCAGTGAAGTTTTTGTATTGTGAATACTGAAGGCATTTTTCACTAAGCACGTACTTCCAAGTACTTACTGACTAAATCCTTGTTGCATTGATTATCATCAGAAGTGTTTGCTTCAGAGGTGAGGTTTGTTTCAGGGGCCTGAAGGTTCCCAAAAAGACAAGTATCAACTATCTGCCTCTCCTTACCAATACCCAGCCCCTGCTGCAGGACAGTGTCAGGATAAAATTCCTGCTGCTCTCAGAGCAAGAAATAGAATTTGCAAATAACAGCATCTCCACTATAAACCAAACCTGCATGACCTATACTTGCAGCACAGTCTGAAGTCATCCATTTGATAGAGGTGCAAACAAGGACTAGCAGAAAGAATACTGGGAAAGTTATTGGTCAGGTTGGAGCTTGGATGTTTCCTTCCATGGAGCACATTTGATTCCAAGCTAGATGGAGGGGTTGTAACTGTGATAAGTGTCCTAATGAATATGTGCTGGGTTGGGATCTAGCTGGAGGAGGTCTCTTTGCATGACAGTGTGCACCCATAATGAAATGCTGAAGTGCTGAGAATTAGAGTTGACACTTGGGTGATGATTCTTTTTCCTTCTGTAAGAAACTGCAGTGGGAGTGGGTAATAGTGAGAGAAACATTCCTTTTGGCTTTCCATCCAGAACTCAGCTGACCTTGGATGAAAGACAGCAAGATGGATAACAGCAGGCATCCACTTCAAAAACATATCTCTGAAGGCATCTTTATAAACTGAACACTATAAAAGCAAGTCTGTTTGCAGACAGAGGTGGCCAGGATGAAGTGTTAGGGCTCTCTGCAAACCTGAGCTTCCAGAGGCAGCAGGACAAGATGAATCAGACTGGAGTAATGACTCTTTTTTTTTTGGATATTTTGCATGCTATACTAGAGCATGGGCTGGGGGTGTGGTTGTGCAGTTATTTCATCTTTGGTTTGGCTGGAAATAGTTTCATTCATTCCTTCTGTTCCCAGCCATGCTGTTTCATCTTTGCTCTCCATAAATAATAAAATAGATATTAATTTTCTGCTGATAGCTGCATCCCTTTGGTTGGGCTACATAATTGACAAAACAAATGCCTGAGTAGATAATATACATGTAATTGGGTAATAAATTTAGCAATACCCACAGCAAAACAAGAACAAAATATACTGCTGTGTTGGTTTCACTCAGTGAAGTGGTTGATCTATTTCCTATACTCAGCTCTTTGGTATTCCAATGGTATCCTAGAGAACCTTGTGCTTCCACAAAGTCACTGAATTATGCAGTTAGATGATACTTAAGGTCATACTTTCCTAGCAATCAACTCTGCTTATCAGGAAGTCAAGGTTTGGACTTCTTTTTGCAGTAGTATTTCTTTTTTCTTGCCTCATCAGTTTCTTTCCACTTCATTATATGAAACTTCATAGATTTCACTGCCTCTCTGCTTTTTTGCTGACTGTGACCCCCGTATCTCTTTTATACAGATTAGAATAACCCAACAATGAATTTTGATGATGAAGTGAAGCAGTCCTATGTGCTAGAGTTCGTGTTTCCTCAAGACTGACCATCAGATAAGTGAAACTGAGATCCACAAAAAGTAGAGAGTGCCCCTGCCAGGCAGACACTTGACACTAGGCCTGGCTCCACCTCTAAGGACGCGGAAGGTGGTGAGATGGGGCAGCAGAGAGAGAGAAGTGCAGCCATGTGTGATGTGGGCTGAGCCAGGCTGCACTGGGAGAATTGTTAAGGCCCCTGCATAAGCTCAGGATTCATGATGTTTATTACACACTTCTGTTAGCTTGCTGCTACATACTGTTTCTGTATTTGACTTCATACATGTCTATTGATATTTCTAACACTACCTATTGGCATATTTCTATTTACGTATTGTATTACTTCCATTTTATGTATTTCTAATTCCTAGACGTTAAGGTTTCTCAATGATGTGCCACCTGTTCTGAGTGAGCTGATTTTTTTGCCTCAAGTGCCAAATACTGGTATCTGTCTCAACTGTATGGGTGACAATGGAACTATGGCTTATAAAAAGGCCCAGTATTTTTCTCTGTGAGTCTGTGAAATATGCTCTGTCTGTGAGACACCAGCAATGTACTTCTGTTTTTTACCTCTAAAGCATGCTTTTCACAGACACATCTGTTAAGCATCTGACATTGGGTTTGGTCCGTAACTGAAGAGCCTTAAAGACCAAGCACTACGAGAACTATGAGCTAGAGGGTCAAGTATAAAAACACGGATATCGTAGAGCTGTGACATCGGGCAGACCTGGACTTTGAAGACCCAGTTTGTGACGAAGGGCATCTTCACCCGGGGCAGTTTGGCGGAACAGTGCTGTGGCCTCGTTCAGTCTGCAGATGGCAGCGTTGCTGCACAGGAAAAGCTTTCTTGGGCTTATTCTTCCCCTCATTCTTCAGGGAATACGGATCCCACAGGCCTCTGAAAGCACGTATTGGGTTACAAGATTTGGTAAGAGGGCTCCCCTTCCTCTCTGGTTACTATTAGGAAGACACATGGAGAGAGGTGTTGGGTTTTTGTTTTGGTGTGCGGTTGTGCTTTGAAGAGTGTTGGCTATACAGGGTTTTTTCCCTCTGGTATTGCCAACAAAGACTGTGTCTCTTATTTTGGCTCCCAGTGAGAGCTGCCCGTGACAAGGAATTTCTTAAGGGATTACATACTATTCCTCTTTTGGTTTCTGTTCAGGTTTCTGTTGTATTTTCTGTGATACTGCCAAGATCCAGTCCGACAAGTTTGGACTGGGTGATCCTTAAGGTCTTTTCCAGCCTCATCCAGTGATACTGTGACTACTACAGTCATGGTGTGAAGGATACTGAATTTGAAAGCCTATACTTCTCCCATATTGTCAGCTTAAATACCTAAATCCACCTTTGGATTAACTTTAAAGTTATGTTTTCTCTGCAGAAAGAGGTTGTCACTGCCAAAAAAGTGAATGGGGCTGCTCTGATACGAGGGAGAGTGCAGCATGAGGTCTTTTTGGCTTAGCCTTTAAAATTACATTTTCTCTGCAGAAAGAGGTTGTCACTGGCAGGAAAGTGAATGGGTCTGCTCTGATATGAGGGAGAGTGCAGCACGAGGTCTTTTTGGCTTAGCTGTGACCTGAAACAGTGTGAGGACAAAAACCTTAGCTAGGGAGGTAGAGACGATGAGTGACCAAGGATCAACAGTGTAAACACTCCTGTAGAAATTGGTTTTACTTGGTTTATTTGAGTCTTATCTGAAATGTTTTAATGTTTCTTTTCTGGGAGGGATATCAGAAAGTCAGCGTCTTCTCCCTGGTGGCCAGTGTCAGCACCAGGGGAAAGGGCTGCAGGCTGTGCCAGGGGAGCTTTAGGTTGGATAGTAGGAAATGTTTCTTCACTGAAAGGGTTATCAAATGCTGGCACAGCCTGCTCAGGGCAGAGGTGGGGCATCGTCCCTGGAGGTGTTTAAACAGTATGTGGACCTGGCGCTTAGGGACACCGTTTAGTAGTGAGCCGTCAGTGTTGGGTCAAAGTTTGGACTACATGATCTTGAAGGCCTCTTCCAACCAGAGACATTCTGTGGTTCTGTCATCTTTGTTTTCCAAAACAAATACCACACTTGGGTCTTTCTGCCTTGGTTCTGAAATTGAGCATGAAACATAAATTAGTAAGTGAATCTACAAAAAGTAAGAGATCAAGGCTCTCTCAAATCCTTCAGACAACCCATTCCAGACTCTCCAGGGTGTACTAAAGGGCCCATAGCTGTAGACATTCTGCTTCCTAGATATAGTGGGAGGAAGCCAAAGGGGAAACTGGCAGAGGGAGGGAGAAAGAGTTATTTATTAGCAACCAGGAGAAATCTCGGTTCTGAAATGGTGAATTTACAAATGTAAAGGCTTTCAAAAAGCTATATGTTTTTATTGCAGTCTCCACAGATATTTATTAAAACACGTTACGCATCCAAAAAAAGCCTCTAAAGTCTCAAAGGGAGTGGGGGAACATTGCTATTAAAGTTAAAAAAGCAAAGAACACCCCTGTGTAGTGAAATAAATTTAACAGCTTGTCAAGATCCAGCTGTAAAATACAAGTTTTGCCATAGGGGTGTTAAGTTAATGTTCCAGTGGTTAAAGTGTAAGGTAAAGCTCCACCAATACTAGGGCAAACAAATGATTATTTGAACCTGTTAAGAACATAAATGAGGGGTAAGAATCCTGCTTATCCAAGGTAACACAAACCATGAGCTAAAGTGAGACTTCTTTGTCCTAATTCACACTGTGCTTATTAAATGATAAAGTCCTTCAAATTGCTTATAAAAAAGCTTCAAAGGCTTATAAAGTCTGAAGTGGAATAAACCCACTTTACTGATGCAGGGGGAGGAGCACGGAATAACGTAAACCACAAAAGTGATTTGTAGTGTATGTTTGAAGTGGCTCACCGAGGAACTCACTGAGTTTAAAATACTCAAGTATTTTGAATGAGAAACCTTGGTAGTCATAAGAAAATAAGATAAAAGCTGCTTGGCTGGTTGTCTTTTAAGGAACACAGTAAGGAATTATTATGTGGTATTTTACCCTCCAAGGTAAACTTACACAGTTTTCACATTCAAGATAAAAGGATCAAGAAAGCCATCAATACATTCATCAGCTCTAACCAGGATCCAAACTACAGCCAGAGTAAAGGAAGCTTTAGTGTCTCAATACAAATTTGAGTTGAATGTTCCTGGAAATCAGTCATATTTGCTTGTCCCAGGTTTGTGTTCCAGTTGATGATTATGAGCAACGCTGGTTTTCTTCCACTGCTTTTGCAGTAGCTGTTCTGGTTTTTAATAAATTGTAGAAATCACAGCAGCTCCTGGAGCTTTTGTTCCTAGAAACAGTGCTGCAGTGGTTGGTGTCTGGTTCATTTATGCCTGACAAATGACCCTGACTTATTGAGAAACTGTCTCTGCATAAAATACATGAAGCCTTTGCTAAAAAGCCTTAATTTTGCTCCTCCATGCAGAACAATTTAGTTTCTTATTTAATGAAACGTTACATGACTGCCTTTTAGGGATAAAAGGATTGCCTCCTAGAGATTGTATTTGGACATGTTATAGGCTGTTAGGATTGCTGCCATGGTTATAATGTACAAATCAATCCAAGAAAACAGTTTGAACTCCACTTGAGACCATAGTCACATTGTGTACTAACTGTTTGAACTTTAACCAGGTGGGATTCTAACCAAGGATCTCCTGCTTGTAAGACTGATGGAAATGAGACCACTGGATATTGCTGTGGAATTTGCAATTGTGTTGCTCTCCAGCTTCCACTACTTGACTTCTTTTTGAAGTTTTTCTGCAGCTGACTGAGCAGCACAGTCTCTCAGCTTGCTGGCTGTTTGGAACTAGATGTGGACAGTTAATTTTCTATGTCTGTTTGTTTTTCTCAATAGAGTGGGACTTAGTTTTTGTAGCATTGGAAGCGCGGCATGGTAGGTTTCACTGGCACCAAAAGAATGAGCAACAACAAGCGGTGGGTAGGGGTGAGTGAAAAGGCTCCAGCCCCATTTTTTCTATCTTTTTATACACTTACTTTGTTTTTTTCTGTTAATAAACTCCTTATCTTTATAATAAGTTGCTGTATTTTGCTTTTGACCCTGACAGTAAAGAACAGAAAGTAGCACAAATTATATACCAGGTAAATAGACCCCCAATATCACATATATGCTTTACTTTTTATTAGTAAGTCTCTATATGATACTGATATATGTATGTGTATATATTGAATATTTGAATCTGTTTGTCTTATAGGACAAAAATATATGGGACTTATGGGCCAGTATTTGGTCCATAAGAAAGATGTGACACAAAGCCCTTCCATTTCCCATATATCAGGTAGTTACAGCTATGTTCCAAATTTAAGTGGAGATTTGAAATTCTGTTTTCTGCTTTAGGGAGGAAGATGTTAAAATTTGGAGTGGGATTTCAAATGACTTTATTTTAAAGACTGAGCATCAATCTGGATCACTTGTCCCCCAGCACTCTGCCCCCAGTCTTCATTACTGAGCATGATGCTTTTGGGAAGCTTTGATAAGGTTTCTACCCAGAAGCACTTAGGTAAACATGCACCTGCTGCTTTTGCAAGCCTTTCTTGCAAAGTACGTGCTGAACCATGGCTGTAAGCTCCTTCAATGCCATTTCCAAAATTGTTCAAATCTTTAGGTCTACAACTGAGATTTCAGAATAGATAAAGCAAATTATTTGAAAAACTAATGATCAATCAGCTAAGTAGAAATCCAGTAATTCTTGGGATTTGTAATGCTATGGAAATTCCATTTCTTTATGCAGTACAACCAAAAAGTATTGGACTACTTGTCCTAATCTTAGCTGAATCCATTACAATTGATAATCTTTGCTGTCTTTTGGAATTGTTCATGTTCTTAACTCCATCATAAAGTCTTGTTTGATACTATTTTAACTGGAATGATGGAAGGAGGCACCCACAAACTTGCCTTTGTCTGAAAACAAAGCTGAAAATGTACATGTGGTGGGTTTATTTTTAATCAGTTCAGTTTAAAGCCTGATGTTGCCTCCTTGAGACATCCTTAAACACCATCAAAATGATCTCTCCATTACACTCAACATACAGTATTGCTTATATAGATCAAAAAGTTCATGTCCAGGAATGGATTTGGTTTTCCTCAGGGACAAGTCAGGACCACACACTCAGACAGTGTTGGCATACATATCTAGTGACTAGCTTCTCTATTCACTTGCCCTTTTTTTTTTGTCTTCTGAGGTGGAAGGATTTATTCATTTGAAGCAACTTCACCACAGAGACCTAGCTACTAATTCAACACTACATGAAATTCATCAGCTCTTCTAATGACAGCAGAAAGCAATAGAGGTAATGCTTCTGAAATAACTGTCCTGTAGGCTTGTAACTAGCATATTAACCTTATTTTGTCCTTGAAATGATAAACGTAATACTGTCCTGCACCAAGGAGAAAGCATAGATGAAGGCATACCTGACTACTCAAAGCACTTTGGCGTGCTGCTTCAGCTTTCCTTATTCTTTTCCACTGCACCAGGGAAGAGTAACCTTCTTTTAATTTCTTCAGCTATTAAGTCCACTACCTCAGCAGCTTTAAAAACAACTATCGCAGCTTCGTTTTCACTGGCTAAGTGCCACTGAAGCTCTTCCTAGGTTTTGGGGCCTAGCAGTAGTCTGAAATCCTTAAGAAGGTGCTCAAAATATGACTGTGTTGTGTTGCTGAGGCAAATCTGGACACTGGAGAGGACAAGGGAAGAAGCTAATATTTGAGAAAAGAAATGTTGTGCTGAGTCATGTCTGTTGCATACAGCAAGAAAATACAGAATCACAGAATCACTCTGGTTGGAAAAGACCCTTGGGATCATCAATTCCAACCATCAACCCTATTCTATAAAGTTCACCCTTACAGCAGATCCTTCAACACCACATCTAAACAATCTCTAAACACCGCCAGGGATGGTGACCCAACTGCCTCCCCAGGCAGCCTGTTCCNGCTTTCTGCTCTACCAGGGCGTACAACCATTGAGCTCTTGCTGGGGGCTTAAATTCCTTATGCTGATGTATATTTATGAATAGGCATATCTTCTTCATCACATGCTCTCCTCACCGTCTGGAATCTCGGCTCCCTCCGATAGTTCTATAGTCCATAGTGGCCAAAGTACGCATAATAACAAAACTGGCCAGTACATAAAACTGTTTACCAGGTGGGCCTGCAACAAGCAAGGCTATCCCGCTTCCCTTCCCCATTGCCTGCAGCCACACAAGGACAAAGAAGAGTTAAAAATCTCATGTACAGAGAGAGAGAGAGTAGCATGCCCCACCCTATAATGCTATTTCACATTTACACGAATCAGATGAATGTATTTCACACTGTTGTAGTTTGAACCCATTCCTTCTCGTTCTATCATGAATTGCTTGTGAGAACAGACCAGCACCAACCTTTCCACAATGAACTTTCAGAGACCTGTAGAGTGATGAGCTCTCCCCTCAGCCTCCTCTTCCTCAAACTAACCAGCCCCAGCTCTTTCAACCACTCCTTGTAAGATTTATTATCCAGGCCCTTCACCAGCTTCGTTTGCCTCCTCTGTACCTGCTCCAGCCCCCCAATCTCTCTCTTTGTGGTGCCCAAATCTGAACACTACTCAAGGTGAGGTTTCAATACAGGAGGACAATCACCTCTCTGCTCCTGTTTCTAATACAAGCCCATAAGCCATTGGCTTTCTTGGCCACCTGGGCACACTGCTGGCTCAGACTCAGCCACCTGTTTTAAAGACTTGCTAACAAATTCCTACCTATTATAAACCCTTCTTTACTGAAGAACCCCAGCTATTAGTTAAGACAGTGGCATAAGTCTTTAAGTGTAGTACAGCTCTACAGATTATATAGGTTCTTGCTTTGACTAAGCATAGCAGCCTTTCTTTCCCTTGCACAACTTTTGTGTCTGGCTTTCTCCTCCTTCCTTTGTTAGCCAGCTCAGGCCTTTTTGTTTCTCTAAGGTTGTGTGAACAATCCTTTAATTGATACACTTGATTCCTCTGATAGTTTCCTTTTGTTTCTAGGCTTTATCTCTAGATGCAGGAATTGGGCCATCCAAGCCTGAGAAAAAAAGAAGTCTCTATTACCAGCCCAAAGAAACCCATCCGCAAAACTCTACTATGAAAGAAAAGCAGTTTTACAAAGGGGTGAGTCTATAATCTTCTAATTTATATAGTCATTAAGATTTTACAAATAATTTGGTGGATGTATGACCAGTTCTCCTACAGTAGCTGCTGTGGAGAAATGAAGATGTTAGATACTCCCCTCAAATTCCTTTCTCTTTAACCTATATACACACAGTCTGCTTCTCTCTTGCTTTCTCTGCTTGCCATTTGAAAGGGAGAGATTTGAGTTGCTGAATTTGATGATGTTCTGGTTTTGTCCTAGTAGTACAGGTAGATGGCAGAGGTCAACCACTGACTGACTTTTTGGTATTGCCTCCTCTTCTCATCTCTGTAGGGAAGAAGTAAAACTTAGGCAACTAAACTCAGTACCATGATGGTGTCTAAATACAGCTGTGCTCAATCAGCAGTAGTATCATCTGTTGGATGACCAAGCACAGCAGAACTGTTAAGCTGTGCTATTTTCTTGTGTCTCCTGGATGGCAGCAGACAGATGGTGTGACTCGGTGAGGTTGCACTGTGGTGACAGTTAAACTATGTGAAGTATAACGCAGCTAGAGTAGACTAGACTGTTTGCATAGCTAAGTGTGTTTAAGTGAAGCATGAAATAGAGTTTAAGAACAAAGGAGTTGTTTTGATGTCTGCTTTAGTAGTAGCAAAAAAATCTGTCCTAAGACCAGTGGATAAAGAGATGAGTGATATGTGACCCTGATAAGGGACTGAGCAGGAGCAAGAACTGTCACTCTAGTCTTCAAAAAGGGTAAGAAGGAGGACCCAGGTAACTATAGACCGGTCAGCCTCACCTCCATCCCAGGAAAGGTGATGGAACAATTTGTCCTGGATGCTGTCTCTAGGCACATCAGGGACAAGAGGGTCATTAGGGACAGTCAGTAAGGTGTCACCAAGGGGAAATCATGCCTAATCAATCTGATAGCCTTTTTTGAGGGCATAACCGGGTGGATTGATGATGGCAGAGCCATAGATGTAGTCTATCTTGACTTAATTGAGATATTTGACACAGTCTCACAGAGCATCCTCACAGCCAAACTGAGGCAATGTGGATGATTGGGTAGTGAGGGGGGTTGTGAACTGGCTGCAGGATAGAAGCCGGAGAGTAGTGGT
>VZRI01003026.1:111679-188395 GCA_013397515.1 Upupa epops
CCTGGGGGTGGGGATCAGTAGGGTGGGTTTTTCAGTCACAGGCTTCTATATAATATACTTGGCCTGTGGGCAGCAGGGGGGATGCCCCTGTCCAAGAGGAGGAAAAGGATTTTTGGGGCACAAGTTAGCAGGGGTCATTGACAGAACTTTAAACTAGATAGGAAGGTGGAATGGGAAATAACTGGCCTTGCCAGTGAGAACTCAGAATGTAGTCGCTCAACACTTATAAGGCAGTGTGGCATCACAGATTATCAGGTCTGCCACCCCTCAACTTTGGAAACTGTGTCCTCAGCTCCCTCCCTGCAATGTTCACACACAGTGCATGCAGCACTCTATGTTAGGGGGGGTGTACGAAAGCATAGAAATGAATGAAGATACGGTTGAGGCCTTATGTGTATGAATTCGGAGCAAGGCCAGCAAGAGTGGTGGTGTCTGAGAGTAGAGAGAAAAAGACAGTTCATGTGTTACCCTCTCTGTTCCCTTCAGTATTACAACGACCGGTTAAGTATCACCATTAGCAGCCGCACAGGGGAGGGAGCAAGGAGGTGGAGTGGTCTCCGGAGAAGGGGAGAATCTTTTTAAGCTTCTTTTTTATTTTATTTTTTAATCGGGAGATTTTCTATCGTTACGATTGGGAATTACTTTGAGCGGGAGTTCTCAGCTCTCTGTCTGGGCAGTTGGAAGCGGGAAGTCAGCGCAGGCCTGGGCCTGGTTTCCCCATGGGTATTTCAAGTGGTGCGGAGAAGGGGACCGGGCTATTTTGACTTCTTGCCTCCTGCCTTTCACCACTTCGGACCATCTGTAGACCCCCCCGCTGTTAGACCTCAGACTTCTAGCTTTCCTCTCCCCGGAGTTCCCGGCTCCGAGCACTTTGCCGTGACGGTCGGTTCCCGGCTCCCGCCACTTCCTCGGCGCGCTAAACCAAGCCCTGGCCACCGCCGCGGACCTGCTACCCCTTGCCCCGCTGGAGCTTCCTGTACCCGGACCCTACGGTCCCCCTGCCGGATCTGCTCCCTTTGCAGCCGCTTCGTGGGCTTTCGTTGTCGCTTCTTTACTGCTTCTCCCTGGCACCTAACTTCCCTCCGAGATCTGCCGCCTCCTGCCGGCTGCTGGTTCCTGCCCACGCCTGCTCTGGATTACCCAGGTAATTGGGTCAGGTTTTGGGGAGGGGAATTGCCTTCATTTTTGTGAGTGTTGTTATTTAGTAAGCATTCTTTACAAAGTTATTCACTGTTCACTTGCATTCTGGCTGTCAAACCTTTTTTATCATGTGGATGGGGGGAAGAAGGGCAATTCCTAACTGCGTCTCTCTGCCCCCAAATTTGTTCCAAGGCGGGACAGGTGGGACTCCATTACAGCCCACCCCACCAGGATAAAGAAGCAGATGAAATTTTGTATAAGCAGTTGAGGAAGGTTTCAAAATCACTGCCCCTTGTACTCACGGGAGGCTTCCATTTTCCCCATGTCTGCTGGAAATGCAATGCAACAGAAAGAGAACGGTCCCAGAGGTTCCTGCAGTGTGGAAAAGAACTTCCTAACACAACTGGTGAGAGAGCCAACCAGGGAAGGTGCCATCTTGGCTCTGCGCTTCTTGTGAACAGGGACGAACTTGTGGGGGAAGTGAAGGTTGGAGGGCATCTAGGGCACAGTGATCAGGAGATGATTGAGTTTTCAATCCTTGGTTAAACAAAGAGAGGGGCAATAAATCTGTGACTTTAGACTTCCATTGGGCAAACTGGCCTGTTCAGGAGACTGGCAGACACAGGCCCTTGGGAGGCTGCCCTGAAAGACACAGGAGTTCAGGGAGGTTGGACACACTGCAAGAGGGAAGTCTTAAAGGTATGGGAGCAGCCAGTCCCTGTGTGCCAAGAAGAGGTGGGGAGGAAGGGTCTATCGACTTTGGAAAGAGGGGCAGGTGACTCAGAAAGCTTTTAAGGATATTGTAAGGTCAGGTAGAGAATTACAGAAGCAAAAGCTCAGTTAGAATTGAATCTGGACACACCTGTTAAGGATTATAAAAAGTGCTTTTATGAAGACAGGGAAAAGGCTGAGGTATTTAACACCCTCTTTGCCTCAGTCTTTAACAAAAAGCATGGCCATCCTTAGGATAACTGGGCTCTTGAGTTGGTGGACAGGGACAGTGAGCAGAATATCCCTCCTGTAATCCAGAAGGAAGTAGTTAGTGACTTGCTGTGCCACTTGGATCCTAACAAGCCTATGGGTCCAGATGGGATTCATCCTAGGGTGTTTAAGGAGTTGGTGCAAGAGCCACCTAGGCCGTTCTCCATCATCTATCACCGATACTGGATAACTGGGATGGTCTGGGATGACTGTAGGTTGACCAGTGTGTTGCCCATCCACAAGAAGGGTCAGAAGGAAGACTTGGAGAACTACAGGCCTGTCAGTTTGGCCTCAGTGCCTGGCAAGGTTATGGAGCAGATGATCTTGAGTGCCATTGAGTGGCAGGTACAAGGTAATCAGGGCCAGCCAGCACGGGTTTAGGAAAGGAAGGTCCTGTCTAAGCAATCTGATCTCATTCTACGACTGAATGAGGTGCCAGGTGGATGAGGGGAAGGCTGTGGTCTACCTAGACTTCAGCAAAGCCTTCAACACAGTCTCTCACAGCATCCTCTGGGTCTGGGAAAAGCTGGCAGCCCCTGGCTTGGATGGGTACACTCTCTGCTGGATTAAAAACTGGCTGGATGACCAGTCACAGAGAGTGGCTGAAAATGGGGGCCCATCCAGTTGGTGCCCAGTGAGCAGTGGTGTCTCCCAGGGATCAGTGCTGTTCAACATCTTTATTTATGACCTGGATGAGGGGATCAAATATCCACTTAGTAAATTTGTGGATGACACCAATTTGGGCATGAGTGTTGATCTGCTGGAGGGGAGGAAGATACTGCAGAGAGATCTAGACTGTCTGGATCAATGAGCAGAGGCTAACGGGATGAGGTTTAACAGGCCCAAGTGCAGGGTCCTACATTTTGGCCACAATAACTGCCAGCAGAGCTACAGACTGGGGGATGAGTGACTGCAGAGCAGCATGGTGGAGAGGGGCCTGGGAGTAGTGATCAACAACCAGCTAAGTATGAGCCACCAGTGTGCCCAGGTGTCAGGAAAGGCCAATGGCATCCTAGGTTGTATTAGGAATAGCATGGCCCATGAGCACTAGGGACAAAGTTTTCCCCTTGTACTTGGCACTGGTGAGACCTGTACAGCTCTGGACCCCTCACTTCAAGAAAGAACTTGAGGTGATGGAGTGGGTCCAGAGGAGAGCAATGAGGCTGCTGAAGAGACTTCAGGGAAAGTCTGATGAGGAGAGGCTGAGGAAGCAGGGGTTGTTTAGTCTGGAGAAGAGGAGACCTGGAGGGGACCTAATCACTCTATAACTACCTGAAGGAAAGTTATGGACAGGTAGGGGATAGGCTTTTCTCTGAGGCAACTAGTGATAGGAGAAGGGATGGCCTGAAGCTACAACAGGGGAGGTTTAGATTAGGTGTTAGGAAGCACCTCCTTAGGGAAGGAAAGGGTGGTTAGACATTGGAATGGACTGCCTAGGGAGGTGGTGGAGTTGCGTGCTCGGAGGTGTTTAAGAAAAGACTGGATATAGAATGTAGTGCTGTGGTCTAGCTGATACGTTGATGTTAGGTCATAGGCTGGGCTGGGCTTGATGATTTCAGAGGCCTTTTCCAGCCTCAGTGATTCTCTGATGACCACCAGAGGGACAGAGTGTGCAGCTACCAGAAGAATTAGAGTAAGTAAATAGACTATGAATATGTCTGAGATTGTTGGGACAATTAATTAAATATGCACGACACCTTTCTGTAAAATGCCTTTTTACGGCTCCTGGATTTGAGGTTCTGCTTTGAGGAATTATTCACTGTTCTCCTGGCACCAGTAAAGAAATGCTACATTCAGAAACCTCAAAGTGGGGTCTTTGAGAGTTTGTGAAGCCAGTGATTTTATGATAACAGTGGTTTGGTGACAGAATAAACCCTGGGTTTATCCTTTGCCTTCTGAACTTTACCCCAATAACATGAACTCACAGTGAGTGGATTGGTGCACCAGTACTCTGAGAACCACATACACTGGGCAGTCACCTAGTTACTAAAAATCCTAACTGCTGGCATTTGTATTCAAAGGTGCCTCCTGTTAGTACAGTCTACACATGAAACAGCCCACATAGTTTGTAACCATCCTCCTGCTTTCACTGTGTGTGGGAGTTTATCTTTACTAGAAACAGTAATTGCAAAAATTACCTTGAGACTTACTGAAAGCAATAGACTGCTTGGCTCTGACTCATGCATTGAGCTCAAGTAGTGGGTAACGATTTGCTGCCTGATAACCTGTTTCTGTGTTGTGCCCAGCAGTACAAGTACAAGTACTTGTGTATACTACACACAAGTAGAGTTCTGTGTCAGGTCCAACATCATAGGTGATGTCTATGATGGTTCTGTCTCTGCCAGTAGTTGAGATTAAGCAAAAAATACAGAACGATTGCTGAGTGGTTAAAGCAGGTTTGTGTTGGGTCAGCTGAGTTTCAGAGTGGAGGCTTGAGTTTCAGCATGTCTTCTAGTTTCAGTTTTAGAATAACACATTGAGTTTGTATCACACGCCTCTACCTGAAATAAAAGGTATTACTTTTATTCTGTATTCTATTTGTACTGCCTCCAGAGCAGATCGTCGGGCTTCTTTCTTGCTGTCGTCTTAGCTGGGTTTTGTTTGCTTTAATGTTCATTGATGTCTTATTTCAGTAGGAAATCCCCTTTTCAAAATGCCTTCTAATGAGTCACTGTTGCTGTTTGGTTCAAACTGAAGGGGATTCCAACTATAACATTGTATTATTACTAAAATATAATCCTGTTCCATTGTGTAGGTTGCAGTTAAAACAGAAAGGCTGTGGGAGTTGCACAGTAAGCAAGTAACGCTATTGCTAGTTTTGTTTATTAAGTTTGGGATTAATGACAGTTACAGGAAGAAGTAAATAACTTGAACGTTTAAGATCAAACCCAATGTCAACCAGAAAATATTATTCAGCAGCAATGCATCTGAATTTCTTACAAAAACCTGAACCCAAACAACCCCTAACAATTTATGTGTTTTCAATAGTGAATATTAAGATTTGTTTAGCAAGAAGCACAGGTTGGTTTGGCCTTTTGTGTGTGTGTGTTCATGTTCATTATGGATTAAGTATTTAATTGCTTTAAAAGTGTTTCTTTCAGGCATAGGAGATTGCTTTGAATTTCTGTCTTTCATATGCATCTAACTGGTTACCCGTGTGTCTCTGTTAGAGATGGTTTAGCCCCTGTTGCTGTAAGTTACAGTCTCCTGAAGGCAGAAGTCTTCAGGAGAAGGCTTCAGAAGACAGCCGGAAGGCTGTCCATTGCTGTTTTTTGGTCTGGAGCTGCTACAGCTCTCTCTCATTGGAGGTTTTCCATCACATTTATAGTTTATATGTGCGTACATATAAACAGGAAACAGAAATTTCAGCTTGCAGTAGCCTTTGGCCCTGCCTTCTCATAACCACAAAGATACAGAAAACAATCCAGCTGTATTCTCTGAACACTTTGCTTGCCCTTTCAGTTTTGGATTTCCTTCCTTATTTTCAGAGTTTACCTGATTGCTGCTACAGGCTGTAATCCACACTCCAGTGATGGCAACCTCCACACTCAATACTAAGTGGGCCAACTAGCTATCTGCTGCTTTTGGATTCTGAAAGTGCTCCTGGCAATTTTCCCCCTCCTCAACCCTTTGTGGTTTATCTGTCATTTAAAAAGAACACAACAATTCTAATTTGGCTCTAGGTTATCTAGGAATGCAAATGCCTGCTTCCTCACCCCTACCCAAAAAGGCACCATTTAAATTCACATTATATTGATTTCTCCAACAGTAAGGTGGTGGTTATATGTATTCACATATGGTGGTTATTGAACACTGAAAAGGACCGTCACGTTACCAAAGGCCCCATAGTAACCTGCATTTTAAGAGTCTCACTACTGCTTTACAGCTTCTTGCTTTAAAGGAAGCAAATTAATAAAAGCTACAGAGATGTACAATTTCCCATAGCCTTTGACTGATGCTTTAAGATAAAAAGCATTAAAAATAAATGCTTTTAACTGAAGGTGAAGGGATTTCCTTCAAAAAATGCTTGTTTTGAAAGGGTGTTACTCAAGCTGGAGGGAGCTGTGTCCTAACAGCAAGTGTCTGTGCTGATGAATGGAAGGAGATAGACAACTCCATCCCTCAAAATCACAAAATGCTTCTCGAGTTGCTCCTTCTCAAAGGTGGAGACATGTTAAACACTCAAATTTACACCAATGGCCTAAATTGCCTAATTTGCTTTGTTGCCATCCTCTTCAGGGAATGAGAGCAAAGTTGCTGGGCTGTTCTGCAAATACATTGAACCAGGGCAGTGTGGTGGTACTCAGTGGTTCCCAGTAGAGAGTTGATCTTGGTCTGAGTTTGGAGGCTGACCAGCCTGGCCAGTGCAGGTCAGACTTCCCCAGGCTTCTTCACTGGTGAGTGGACTTCTCCATTGCCTGGTACAGGTGGGAGTGTCTCAGGGTCCAGCAGTGCAGACTCGCATCTTGTTATGCAGAGCAGAAACTGCTAAACCCCATCACGGCATAACCCATCAAGACTCCCATGGGTCTTGATTTGTTTGTGTCTCTAAGGTCCAGAGGCCTGGGTGTGGAACTGGGACATTTGTGAGAACTGGCTAACTCAAGCTGGCTGTTCATGGGAGTTAGGTGGGAAGTCTGTGTCTGTGATCTGGCCTGGATAAACTGTGGCTACTGGGAGCTGACCAGCGAGTACACTCTTGGTGGTTCCATATGGTGTTTAGGTGCATTGGAAAATTTGGACCTGAGTGTTGCTGTCATTTCTGCAAAGGAAAAAAGATTCCTTTGTATCCTCTAGAAATCTTGCAAACAGCATCCTGTTTACCTAACAAGGTCTCTGCATAGAAAATTACATTACCTTGGGACTTTGATTAGAGTGTGAACTGTTCATAGTCAACTCTTTTCATTTCTTTGACCATTGCTTTCTAATTCCTGTGGCAGAAATGGTTACTCTGAATAACCCTCTCATGCATTCAATTGTTTTTGAGCATCCATCTTTGTTTTGCAAATGTTAAATATGCTGGATTAGGTTGACCTAAACTTGAATGCTTGCAAACATTTGAAAAGCTTGCAGGTAGCAGGGGGATATTTAACATCCTTAACTGGGTCTGTACTTATAGAATGGTTCATAGAATAGTTCAGGTTGGGAGGGAACTTAAAGATCATCCACTTCCAACCCCCCTGCCGTGAACAGGGACACCCCCCACTGCTGTGGTTAAGGCTTCTATGAAAGTCAGATGCACAGACAGGTATGTACTGCAAGTAAGCCTATAATTAATAAGGTATAATTACATTTAATGAATTATAATTAATATGCAGAGATATATTCCTATTTTATAAAAAAATCTTGAGTGATCATTTTTCTGTACTGTCTGCTGGGAAAGTACACGAGGGAAGTAAAACTACTATAGTGTCCTAGTGCTCCAAGCACTTGAATTTGGTTGCTGTGGGGATTTTTATCATTTTACAGAAGAAAAGGAAAGAAAAACCAGAAGACCTTATCTCTACTGCAGCAAATGGCTTTTCCATATAACAATCATAAACATTCATAGTTTTATCATTTTTATTTACTGTTCAAAGAATGTTTACATTTTTCTTGATTGTGTGCCTGTATGCCGCCACTGTCTATGTTTTATGATTGAAATCTGAATGACACAAGGGTACATTTTCCATAAAATTAAGGACAGATGAGGTAGAAATAGCAACCTAAGATCACAGTTTCCTTTGTTTTGATTAGTATATTCTTTTGGTAAGAGGAAACACCTCTAAGGCAGTTTTTTTGCAGGATGATATATAGGAATGTTTGCCTCTAGAGTTATATTTTTGTGTGCCTGCATAGTTGTGTGATGGAGAGTCATGTTTTTTTAACAATGCTTTCTTTCTAATGTGGTTATTAGATTTACCACACATGTGTATGACTTACAACTTTGCTGCATGGTTGTGCAAGTAGATATTATCCTTGATTTCACAAAAAAGGGAGAACTAGATTCACGTGGTAAATTTTTATGGGTGGCAGCAAGGAACCTCTGCTTCAGTGTTATGATGAACATTAATGGTTGTGAAAAGGTCATCAGGTCCACCGGAGAAGCTGAGAAAGGATACAGTTCACATCTGAAATGTGTATATGTGTTACCCATCACCACCTTCCTTGCCTTCAAAGTACCTTTCTTCTGTTGACCAACAATGAGGATACCTCATATGAGATGCCTTCACTCCCATTTGCCCTTGTCTAGCTGCAAGCCTAGATGAAGGCATCTTCCTCTGCTCAGTCACCTGTGCCAATAGCAAAGATTAACTCTTGCCGCATATGTCAGGCTTTACTTCTTTCCTTTCATTTTTATCCCAGAGCTCCTGAGCTCAGCTGATATTTTATATTCTATAGTAGAGTTGGTAGTTGACAAAGGCAGGCTAAGTTTGCTGTCCAAGGGAGCTGCTTTTCTGTACAGGACTGTTATACATTGCTATCTAGTTCCTTATTCAGGACCATTCTAGTGTTGCTTCACTGTGATCTAAACTTTCAGTGGTGCTTTAGTCAATGTGACTAAAATCTTTGCTGTGCTTGAATTCCAGGCAGTTCCACACAGAGAGACAAACAAATACAGTGGAGTGACTGGTTTTTGTACACACTTTTTTACGTATTTGGATAGCACATATTTTTGTACCTGTACACTTAGGGTGGGCAGTGATGGGTTTCCGATTATCCTTCATTCTTTCCAGGATCTTGAACTTAGCTTTGAATATCTGGCAGTTTCCCCTTGGCCCCTTCTGTTCCAGGTGAGCAGAGTAACTCGCCACACTCCATTTCGGATGAGAATTAAAATCAGAGACCAGAACTTTGTTTTGTAGTAGATGCTCTTGTTGGGAATTCTCTGTTCTATTTTGTAGCAGTATAAGATCTGTAAGTCCTCCAACTCCAGTGTCTGTCCCTGATCTGGCTATTGTAGCTTAGAAAAGAAAGAGCAAAGACAGGAAAGTGTCTGCATCTTGCAGTTTTCAGCAGTACCTGAATCTGGATGACAATTGTTTGCTTCATAAAAAAATCCTCTGTCTCCATAAGGTAAAGATCACCTTTATGTCAAACCTCTAGCTGTTGCTTTCAAGTTTCACTGAAGTACGGAAAAGGAAACATAGTTGGCTTCAGGGTTGACTTTTCTCTTGCTAATTTGCTAGGAGGTGAAACTATATATGGATAGGAAAGAAATCTTTGTGAGGCTTATGCAGAAAGAAAGATCCCTTTCATGGAAGATTCACATAGTGCCTATAATTAGATTTAACTCCAGTTTGATCCAGAAATTAAAAGTTGCAAAATTAGTGGTAGAAACCAATGAATGGGCATTCAGCTGGAGAACAAGGTGACACTAAGCTGTGTGCTTCAAGTCACAAATGTGTTGGAAGAGATGGAATCTTCTGCTGGCCTACTGTGCTCATACTTGATACCATATTCAAGAGCATTTTCAAGAAAATGCACTGAAATAGCATAAGAATATATTTTAGTAATAACTGATTGATTGAGTAATCCTCTGAGAACTCATAAAGGAGCTGTGATATTTCAAACTTTTCCATAAGGGTGGTCTTTCATTTGCGGCTGAGCAGTCAGCCACACAGGGAGCTGGAAAAAAAATGGGTGGGAAGTGCCTTAACTTTTCGTACAAAAGCTGTCTGGGTCCAAACTAAAATCAAAGCAGTTCATTGACATTTAGAGTAGAATTGGATAGCCATATCTTCTTCCAGGAAAGTAATTTCTATGAAGACAAAAATGTATTTCAATTCTGTATGAAGTGTGGATAAGGGGCATTGTCATCTTCAACGGTTTCATTTACTTCAACAATATGACAACTGGGAGTTTTTGGTCCTGAGTGTGTAAATCTGTTTAAGAAATATATCAATAAGGAGGATAATGGCCAACCTATTTCTGAGTAAAGCAGAAAAGATTATTTTACCTTGACAAAAGTGCAGTGCATGGGAGCCATTCTCATTCATGCTCTGAGGACAGCTGTCAATAACCAATAGGTGATGCTCACGCTGAGAACAGCAGGCTGCCTTGATTCAGCGGAACGAATTCTGGTATCAAAATATAAACCTAAACTTCACGCACAGCAGTTCTGTCTCCAGCTTCCTCTCCAGGATACTGGAGTTCCAAATGGTTTTGAGCACTTTTTTTGAAATCATTATTTTCCAGTCTCTCTTCCTCCTTGCAGTGGTCTTTTCTCTCCTGAATAATACATGGCAATTAAGCCCTTTACAAGTCACACAGGATCTGGTACTTGAAGCTGCTGTCTTTGCATTATATTAAATTTTCTCTAACTCATTTCCTTAGTTTTCCCCTATGGAAAGCTCCTACACAAACAGTTCTTCAGTGGACAATAAAATAATTGGAACAGCAGCTATCCAGTCTGGCCTTTCCCTAGATAACTGACTTGGCTCTGCCTAAGAAGCAATGATGTCTTTATTATTCAGTTATATATGGTGCAGCCAAAGGGGTTTTCTTCTTCTGAACAGAGGGAGTGGGAAGATCACGTACAAAGATGCACATGTCTTCTGTGCCCCCATAATTTTCCACTGGAGGGTAAGAGAAAGGGTTCCCCCTTCAAGTTTTCCATTGACTACTTCTCTCTGCCTCCACAAAACATTTTGTTGCGTCTGCTTCTCTGTGATAAAAATGTCATTACTTTCATATCACCTTCATTTACAGGAGTTAAAAATGAAACAATAGAATTGTTTGAGTCAAGGTGCCCATTAAGCTGGTGTTTACCAGGAAAGGAAGAAATCATGTTTCCTCTCTGGAACCAGTAAGGATGCTGTCCCCTAATGGTATCTGCAGTGGACAGAACAGTGTATGCTGAGCCATGTGTGTTTTGGGCATGGTTGTGGCAAAGTATGACTACAGTTAAAATGTTTGTAAGCATTTTGCATTTCATTCGGACAGTAGTTCAAGAGTTAATTACCATCTTTGGTCACTTCTTTTAACTCATGGAATGGTGTGCAGCCTTTCAGATATGGAGGCACCTGACCTTCAAAGCTTAACATTCCTGGCTTTACCTGGTCCTGGATGTGAAGAACTGTGATTATTCCTAGCCACACTGGCAGAAATCACAGTGATTGAACAGGTGACAGATATTAAACCCTGGAACAGCACACATGGGAGGTTTTAATTTAGCACCATCATTGCTGCTGAGGTGATAGATAATGCCAAAATGATGACAAAAGTCCCTTGAGCTATTTCCAGTCTCACAGAAATTAAGCACTTTGGTCAGTTCAAATTTGAAAGCTGTGTTTGACTGCAGTGAAAGCCAAAAACGTAGAAGGCTAAATTCAGTGTATTCTTTGTGGATGCACTGCTGAGGAAGAAGCAGTCCTATTCCCTTATTACTTAGTCATGCAGCAGGAAAAGCGTTTCCACTCAGATGTGCATGTTGTGCCTTCAGTTTCTTTTGTAGCTTGGGAGAATTTGAGTACTGCTTCCTGAGGCAGTGCTCTAGCACTTTGCTACTGAGCTTTTGCTGGTGGGTTGCTTTCAAACCTCCCCTGTGAAAGCCATTCTGTATTTTACAAGTGCTTATATAAAACTGAACTAGAGATCAGAGATTAAAAAAAGTGGCTGATGTGGAGCTGAATGAATGGCTCAAAGTTCTGAGAAGTGGAAGATGTTGGTGTCTTAAGTTATATTTAAACTAGGCAGACAGTAAATCTCAACTCTGTTGGCAAATGTCTGAACCATCAAACTAAAGACATGAACTTAGTTTGTAAAAGTAACACTAACTACTTCCTATGTAGTGGAAGGCTGTTACTGCAGGAAACTGGAGAGGTACACAGTGAAACTCCCTTCAGGAAAAGGCAGGGAAAAGAGTTGAGCTTTGTTCTCCCACATCCTTATCCCTGGCTTGTTGTTCTGCTATAATTGCAAATGTCTTCAGAATAGTTCCTATTGTTAGAAATTATCTGACAGACCACCCAAATCTTTGATAAAATACTAAAGATTTATTGGTTGTGGTAATAAGTAATGAGCAAGCAGCGCTGGGTGCGTGGCGAGTTAGTCACTCCACCAACATGCACACTTACAGTTTAAGGCAGCAACATTTTATACCTTATTTTGTACATATCACCACTTCAAAGGATCCCCTCCTATCAGTTTCCTCTGTTCACATCTGCACTTCTTGGTGAGACTCCAAGATAAGGCGGAGACAATGTTCTTGGGCTAATCTTAATTAACAGTGATTAGCTCCCCACACATTTCCCAACACTTTGCAGGTCTTAGATTGCTCAGCCTCCCCCCATCCTGTTTTCACTTTGTCCTGCTGAGTTTCACCATTTATCGTGTTCATTCAATAGTTTTCCACAATGACAAGGGGGGATATTGATTTTACCTTGGCACGAATCATAATATAACATCTCGCACTATCATCTGTGAAACTTGATTAATCATCTCCCTTGTGCAGTGGGCTATAGTCTGAATTGACTCGTAAAAACACTGTATTACTCCATGTATGGGTGAAGGAAAGACATTTCTGTAGTCTCCGCCTCTGTATGCCCTCTTCCTTGAAGAGAAACATCACTTCTGATGAGGAAGGAGGAGACTGTAACTGGTTTGACTGAGTGCTGAGTTTGTAGGGAAAGCTTAAGAATCAAATTTAATTTAAATGCTTTCCTAGAAGTGGGTCCCTGACCTACCTGCCCCTTACAGTAAATTATTCTACTTATAGATTACTATTTGTGTTTTATACCTTTTGAGTTGATGCAAGTTTTCCACCATGCTAGAACACTACTTTTCCCACAGAGCTGCTCTTGCTGCTATGTGGGTGTACCATTGCATCACTGTTTCATAGTGATAATCTTAAGAACAAGAGGGAATCCTCTGTGGTCTCTTATAAGCTGTACTTTCAAGTAAATCTGTGTGGGCTGTGGTTGTTTGAGAGAGATAAATACGCTCTCAACATTTGAATGACTTTAAGAAAGGGTTTTCCCTAAGCCTGAGGTGTAATTTAAAGCTTGAGATATATATATATGAACCTATCGGCTTCCAAACCACTTAGTTCTCATTTGATTCAGAAAGCCTTTATTGAGACTGGTATGTCCTAATGTAGCAGCACGGAGATGAACACCTTTCCTAAATATGGTGAGTAACTCTTGCATTAATTTGAAGCTCATACCGGTGTGTCTCTGTATAGCCTCAGAACGAAGTCATGTGCCTCTTTTCTCTTATCTGCCAAACAGACCTCAAATCCAAAACCTGGTATTTTGGAAGTTGGGGATTGTTTTTCCTGAATGGCATTTCAATGTCTTCATTATTCTTATATAGAGTAGCTATAGCAGATTTATTTTACTTTCTTTTCTTGTACAAAGCTGGACAGCAAAAGGTACAGCCTTACAGAGTATTAAGGCTATGTCAAACAGTTCTTTTGTGGTAAATACAAAGATTCAGTGTACCTATACTGGGTTTGACCCTCATTCCTTCCTTAGATAGGGCTTCTGCTGAGACCTTTGAGAGCTTTACTTGTTCTGTAGAGTTTAGGACATTCCCTTTAATACTGCCAGATAAGCTGGGCCTGTCATTAGGAGGTGGGTCCTTTGCCCACATGCTTTCTATAATGCACATTTGAGAGTGGGCTAGGACTCTGCATTAGGTGGTAGTTTTGTTTTCCCTGCCTTGTTGCTGTAAGAAATATCCACAAGAAATATCCATAATTTCTCTTTCCTGTCGTAACATCTCAGTTTCACTGCAGTGAGATCTCCATTCAAAATTGTTCAGAAAGCCCAGGTCTTGGTGAACACTATAATTTTGCTGTTATCCAGCAATATTTTTCCATTTCACTGTTGTATTCTTCTTTAGAAGATTTCTGTCCATACTAGGGCAGTGAATAATAGTAAAGCACCATGTTTGTTACTGCATAATTTAAAGCTAACATAATTTAAGGCTAGCATTTAACAGATAGGTACCAAAGTACTTCCTTCCCATCTTGCCCATCTCCAAACAACTCATTGTGCTATTTAAAGCTGGATACAAATCATGAGAAAATACAGTTGGAAAGGTTCACACAGTGCCAGTCCATGGAATAGTCCCAGTTTGCAAGTGGTTTTCTGGACATGTCTGTACTAGGCTGATTTCTGTGTATTGAGGAGGTCTGTGATTTCTTGATAAATGAGTATTGAAGAAATCAAACGTGTTTATCATTAAGAGATTTATATTATTTCAACATATTTAATACATTTTTGGGAACTAATTAATATTCTAGTGACAGTAATATGCTTTTCAGAAGATGTGGTTGCTGTCTTGCACCACATTCTGGTCTCCAAGCTGGTGGAACATGGGTTTGATGGGTGGACCACTACACTAGATGGGTAAAGAACTAGCTTGATGGCTGCACCCAAAGAGTGGCTGTCCATTAATGTGAGGAGGAAGGTCTTCACTGTGAGAGGGGGGAGAGCCTGGAATGGGTTGCCCAGGGAAGTAGTTGGGGCCCCGTCCCTGGAGGTGTTTAAGGCCAGGCTGGATGAGGTTCTGGCCAGTCTGATCTAAGGTGGTGTGTCCCTGCCCATGGCAGGGGGGTTGGAACTGGATGATCCTGTGGTCTTTTCCAACCCTAACCGTTTCTATAATTTCTTCACAGGGAGGGAGATGGGGTGCTGCAGGGGGCTGCCCGGGGGGTTTGAGTCTCCTTTTCTGGAGATGTTTTAAACCCACCTGGACCTGGTTGGACTAGATGATCTTTCGAGGTCCCTTCTGATCCCTGATGATTCTATGATTCTAAGATGGGTATATTTATACAAAAAATTGGGATGTTCAAAGTATCATTGACTCTGGCCCTAGACCTTTGTGCTCTAATTGATTTCAGTCGGATCTAACACTTTGCTGTGAAGAGAGGATCTCTTTTAAACATAGTAAAATGAGGAGTATATGTATAATTCCTGAATGTTAGTGACAAGCTGCATGTAAATATCAAAGCAGCTCAAGTAACTTGAAGGTTAAAATTTATTTTAAAACACAGAAATATGTTGGGATTTTCTTTAGATGACATCTTTGATTGTCACCATACATCTTTACCCACTTCTTAACATGTTATAAACCCTCCCCAAACAGAAAAGCTTAAATCCTCCCTACTCTCAAACTCAGAACTTTACAATAATTAGAGATTAGTGTTTGCACATTTTTGATTGCCTCCAATAATGGGAGAAAGAAGGTGACTGTAGAAATTCAGGGAAGTACTGCATGAGTTTAGAGGTGTATTGCATGTGGCTTTGGTGACCAGATGGTATTTTATTACTTCTGGTGATTTCCTTTGTCACTTTTTTGTATGTTGGCAGCGTAATCACAATATTTTTGGCACTGAACCCTGATGCATCCTCACCTTTAAAATGAGCTTTAAACTCATCCATGTAGAGGCCTGTGTGGAATGATAAGTTGGAATGCTGAAATCTCTGTCACTTGAGCACCGAGAATGGCTGTGGTTACTTTCTGGTACCATTTGTGCCACTGATTTCTGTGTGAAGGGATTTGTACTCACTGGGGAGTGATTGTCTCACTTTCGTAGGTAGTTCTCAGCATTTTCAATCCAAAGATGTTTAGAAATTGTTAATACCTGAAAATTTGTTTTCCCTTAACAAAAAAAAGGTGATACATTGATTTTTAAAAAGATCATGTGGTTTAAACCAGTGTTGGTCCACTTAACAGGTTTTTGTTGTTTTGGGTTTTAATTTACTGCTGTTGCTGCAAGGTTTGAGATCATAGAAGCAAAGGTGCAAGAGCAATGCAATTTTCACACATGCTTGTGAAATGCATTCTGAACAACACTTTGAAACCCCAGCAGGATGACTGCCATGTCTAGCTTGGATCATTTTTAAGATTTTATTAGAAATAGTTGTCATTCTTCAGCATTTTTCCTCTCTCAAATAAATTTTGTATGTGGAAAACTTGTTTGGCCTTAATGCAAATTCTGATGAAATTTAAAAGGGCTCTGTTGTTGTCCTGTTTAGATATGTCTGGGAAAGAGGTAAGGCCTGGAGCACTGAGAGAAAGCAACAAAATTATGTAATTCTGAAGAATCTTTTACACAACTGTTATAATCCACCCAATTCTTTGAAGCCTTAATTCTTTGAAGTACCTGAATTTTATCCATCTTGGCTTCAATTTGCCTGATCTAATATAACCCTGCATCTTTCAAATCATAGAATCATTAGGGATCGGAAGGGACCTAAAAAAATCATCTAGTCCAATCCCCCCACCACAGCAGGATCACCCAGACCAAGTCGCACAGGAACACATTCAGGCGGGTCTTGAAAGTCTCCAGAGAAGGAGACTCCACAACCTCCCTGGGCAGCCTGTTCCAATGCTCCATTACCCTCACTGTGAAGAAGTTTCTTCTGATATTTATATGGAACTTCCTATGTTCCAGCTTGCACCCATTGCCCCTTGTCGTATGACCAGATGACACTGAGACCCAAGATGGCCTGGGTCCATCCTCCTGACACCCACCCCTCACATAGTTATTGACATTAATGAAATCACCCCTCAGCCTTCTCTTCTCTCTTCTCTCAAGCTAAAGAGACCCAGCTCTCTCAGCTTTTCCTCATAAGAGAGGTGTTCTACTTCCCTCATCATCTTTGTTCCTGTACGCTGGACACCTTTCAGCAGCTCTGTGTCCTTCTTGAACTGATGAGCCCACAACTGGACATAGTACTCCAGACTACAAATGTGGTCTCACTAGTGCAGAGTAGAGGGGGAGAAGAACCTCCTTTCATCCGCTAACCATCCCCCTTCTGATCCCCCCCAGGATGCTGTTGGCCCTTTTGGCCACAAGAGCACATTGCTGGCTCATAGTCATCCTGCTGTCCACTGGGACCCCCAGGTCCCTTTCTCCTACACTGCTCTCCAACAGGTCAGTCCCCAACCTATACTGGTCCCTGGGGTTGTACTTGCCCAGATGCCAGACTCTACACTGACCCTTGTTGTGGTACCTCATCCCATTTCTCTCTGTCAAGCTCTCTAGCCTGTCCAGGTCTCGCTGAATGGCAGCACAGTCTGCTGGGGTGTCGGCGACACCACCCAGCTTGGTGTCATCAGCAAACTTGCTGACAGTGCCCCCTAATCCCTCATCCATGTCATTAATGAATAGATTGAAGAGGACTGGTCCCAGCACTGATCTTTGAGGGACCGCGCTAGATTCAGCCCTCCAACTAGACTGCCTCATTGACCACTACTCTCTGGCTTCTATCCTGCAGCCAGTTCACAATCCCCCTCACTACCCAATCATCCAGTCCACACTGCCTCAGTTTGGCTGTGAGGATGCTCTGTGAGACTGTGTCAAATGCCTTCCTGAAGTCAAGATAGACCACATCCACTGCTCTGCCATCATCTATCCACCCGGTTATGCCCTCATAAAAGGCTATCAGGTTGGTCAAGCATGACTCTCCGTTGGTGAAGCCATCCTGACTGTCCCTAATGACCTTCTTGTCCCTGATGTGCCTAGAGACAGCATCCAGGACAAATTGTCCCATCACCTTTCCTGGGTTTGAGGTGAGGCTGACTGGTCTATAGTTACCTGGGTCCTCTTACCCTTTTTGAAGATTGGAGTGACAAATTGCACTTTATAGTTGTAAAAACACATGGTAATTTAATAACAAACACTTGCACATGGTGCAGTAGTCTAGATGCATCTCTTTCATTCCAATTCATTGCTGTAGATTTAGATGTATCACAACTTGCACTGTCAAGAAAGGCCAGGCTCATTCCCGTGTCACTTTTTTTTGTTGTGAAGAGTAAGACATTATTAAAGAATAAATTAAAATAATCATTTTAGAGCTGGACCTCTACCTGAAAAACTTCTAAGAAATGAAAGACAAAGCTATTAGTATGCATCAACAGTTCCTTTGCATCAAACACAACACAGGGAAATGGCAGAGGTGAATCAAAGCAGCTGGCAATGCTGCTTAGCTGGTACCAGTCTGGGTCTGCTCAACTCGGGGGACAGTACCAGCTGGCATAACAAATAAATTTTTACTGCTTTTTTCCGTATCTTGGGCTGGGTAGGAGATGCTGGATGTACTCCCATACTATAACAAAACAGCTGAGAGCTGGCCTGGCTGGTATAGATATGCATTAAACCAAGGTTCCTAGCACTAAGTGATGCATTGGAAAGTCTGCGTATGACTAAGAGTCAGGAGACAAGCACAACGACCTTGTCAACCCTTACCCCCCCTCCTCCTGCAGCAGATGTGAGCAGTAGGACTTCTGGAGAGCCGCTTGTTTATGCTGTAGCTGGACCATGCACTGATGCTAGAGTTTGCCGTAGCAGCTTATTTCAGTGTGTTTCCTGAGTTTGGCAGTGCAGGACCATGGGAAACCTGGATTGTCATCCATGTGATGATCCCAAAGTAGTCCTCAGCAGGGGATGTGCAGAACCACTTCCCTGCTGGCCTGCAAAATCTGGCTGGCATCTTCTTATTCCAGAACTAGGAAGTGACACATGTTATTGCATTAATTTATTTTCTCTGTCCTGAAAAGGGCAGAGAAAATAACTTTCTTTGCTTCTCAAACGAATTTTATCAACATGAGTGTCTGCAGTAACTTCTCTCAGTAACATCTGGCCTGCATCCTTTTCACATGGCCTGTTTTTCAGTCCACATCAGCTGTTATCTCACATGTTACTTGGCAAACGCATTGGAAACTGCTGAAATGTCAAAGCCTAGCGGTGTGAATTAGAGATGGAGCAGTAGTTTTTCTTCAGACAACCATACTCAAATTTCATGTGGTCATTTAACTTCAATACTTATTGTTTCTGTGGGAGTAAAAATGTCCACATTTTATCTTTTGAAATTAGATACCTGAAAGGCAAATGGAGATGCTCCAAAATAAGGCTTAATTCTCATTAGTACCTGGAGTCTGCACTGCATTCATCCAGTGAATACAGCTTTCCATACTTCAGCCTGTTTTTGTTATGATTCAACACTCATAACTCAAACAAGCACGAATGAAGTTTGCATGAAACTGAATGGACTTTTTTTTCCTTAATAGGATCCTTGTTATTAGTGATCTCCAGAGGCATTTAACATGTGTGAAATGCCTGCAGGAATGGGAGCAAAGGAGGGGATGGGTGGGGGATACCAAACAGCTCAGTTCTTATCCTGGCAACCTTTCTTTTTTAATTTCTGCTCTGCAGATGAAGCAGCATGGTTTCTATAAAATGTTCAGCTGTGGTTTCACATGAAGTCAATGTTACCAATAGAGTGACTTGGAAATGACAGCTTGTTTGCTTATAAATAGCAGCCTTCACTCTTAATGACTTCTAACTTTATTTCAGTGGTCACACTGCTATCTTTATGATAGGTGTTATGAAATCACTCAGGTGAAGATCGGCTCTAACCTGCCAGTCTTCTAATTTCAGCAGTTATCATAATGACCTTGTTGGTCATTTTGATCTAAGGGAAAGATGAAGATTACTGGTTTCCTTTTCTGAGTAACTAGAGATGTCCCTCACAGTATGAAGGAACATACCCAAGGATGTTTTCCTCTCTCCTTTCTCTTTGGGAATGCCGTGCTGGACCATGGCTGATCAGAACCAGAGGGAAGCTTGGTGTAGGAGATTCTACAGTTCTTGAGTAACTTGCTTTGGCACAGTAACGTACACGTGGCTCCTTTTGTCTCCAGGTGCTCTAGATTAGATTCATTACTCAAAATTTGTATGAAGTTGATGAATTTTCTGGTCAGTGTGAGGATATGAATATTTAAGCACTTGATTCTTTTAGGATGAATAATAAAATCCCTCTTTGCCACATTTCCAATGTTCCAGCAACTGCTGACAGTTTTGCTTCCCCTGTAGCTTGCTGCTACAACCAGAGAGTGATATTGTTCTTACCCTTGCAAAACTGTCCCTGTCTGGGTGGTGGATGACTTAAGAGAGTGATGCTGGCTGATACTTGCCAGCTATTTATGGTATGTGAAGAGGAAACCAGACATACAGGCAAGACATGTTTCTCTCTTCTTATTGTAATCATCTAGTCACCTTTTTTCCCCCCTATACTGTTCATTTTCCTTAGGTCTGGCTTTTTTTCCTCCCTGTTTCTGACAGATTCACTGTGAGTAGCTCAAAAAGAAGAATAAAGCTGCAGAGTACCATGTAGAATAATGCTTCCATCAGTGTGTTAATATGGAAAGGTATTAACTGTTTTGTTGTGTGGAGAAACTTTACTTTTTAAAATGCAACTTCAAATTCTTGGAAATATACAGTTGAGTGTGTCCTGCATTTGTTAATAAATTTATCTGCCCAAGTGAATACTTCTGTTTCTGTTTTAATCTGTTCTGTGCCCAGTTTTTCTTAAATAAGTGAAACATGGAAATTTTCTGTACTGGGTACAGTATTCATGAAACTAGTGTAGGTCGGAAGGGACCTCTGCAGGTCATCTGGACCAACCTCCTGCTCAAAGCAGGGCTAGGTAGGGTCAGGCTACCCAGGACCTAGCTGTGTAAGGTTCAGATATCTCAAAGTATAGAGATTTCACAAATTATTTAAGCACTTACTTCTTCCCAAACTAATATTAGTTTTATTGATAATGTCAGAAAACGAGCTTGTACTGTATGTAGGATGTAGAGTTATAGTTCACGTTATTGCTACAGGCTCCACTGTAGCTGTGATGATGGCAACACATTTCTGTCTGTGTATAATAAGGAGCTTTAAAAAAAATTAATAGTGCTGAGTAGTATTTCAGTGAATACTGCTGTATTCAGCAAGATAAAGTATTTGATTTAGCAAAGAATGATTAAAATGTAGCCTTAAAAATTACTCAGTGTATGGATTTGAGAGACAGCTGAAAAGAAAAATTGTTTTAAGGCAACTGTCAGTTGTTTGGGGAAGCTTAGTAAATAATACTCCATCCGCCTTTCTTCCTGTAAGAAGCTTTTTATTCCCAGGTTATTTTATTATGAAATAACTGGATTTGAAATCCCTTATGGGCTGGAATTTCCCGCTTGCTCAAGACATTGTGATCTGCTGCCAGTATAGTTTGACTTCAGGCTATCTGTGAAGGTAAAGAGGTGTCTGGTTTCTGTCTGGTGACGGTATTCCTGGTGAAACTGTGTGCCAGTTGGTGGTAGTTCAAGCCGGTGGCACCACCAGCAGTGTAGCAAGATTCTGCCTTTCAGCTTGGCTGCCTAGCAGCTACCACAGGCAACAGAGCTTGTCCTCTGTCAGCTACTGTTACATTTCCTGGTGGCATTTCCAAATGGTGCTCATGTCTCTGTCCTGCTTCTGCTTTTAGTAGGCTGCTGAAAGTATCTCAGGTCTATGTGGGAGATGCTGACCCAAATGAATCATGGACATGGCCAACTGAATGAGGAGGCAAAATGGGCTGTGAAAGGTCTTGTTCTGTTTGTGGTGATGCCTGGTTTAAGAAAAGGAAGAAGGGGAGTTGGGGGTGGGGTGTTGGGCATATTTTCAGAGCAACCAGATGTGTTTCCATTAAGAACCTGCACATCTTTTGTTGTTGTGATGTGTGTAATTCTTAAAATTAAGCAAAACTATTAAAGAATAATTGTTTCTGTTTGCATTAACAGAACACAGCTTCTCCAGATGTGGCATTTGACAGCCAAACAGCTGCTGGCTATTAAATGTGCCTTAAAAGCTCCATTCCTTTGTCGTAAAGGGAGCAGAAGTGTAGGGACGTTTATGGGGTGATAGGCAGATGTTATGGCTGCATCACGTTTGAGTGAAAGTTTAAGTGTTTTCTCTGCTCTAGTTGCATACATACATGTTTTAACCCCTGTCATACACCTTTCCTTACCAAGCTCTCTTCTTGGGACTGGAGTGAGATTATTCATAATGTCATACATATCTTCCAAGCAATAGTGCCAACACATTTGGTTGGCTGTTGTTTGGGGTTTTTTTGCAGCATCTAGGACATCTCAATCGAAGCACAAGGCAGTTAAGTGGATCCCATTTTCTATCTCTGCTTTTGAAGTACCAGGTGGATTTTTAGGGGGTGAAACAAGTTAAAAAGGTAAGTTGGAAATAATTTTAAATAATTTATTGTTTTGTTGGTGTTTTTTTTTAAATCCCAAATCTATATGCAAATTTATTCTCATAATTGTCAAAGGGATGGTGCTCTTTTTGAGGTAATGCCAGTGCAGCTTATTTTTCATAGTGGTACATATGAGGGGCCACATAGAACCTAGTGGAGCTCAGTTTCAAGAGATCTAACTCAAATTCCCAAGCCTAAACTGAGTGGAGATCAGCTTGCTGGGTGTTGAGTACTGCAATAACACCTCTGTTCCTTAGGGAGTTGCAGTATGTTCTCTATCAGCCCAGAATCTACTAAACTTGGAAGAGTTTGTGAGGCCACAACAATTCCTTTCTTTAACAGAAGTATTTTTGCTTTCTTGGCAAAATGTTGTTCTTCCCATTGTGTGTTGGACTGGAATTTCATTGTGTCTTAGTTGCATAAGATTTTAACATAAAAATCCCAGTGTAGTTACTTGAAAAAAGTAAGAATTCCACAAAACTGCATTCAGAGAGTAAAAATTCACATGGAACATAAAGGAAAATGCCAGTTCACCTGTAAAAATTGTTGTAGACCTAATTGTATTCCCATTTTAAATTCTGTTTCTAGTACAAGCTAGATTCTGTAATCCAAGTCTCACTCTCTCCTATATTCTAAAGGCCTTTTTCTGAAATTAAGGGTGTTATCTTAAGTAGGGGAAATATTAGCAGGAACAGTTTTCTCTGAAATATGCCACATCAAAAAAATTACCAGCTCTAGTTCAACCTTCCCAATTCAAAGGCAGAAATGTATTTCTTTCCATGGATCTGCTCCTGAGCCTTAGCCACACAAGAATCCTACGTCCCAAATGCCCACCCAAGGGGCTGAAGCATGTGTTTAACCCCTGGACTCTGGAATTCATTTCCTGTCCAAAATATGACTCTGTGGTGTTGGTGTCTGGCTGTAAATCCTGGCTTAAACCCTTTTTTCCACAATAGTTTATGACACATGTTTGTGTTTTCACCAGTCACAGGACAATGACTATTTCAAACAGAGTTACGTCTCTTTGCTGTTAATATTTTTCCTTAAATGCCTTGTGATACACAGAAATTGTGTCCATTGTTGACACATAGCTGTGGTTAATAGGGAATAGTGCTGGTTACCAGTGAACACCAGGAGCCAAGAACCACAAATGGTACCAGCTGCAGGGCTGGGACTCTGCATGGGGCTTCTTTATGGCTACTGATTTAGCAGGGTTGGTACTGATTTGTGTAGGAATTACAGTCCCATTCACATACTAAGCTTGTACTGGGTACAGTGTTCTGGCTCCCACCTGAAAAACCAATTGCTGTGAAAATTATGCAAGTATAAATAAATAAATAGATGCAGAAAGTCAGTAGAACTTAAGAGACTGCAAAGAACTTAAGAGATGAAACACAGCAAAAGAGCCACGGTGAATGCACGGGAGAAATGAAGACCTGTGGTACAGTGTCTGATTGAGAAATCCCAGAGGGATGTCGCATGGATTTGCAAACCAAAGAGAAGAGGTGTAATTTCTTAATTTTGAAGGACATGGCCAGGAGAGTATTCGTGCCTACTTTTCAGACATGACATAAAAATTATGAATAAGGTCAGGTTCTCTCCTTTTCCTGCAAGTTGCTAAAACTTGTGCTGGAAGACCAGCTTCCTTCTTTTCCAGTAGGTTCTGCTTCTGGGTGAAATGTCTTTACTTTCCCAAAACCCGAAGTTTAGCAACAAACTCCCAAGTTTACAAAGAAGAATTAGTATTCTACTCTAATACCACATGCATTAGCCTGCTATGTAAGTAGGATGAGTTGTGTGTTTTAAACTTCTTCATATGCTTTGCAAAGTGTTTGCACATAGCACGGATATGCTTTGTCCCCTATAACCACAAGATAATGATTTAATGTTCCCTAATGGTTATACAGAACAAAAACTGGATTTCACTCAAATAGATAGGATTTGTCTGAGATTTTTTCTCGTTTGAATAATTTACTAATCAGTCCACGAAATACCTAATTTTAGAAACACCTGGCGAGGGTGCTCACGGCTCAGGAATGTACCTATGAGGCTCACAAAACCAGAGGTAGATTTGAAAAGCTCTCTTCGTGCAGAAGCGGGTGTTTAGAGCCCTCTAGAGCTCTCCAGGAGAAGCGCAGGTCCTCAGCAAGAGCTGTCCTGCTCTCCAGTGGCTCCTCATCAGTATCCTGAAGACATATTGCAGCACTAGGATCATCTGTGTGCTCTTAAAGACTAAACTGCCCTGAGAAATCCAGTCACTGTTGTAATTCTCTGACTTTCATGATCATGTCAAAACACATGAATGCTACAGAGCAACCAGCAGTCGTAGGAAGTTGAGTCTTCTGTTCTTTGCTTTCTTTTACCTAGGATAGCTGCTCCCTGCTCTCGCTCAGGCAGTCCTAAGCCCAGCTTAGGTGAATGCAGAGAGACGAGGGGAAGGGATGGAAGCAGGGTGGGGAGAGGAGCCGGGGAAGAACATCTCCTACAGCTGCTGGTTCAAACAAACTGGGGGGGGGCAGAGGAGTGAATGCTTCCTGGCTGAAAAGACATGCTTAAAGTCGAACCAACATCTTCATGGGTATTTCCCAGCTTGACTCACACAGATCTCAGAAGCCTGTGGTCACATATTGCTAGCTGTGGCTAAACCAGCAGCAGAGATGAGTGCAGCCTGCTAGTGCTTGCTGCTGCGCTCCTGCATGAGATTGCTGCCCATCTTTTACTATCCTGCGTATCACACTTAGATGCTGCTCCTT
This sequence comes from Upupa epops, assembly GCA_013397515.1. Taxonomy (NCBI): domain Eukaryota; kingdom Metazoa; phylum Chordata; class Aves; order Bucerotiformes; family Upupidae; genus Upupa; species Upupa epops. The sequence continues at coordinate 136,557 of VZRI01003026.1, forward strand.
CGTTTTGAACAGTTGATTCAGTTTAAGGTGCTTTATTTGAGTTAAAAGAGTTTACAAAACTCTGACTAGTAGGACCAAGCTGGGTGAGTGGATTGTGCTGGTCTTTGGGCAGCAAAGGAACCAAATGGCTGAGGCTGTTAGGAGCTAAACTCTTGCTGGCTTTGCTGCAGCAGGATGTGTGACTGAAAACCTGGGTATTGAGCAAAATGCTCTTCACTAGAAGCCATTTTTAGGCCAGAGTTGGTCTTTTTTCCTCTCAGCTAAGCAATAAACTGATTGCTCTACAGATCTCACATGGGAGGTGGATGGAGCATGGAAGTAGGAGAGTGACTGGCCTGCCTTAGGATAGTTGCCTAGTTTCAGATAAAAACTTGAATTTTTGAAAGCTCACTTTGAAAATTATGGTCTGTGGTTGTAGCACCTCCCTTTGAAACCCGCTCAGGTACTGCTCAGTAACGTTTCACCTCGCTTTACTTAACCTTTCCCTTCCCTTGCCCCATTTATAGGGGCTCTAAGGAGTCTGCAGCAATGATTTCCCTTACTAAGAAAATATAATTATACGTGCTCTTCCTAAAACTTCCTAAAACCATGTGGCTTTTTCAGTTTTTCCAAGCATCCTGAAAAGTACCGAGTGCTCTTCACATTGTATGTCCAGCTCTGTTACACAGAGCAGTTTCAGGCATGGGAGCCCAAATGAGCTGGAGATGCTGTTTTCCAGAGAAGTGCACTTGAGAAAAAGAGGGTGTTGGTTATTTATGCTGCAAAGTTTGCATTATTGTAGCTGATTAATAAGTTACGACTGTAAGCAGAGCTCTTGGTCATGCTGCTGCCTGTGAATTTATTGTCTGGGAACCTTAGTGCGGAATTGCTTAAAACAAAGTGCTACTCACACTGGACTCTCCAGGATTTCACAATATTCAGTGAGAAAGGGCTGCATTTCTTACACAAAGTTTGTCCTTTCTACAGTTCTCTTCACAAGCTGCTAGGTTTCACCTGCCACCCCCACATAGCTGAGGCATGAGTGTTCAGAGCAGCTTCAGCCTGTGGCTCCACTATGAGCTTCATGAAAATGTGCATTGAGACAGGAGTTATGGCCAAAGTGACCCAACAAAAGACAATGCTGTCTACAGATGAGTGGTCTGTTTCTTGCTCCACTGTTTGAAAAAATATGTTTTGGCATAGAAAAAATTCAATATGGTAAGTTCTTTGCATTAGAACTTTTCAGCTGTAAACACCACCCTTCTACCCACCCCCATCTTTCATCCTTTTGTAGAAGTCCTGTAACAGCCACTTCAGGGTCTTGCCAGTTTTCCTGTGCCCAAATCAGTCCTGGTAAAGAAGGACAAGGATCACAATTTGTTTAAAATAGGACAACAGTGAGACATGGACGATTCCTTCAAGTCCACATCTGCCACTGCTCAGGTGCCTCCCAGCATTTATATCTTCCCAACCCAGCCCACTCATAAACAATGGGTAGAAAGTCAGTATCCCTTCTGACCTTTCATATGTCCCAAACTCACACTTTAACCCAGAGGGGTTCAGAGGACAACACAATTCCTGGATGCTCCTTGCGCTGGATAGAGATCCCAGCTGGCCTGTACAGCTTGAATCCTTCCTTGTATCCTTCCTCACCCTCAACAGCATGGGCAACTTTGTTCTTAGGAGCTTGGACAAAACACTGACAAGTAAATCCTTGAGGGATGACAACTCATTGCGTTCTCAACACTGAAGAATAGTGCTGTGGATAGAATTGCAGTGTCTCAGAGCCTGCTTGCTCCGCTCCCATTGCAGAGTGCTTTATCTCTTTGCCAGGTACAAGGCTTCTGCCTTCCAAGCACATTACGTTTGAGTTGGTCCACTTGCTGTTAATCTGAGTCTGACACTGCACTATAGCTCTCCATATATATATTGTTTCTGCCTTGAACCTCTTATTTCTGGTGCAGACAAGCTGTAAGGCAGCTCTGAAACTGCCATGAAATTCCAGCTCATTTAAGTTCTAGCAAGTCAATAAAACCACAGAACCCTTGAATCTTACTTGGCCTTATCTGCTGCTGTTGGTATTTATTGTGGCACCTTTGCAAATGGCTTTGCTTTCACATTTAATGAAAATAGATTTCTTTTACAGTCTCTGTGTCGTAAATATCAAAAATAAATTGAATAATTTTATTCTATCAGCATGAAATTTCCCACACTGAATTACTCATGTGATTAGGATAGATGGGTTTGTTTATTGGTGAATGCTATCAGTCATCCTGCACGGGTTTCTTGAGAACCTGTAGTGTGATCCCTCTGAATTGCCTGCCTAAATGACAGAAAAGAAGTAGAACAGATCAATTCTTACTGTTTTCAGTTTTCCTGGTAGTTCAAATGAAGAATTTAGTATTTTCTGCCTAAATCAATACAGCATGTTGCTTTAACAGGTTGGTAATACTGAGCCATGCAATTTTCTCTCTGGTCATGTGTTGCCTATAATCAGAGTTGCTTTCAGCCAATTAGGAAATGAGCCTGCAAAAGACAGGAGAATTTCTTGAAAACATGGCTTGCGTCTATGGTTTTGGGGGTTTGCTTTAGTTATGCCTCATTCCGTTTTCAGAAAGTCATGTTCCACCACTGTGGTGTATCCAGTGATTCAACCCTAATTGCTAGTTAGTTCTGATGACTTGGAGCAAGCACTTTGGTGCATATGAACTCTGCCTGTATTTAGCAAAGAGACTGAATTTTCACAGCAAACATTATACTAGTGTTCACAGCAGAGCAATTTTTACAATATTTGGATGTGTTTCAGAGAACTTCTGAGGAAAAAAGCCTTGAAAAAGTTGTCAGGTGTCTATTGCTACATACTACAGAAAACAAACGGTGTTGTCAAAACATGTTGTGGACTGAACACCGAGGTTTGGAGTTCAGTTTGATTGTTTTCGTTAATGCTGAGTACGAAAGTCTTGGAACTGCAGGTGGCTGTGAGCATTGAGGACTCATGGCAGTTTCACATACTCCCCAAAAGGGTTGTCTTGGATTTTGTTGGCACAAGGTAGTAAAATTCATAAAGATTGTTCATTTAAATACTTGAAGTGAATATTTAAGCAAGTATTTCTGCTGCAAAGCACTGCAGGGGTTGCTTGGTGATGCTGCTGTGGAGCAACCCCAGTGTGTACCAGGGAAGAAGGTAGCAGGAGCTTAGTGCAGGACCAGCTCCTCTGTCTTATTCATGTTCACAAAACAACTGACAAGTTTACCTTCTCAGCGCTTCATGTGTTGATATAAGGTTTAGTGTTGCTCTTTCTTTCTAGGCAGGTGTGAAAGTAAATAGCTTGATGTTGAAATAAGGAATCTGATAGAGAAGAATAACAGTTGCCGGTTGTGTGAGGACCCCAAACCTATTGCCCAAGAGAGTCCAAACCCTGAGAGAACTTCATGTTCCCTTAAGGTAAATGCAGTCTGCTTTTGCAATATTTGTCTGCCAGGAAAGACCATTCAGGGGATGTTCCCTAGTGACTTGAATATGAAGTGATGCAATGCACTTGCTACATATTTTTTTCAGAGCTATTTTCTGTTGTCAGGAAGGCAGAGTGAGTAGGTATGTTTTGTAGACGAAGATGAGGTCCAAAAAGCCACTGTTTGTAGCCAGCTGTGTGTTTGGATAACATGGATTCACAAAATTCTATAGTCCAAGAACACTGACATTTCTTTAGGTTGTTGTGTTTGACAGTTCTGACTTAGCTGAGAATGAGCAAGAGGTGGTGGGGGGACGAAGATCTCTGAGAGTGTTGGAAAGGCTTTTATTTCAATAGGAAGAGAGAAGCAGCACGATGATTATTAAAACCTATACTTCTGTGATATTACAAATCAAAAATTGCAAGCCACCTGCTAAGATGGTCATCTTGCTTGCAGTGCAGCAGCAGTTAACAAGCATGACAGAAACTTGTTCTGGGTTTCCCTCCTCTCCCCTGAAACAACAACAGGCTTTTTATGCTGTAGGAGAACAAAAGGAAATTCCCATTTTCTGCAACTAGGAAAGGGAGAAGTGAGAGGTGTGGAGGAGAGGATTGGTTAAGCCATGAAATGCCATCCACCAGCAAGGGATGACACATGTACCTGCCTCTGAGACTTTGCTATGGGGCAAGGAGGAGAAGGAAACCTCTGGAGTCTGTGCCCTGAGGTGTGATGCAGTAAATCAGTGACAAAGTAAAGGGGAGATGACTCTTCGACCAAATCCAAAATCGCACACAGCTTCTTTCACATGTAAACTGCCATCTCCAAAATGACTCACGACCTCAGGGCACAAAGCTGATCTAAATCCAAGGAGATGTCCCAGGTCAGACTAGTGGGACTAGAAACAGTAAGGGAGAAGCCACAAAGAGGAACTTCCTCAGAGAGGAAGCTCCTATTCCCCCATATAAGGCTCCTCCAACAAAAGGAGATGTATAGAAGGATTTTGGTGGTGTGGGGAGGAAAAGGAGGATGTGTTGTTTCTGTTGGGTGCTTCAGCATTCAAATAATGTGTCAGTATTTAGTCTGTAGTGCTTTTATGGTTTTGCAGTTACAGCACTTGTTTGTCCACAAGATATGTACATGATACTCATAGCTTAAGGGAGGAACACTTGCTGTATTGCTGCACTCTAAACATACTGACTATTTTTGAATAGGCTTGTAAGTCAAAGAGCTTTACATAAGGCTGGTTATTGACTTGGGCTTCAAGTGAGTAGCAGCTTGATAGACTGATTAACTCCAGCAACCTTAGTTTAAGGTGCTAGGAGTACATCTCTAGGATTGTGTATTTTGGAAAAGGAGGTAATATTAAACAAATACAGTGCACTTCCAGTTATTAAGATTATAAAATAAGGGTTTTAACCAACCAAATGAAAAACAACATCAAATATGTCACTTTGTGAAATGAAATGCTGACAGGCTTAAAATAAAGGGGAATTAGAAAAAAAACCAACCAATAATGAAAAAAATGTGCCATTCCCTGTACTGTTGGTCATTCTCCAGGATGTTATTAGAGCCAGCAAGTCATTTTTGTTCTGCACTTTCTGTTTGGTTTTTTTTTTTAAAGAACAGAATAACTTACATACTGGAAATAGCTGTAAACAAATTCCCTTTTCTTCCACAAAAATAGATGACGTTATTGTGGTTTAAAAGGCAAATATTTGAGAGAAAAAAATGTAGGTCTGCAGAATGATCTAATTTTCAGCTTATCTTTTAACCTATGATTCTTGTATCTGTAGCACTTTAATTGCAGCTTGTCATGATGGCATCATCCCGATTGCTCCCTGCTCCAGAAGAGGGAAAAGAGAGATTACAGTGAAACATTGCTAAGGTTGGGTCACAGAAATTAGAGTCTATCAGTTTAATTGAGTCCCTGACACCCACACAAGGTGCATTGGGCTAATATAAAGAACTTGAATGCCTGTACTCTAAATGTATAAGCACTGAACTGAAATGGGAAGTGATCATAAGTGTGACATTCTCTTTGTCAGCTTTACAAATTATATATTTTATGGGATCAACTGCTGCAATAAAATTTCATGTATTTAAAACTTTTTTGGCTGTGAAGTGAGAAAGAACGTATTACCATTTAAGAGCTGGCTGTACTTGCAGCAACTGCACTTACAGATTACCATCCAGCCTGAGTGTGCAGATGCTTAGGTGCTTGAGTAGTTAGACTTATTTGCAGTAACGGAAAACAGTAGATAAAGGAAATCCTGAAGAAGCCTGTTTTACTTACTCTGAAATGTATCTTGCTATAATCTCGTGGTTCCCACAAACTGAGGCACACGTTTACATCTACACACATATTTCTGTCAGAGTGAGTACTTAATCAAACAGCACAAAAGGTTGAGGTTGACACGCACTTACCTAAGGGAAAATCCCTTTCTAACACGTTGTTCTGGGTGAAGCATGCTCACTAGGTTTAGTCAGGAAAAGGCAGATTGTTCTTCTGGTTTCAGAGCTGACTTTATTCTTCAATTTATATCTCTCTTTTACCGTGTGCACCAGAACGAGAAAGGGGTTTGAATGGCTATTGCAGCAAGCACTGTTGGCATAACCACAGCTTCAGGAATAAAGCTAAAAGATAAGGTCAACCCAACAGAGGGCTGCCCAGAAGATACCAAATTTTAACCAAAGAAATAACAGAGTACTTCTATTTTCTACAATTCTGCAACTGAACGATGTGATAAATAAAAACTCGAAGCAACCGACAAACACTCAGCAAACCTCTCAGAAGATATCTGACTGGCTAGGAATAAAACAAAATGGGTTGATTTTACCGTTTTGTTGCCATCAAGGAAGGTTTTACTTGCATCAGGCATCAGGTTCTTAGTTTCACTGCAGTTACTGAACAGAGGAAATTTTCAGAGGTGATGAGTGACTTTCATTATCTTGAATGCCTGTTTTGAAATATTGTAAGAGAAGCCTTTCCCAAAATAAAGATCAAGCACTCTGACAATGGTAGCTTATCTTCTTGTGATGCTGATGGTTCTGAGAAAATTGTGTTGGCCACATCTGTAAGGCTTTGCTTTTTCTCCCATCAGAAGCTTCCTAAAAATGACTAAAAAGTGGTGACACTTTCAATGCTATTAACTGAAGTGGCCTCAGTGTTATCCACATGTGTACTGAGTCTGCCTAGCTATGCACTTAAGGATATTTAATGCTTTTTGCTTCTGTCCTATTTTGCAGTGATGAGCAGTAACTAGCAGTTGTTAAGAAAACTTTGCCCTGTTTTTAATGTGTTTACAGAGCTTTGGTAATGGCCTTCCACCCTAACAGCAGGCCTAGCTCAGAGCTTGTCAGTTGTTATTTGAAAGATTTGTCTGATAAATAAGCCCAGTTAGAGGAACCTCACATTCTCCCCTGAGGCCTTCCTGGCTCCCTTACGGTGTCATGGTGTGGATTAGGGACAGGAGGGAACAATGTCACCACTAGTTAAAACCTCTATAAATGGCACCTTCAAATCCTCCGATCCAAGCGGTAATAGTTCACTTTCAGTAGTCACCATGGTTATTAACATATCACCAACAAAGGACGTGGTGTTCTGATGTCCACCTAGCTTTCCAGGAAACCATTTTGAACTAAATAATGCTGACAACTGAGAACACTCCAGAGCCTTGTCCTCTCTCCAAAGTAATGTAAGCACTAACGTCTTTCAAGCGGAAGCTGTGTTTCTCAGGTAGGCTGTACTCTGGGTTTGCTCTCCTGTCCCCAGTGCAGAGAGCACTCAGCACCTCAAGTAGCACATGGCAGTGTGCTGCTGTAAGGAAATGCAAAACTGGGGCTGGTTTACCTTAGCGTGCCAGACCATAAAACACAGCTGTTTGACCTAAGCTTTCTCTCAAAGCTGCTGCTGGAGTGGGGATGGGACTGCTGAGGGGGAGGGAAGGTGCTTGAGAATCACTGCCCTTGAGAGCAGCTGTGTAACATGGAAATTTTCTGATTGTATTCTTGTGCATCAGGTTGGCACTTCAGAGACAAGACGGTTTCTTTTTCTGTGAGTTTATAATTTATAGGACTGAGTAGTCCAGCACAAGGTAGTGGGATATTGTGAGAAGAACACAGATAATTGCTGTTGTTATTGTCTAGTTGCAGCACTCTCCTCAAGCAGCAAGCACTCTGCTCTTCATGTGCCCTTCCTGTGGAGCAGTCAGGACACAAAATTATGCCTGCTAATGGAATTTGTAGGTGTGGCTGTGACAGGTAGAAGGGCAGACCACTGGTCAAAGGAGATCTCATCACTCTCTGATTTGACAGTAATATCTGATGTTTAGGTTTACTTGGTTGGTTTTAGGTTGGAGTGGATGATCTTTAAGGTCTTTTCCAGCCTCATAATTATTGTGATACTGCGATTCATCTGCTTTCTCATTAGATCTAAGCTTTGATTTGACATAAACTTTTAATATTGTTGTAATATTTGGTCTCATTTTTTAGGAGGCTGATGCTTCCTTCTCCACTCTGCAGATCTGATATTTTAGCTATTACTACATTCTCTCAGAGTGCCCAGGGGAACCTCATGAGGTTCAACAAGGCTAAGTGCAGGGTCCTGCTTCTGGGCCAATGCAACTGGACATCCGAATACAGATGGTGGGGAGGACACACTTGAGAGAAGCAATGTGGATTAAGACCTGGGGGTACTAGTGGACCAAAAGCTGGCCATGAGCCACCAGCAACAGTATTCTGGGCTGCATCAAAAGAAGTATGGCCAGCAGATCAAGAGAAGTGATTCTACCTCTGTGCTTTGCCCTAGTGAGACCTCACCTGGAGTCTTGCATCCATCTCTGGAGACTCCAACACAAGAGAGATGCGGGCCTGTTGGAATGGGTCCAGAGGAGGCCATAAAAATAATCCAAGGGCTGGAGCCCCTTTGCTCTGGGGACAGGCTGAGGAAGAGAAGCCTCCAGGGAGACCTCATAGTGTTCTTTCAGATTCTTAAGAGACTACAGAAAAGCTGGGGAGGGACTTTTTACAAAGGCAGGGGATGAGAAGACAAGGGGTAAAGGTTTTAAACTGAAAGAGGAGAGATTTAGGTCGGAGATTAGGAAGAGGTTCTTTAGTGAGACACTGGAACAGGTTGCCCAGACAATTTGTGGCTTCTCCACCCCTGTTCAAGGCCAGGTTGGATGGGGCTCTGGGCAACATGATGTAGTAGGAGCTGTCCCTGCCTATGCAGGGGGGTTGGAACTCAATGATCTTTAAGGTTCCTTCCAATTCTAACCTTCCTGTGACTTTATGATTTTAGAAAGTGGCCTTATTGCATCTCTGGTTCCTGGAAGATGACCTTCCTGTTTCACTCAGCTTTGCTTTGGTGGCCCAGCAGTTTACGTGGTTTCATTGTTGGTTAGTTACTATTTCCTACAATGTATTAGCACTACAGAAACATCAACAATTGCAATTGTGGAAATTGTTGCTGTGTTACCAGTCAGTAGTTTTTTTCTTCTTTAAACCTGGCTCAGAGACTAGTTTTGGTGCAGGCGTGGATGAAATTGTTGTGGGTTTTGATTATGGGAAGCATGACTCCTGTGTAGAATCTAAAATGCCTTTCTTAAAATAACATTTCTTTTTTAATTTCTCTCTTTATGCCCCACAAGTTCCCTAGCCTCTCTCTAAACCAAGAAAAAAGGAAAATCAGTATCATGTGCAAGTATCATAAAATATTAGCTGTCTTTGTAATTGAGTTTTGTATCTATCTTCCTAACTCTGCTTACTCATACATTAGGAACCAGAGGTCTGGAATGTGGTTGTTAAATTCCAGTATTTCACAGATTACTCTTGCTTTGTCTAAATCCTTTTCTGGAAATTGAAAGAATTCCACAGATTATATTGTTTTATGTCAAATCTTAGAATCTAGCTTTTATGCTGTTCCTTGGAAAGGAAATAAGCAACCTCTGCCCCCCACTGAAAAAGCCTCTGGCCCAAGAATCTTTCCACAATAAGGGAAAACTACTTTTCTTTCATGCTTACTTCTCAAATCCATTATTATTCAGAATTCCAAGACTGCAGACAGAAATATTTTGTAATTTTCTAACTTTTCCTGACTTTGTATGAGAAGTCTTTGTAAGGCTTTGTTAATCTTTCCTGTGAGTTTGACTCTGTAAAGTTAAGCTCTGCTGCCAAATGGAAACTAAGGTTGAAGTATTGGGGACCTTGAGTACTCAAGTGAAGACTAGTGTAGCTAGATTCCTGCTTAGAGAAGGTAAGTACTAGCAAATGTGATGGCCTTAGGAGGAGAGCACCATGTATGTGTGTCATTCTTTATCTTCATGCAGCTTTTCTTCTGCACCTGTAGTTTTCCCTCCATACTTTCTGGGTTTTGTGGGTGTGCTCTTCCTCATAGCTCTTCTTTATAAGCATGACTCATTAATTTTTCTGTCATCTTAGTTCTCATTGTCATAGCGTCACTTCATATTTGCTGTAGTTGCATAAGTTCTTTTGTACAATTGGAAGTGGGGATAGAAAACCCTGTTCTCTTACTGAAAACCCCGTATCTTTTCTTCCCTTACCCAGGCAACTTCCTCTCTTGGGATAAACTGTCCATTTGTGATTTACATGCACACTATGCAGAGTCCTGGCCTGCCCAGCACATTAGTCATAGGTACTGTGCTTCAACCATTCTGGGAAGCCCCAGCCAGGAAGTAGGAAAAGGTTAAAATCAAAATTCCACCACTTATTTCTGAACCTTGACTACTTCCGCTTGCAGGTCATCTTGGACTTAATGCTCCTTTAGCCAATGTCTGTTCCAACCTTCTCCCAAAGAATCACAGTGAAAAAAATGCTCAAGACCATCTTGGATGCTTGTGGGCAGGTGTGAGTGACATGGAAGCTCCAGCAGACCCAGAAGTAAGTGACTGCTTTGGCTGTTTTTGGAAGCTTTCTCTGTTTAACTGGCTAAGTGTCATGGGTCTCACTTTGTGGATTGACAATTATGAGTTAATTTTGTGTTCTAGTTGATTTGCCTGAACGGTTTAAGGTATTTAAGAGCAGAAAGAAATGCTAGAAATGTTTTTGGATATGGAGATCTTAGAAAGAAGGCTGTTCCTAGTGTTTTGTTTTCTTCTCTTCACCTAAAAGTATCTGCAAATTCTAATTTGTTGTTACACAAAGAATAGAAAATGATTAAATGATTCAATTTAGTGACCAAGAAGCTTCTCTGACCAGTTTGTGCTGAGTGTATATACAGTTGTTTGACTTGTGAGTTGTCCTTTTCATTTTATTAGGACTTTTAGATATGCCCTTACATTTTGAAAACAAGACATGAATAACTCCACTGACTGTCAGCTCATTGCTTTAAGTTAAACATGTTGGTGAATACAGGAAGAGGGATTAAGTTTTTTCTGGCATGGGAGTCAAATGCTCCAAATCAGAGCTCAGTAGGACTGACCATGGGGGAAATACATGCTTGGGATCTTTGTCTGTGAGCAGGCATAACAAAACTGTTCTTTGGTCTTCTTCACTGGTATTTGACAATACATTCCCTATCTGAGGAATTTATTTCAGGACATTTAAGACCACAAAGTGGCAGTGCTACTCCTCTAGTTTCTTACATACTGGTTTGGAATTAAGGGAGAAAAAAATTTATGTCTGACCAGTGAGCTGCAGGTACTATATTTTATTTTTATGAGCATGTATCTTTTTTTTCCACTGCACATGTTTGTTTTCAAGATAATCCATAAAAACTTCCTGGAAATTACGACACACAACTTTGCCATTGTAAAAATGAGGTTTGGATGCTGATGTCTTGCATGGGTGAAACACCACACTTGGAGAAACAGAACAATTGCAGACTGATCTCCTAATTTCTCCAACTGGCTTGTAATCTGTATTGCCTATTTTGAACCATTGTGCTGAAGTTCATTGCCTTGGGTCTGCAAGTACTTACTGGGGGCAGTACTACTGATCATTCTAATCCTTGTTAATGAGGGGAATTACGCCCACTTCAACTTATGCTTAACTTTTGTGGCTAGTACTGCTCATCTGTATTGCCATATGTAGGATAATTAAAATCCTATTTTGTATCCTGTCTCTCAGATGGTACAAATAGACATCATTTTAGTTCAGGGTCTGTTCACATAATGCTTCCATTAAAACACAGACTAGAGCTGGGTGAAAGCGGATGTACACATCAGGATCTGCTGTCAGCTGGTGTAAAGGTAGTGAAAAACAAATGCAGTATAAGAAGATGCTGCTGTGTCGGTTTCTTTATGTGGCAGAGCAGGTGGGAGTTCTATCTGGTAATCCTGGCTTGAAAGGAAGAAGGGCCAAAAGCATTTATTTTTGAACCTTTTGTTTTCTGCAGTCACGGCAAATATTACTGAACAAGAGGAAGACTTTATCAACCAGTTCTCTGGAACAACAGATTTGCTCACTGGAAAGACAGAGACAAGAGGTGAAGTGTTTACCCTTAACCTTTACAGATAGAACCTCTAAGACATAAGGTGTTGGTAATATACCTGGGATAAGAAACTACTGGCTATGTTATGACTGTCACCCTGTGTCTACACTGCAGTTGGTTTTACCCACCATTACACCAAAGTTTGTGGTTTTCCTGTCCTCATCCTCTGGCCTTGTGGCTCCTTTGTGGAGACTTTACGCTATGCACTTCTTCATGGCCCAAATGTGAAAGCGTTTCAATGTTTCATCAAGTTCCTGTGTTTGTACTTCTGTCTACCAAGCTAGGTATTTGGAGAAATGTTCCTGCAAACACATGATGACTTAGAGTATCATGGCTCTGAATATAGAAGAGCCGGGATTTATATCTCTTGGCAAGTGTTCTTAATGATCAGTATTGTAAAGGTCAAAGAACCACTCTAAGTAGCAGCAAGTGATGTCTTGGTCCCAGGTAGCAGCAAACTGGAAGCCATTCTTATGCTGAACATCCTAAGGAGTGACTTTATATCTTACAAAGTAAATGTTTTGGAAGGACCCACTTGGCTTTGTCCTATTAAAATGTGTGCATGATGACTTCACTCCTACCCCTTCCCCCCTTTGTTTGGTTTGATTGTCCTGAGAAAGGACAAGTAGTAGTTGGGATTAGTAGGAGCCTTCAGTTCACTCATTTGAAGTCAGAAACTTCCACATTATTAATGGAACTTAAAGCAAACTGACAAGTCCTTGGCCATTTAGGAACTGCATCTTGGGCTTTCTATAATATTGCAAACGATTCACCTGTAACTTACTGGGTACTTGTGTCTTTTCTGCATGTTACTTCCTCAGTGCTCATGTACTTCAACAGAAACAACAAAGGTCTCACAGCCAGCCTGTAAAGCTCACCAAACCTTAAACCAGCTGTTTTCTCAAATGAACTGGCTGGCTAATGAGGAGGCTGTGAAGACTCATGGCTGGAGGATTAGAATGCCACTCTATTTTTTATTTATTGACAGTGTCGAAAGAAGGGTTATTTACTGTGACTTCCTGATTATTACAGCTTCTGGAGGTGAACAAGCAATGGGATCATCAATTTAGAAGTATGAAACAGCTTTATGAAGACCAGGTAACAGTGCTGACTGCTTCCACTGGAATGTCTTCTACCTGCTCTTGGTTAGGTCTGTGCTAAAACACCAACCAGCTATAAAGTAAATATCTCTATAGGGGGAAAGCATCACATTTACCTTGTCTTTAGCTCACAGATTAAAACAACTTCATCATGTGTACAGTGTTAAGTAGGAAAACATAACCCAGAGAAGCAGAACTCTCTAAAATAGTAGAGTCCAGGGTGAGCATGGCAGCAAAGATTTCCATGCTCTCCACAAGGTAATAAAAATTGCTCATCCTTCAGAGCACAATTAACTTAAAATTAGCCTTCAGTGCTTGGTGTGCCCAGACACTGATTCACATGGCTGTTGGTTTTTGTCCCATCTCTTGTGGCTGGCTTGTGAAGCCTGAAAGCTCAATGGGCTACTAGTAATGGGAATGCTGCAAGCCCATAAACAGAGAGGCTCTGAACCGAAGCTCCTCATTTAAAAAAATCAGTAAATCCTTTTTGTTTCTCTTTTTTTGTTAAGATCCCTTTGGTGTAGCTTTAATTCCTTGCCTGTGGCTATGTGGCATCTTTGTTGCAGCCATTAAAATCAGCTGCCTACTGAAGGTAGCTGCTTAGAATTTTGCTTGGTGTTCCAAAATCCAAGTTGTTTCATCATTGACTGACTCCTCTCCTGTTTCCTTCTATGAGAAGGATGTATGCAGAATGACCTCATGTGCTTATCAGGAAAATGTTCTCTCTAATACTTTCCAATTTTCTTAGACTTTTAAATCTATTTTTCTTTACATTTCCCTCAAGAGAATAGGAATTAAAAGGACTCATTTTATGCCTCTGGCTAGATTGTTTGGATATGCACCACCACAGAGGATGTCCAAATTGCAAAAGGAAAATTCATTTGGAGGGACAGACTCTAGGTACCTGTCTTTGGGCAGAAAAAAGTGCCAGACCCAACAGGATTAACACCAGCAGAAAATTTGTTCGTGATCATTCAGAGTCCCTATTGCACACAGAGTAGAGCTTGGAGGTGGAGAGGGAAAAGTCAGTGGCCGGAGACTTCGCATGCAACCAGATCCACTCCTTTAAACCAACCTACTGAGAGGATTTCAGGGTATCTTTGAGGTGTTGAGCCTTTCAGCATCCCCAGTCAACCCACTGTAGTCTGTCACTTGCTTTTCAGCTGGCAGAAATGAAAGCAAAACTGGACATGTCAGAGAGGAGAATCATCGAACTGGAGGAAAAGAGGCATCAGCAGCATCCAGATGTGAGATTGCAAGTGCCTGACAGAGAGAGGCTGTTGCAGGAAATGGTAGGCACATGCACTCTGTTCCCAGGTTGTGCGCAATGTTGAACACTGCCTTGCCTTTCCTCTCCCTTCTCACGAGTTGCAGGGCATAGGTTGTCACGCAGCTGTGAGATGAGATTGTGGCGTGGTGTGCTCTTCAATATTGTATCCAAGGCAGTGGCTGATCTGTCTAATCAGAGAATTCTGTGTCAGGAGTGAGTGATTTCAGTAGAAACTGGCAGTGAGCATGGTGTTAGTGTGTTTGGGGGAGTAAAGAGCATATTGATATGAATCCTGCAGAGATTTCCTTCCTTGCTGTTCAGCTTGGGGTGACTTTCTTTGTGCACATACATGCTACAGTGATTTCAAGTGGAAGAGGACTACCATTGCAGATATTACTCCAAGTGCTTGGTAGCAAATACTTGAAGGAATGAACTCAGCTTCAGACATCCACATTTCGGTATTGACAATAGATATGTTAGTTGTCTCGGCGTCCCATAAATATAGTGATGTACGTAAGGTTATTAGGCTGAAACTGTCTGGGCTGACCATCAGCCTGAGCCCAGTGAGGCACCGTTCTCAGCACTCCTTAGGCACTGGCCTTGTTTTATAAGCACCACAACCTGCTACTTCCTGTTCTCCTTCTGCTTCATGGTATCACACACTTCATAACCTCTGGATGCTGTTCTGATGGCTGAAGTCAGGCTTCTCTATTGGCTTGATAATATGAAACAAACCTGAAAACAAGTGACATCACTTCCAGGCACACATAAGCTGTAAATTAGCTGCTGCAGGGAAAGAAATGCAAAGTTCTTAGCTTTTATCTTCGTAAGCAAAACATTGATCTTACTTAATAATTGCATGATGGTCCTAGCTGACTATTTTTTGAGTGAGCGGCAAGGATTGTAACAGCCAGGTCAGCAGCTGTGCCAGCTCCAGTTGTCCTTTGCTGCCCACAGGGCAGGATAAATAAAAATCAGCATCAGGAGATGATTCAGCATAGTGAATTAAGATATGGTCATTGTAGCCCTGTCTTCATCCTGTGAATACTGAAGGGTAATACAGATTTGGGATAATAACCTGTACAGTATTGATCAGCTTGGCCCGCTAACTTTCTCCTGCCTTTGTGCAATGCAGACTGTGGAGAGCAGGGATTTCATCTTATCTCTTGTCTCTGTCTTGTCATATGGTGAGTGGTCAAAACAATTCCCACAGACTGTCATATCTAGGTTTCGGTGAGCATCCACCTTTCTGCTGCCTTCCTTCTCAGGTGTTTTGGGGACAAAAAAAACGCAGCACATCTGCTAGACAACAGAAATTCTGAAAATTGTTTTTGAAAACCAGTTCCATCTGCCTTTCAGCAGCTTCTCTCTGTATCTTTGCATCCCAGAACGAAGCGGTGCTTCTCAGCAAAGCTGCCTGTGAAATAAAGGCAGAGAACAATCTTCTGAAGCAGAAGAATGCCGCTATGATCAGAAAGAGCGAACAATATGAGCGTGAAATCCGTCGTCTCAATAAGGTAAGAACCAAGAGTGAGCCACTGACCAAGACCTCTTCCTTTTATTCTAGGGTCAAGCAGTGACACTAACCGTCTTTTCAATCCTGGCTGAGCAACCTGTTCATGGTAGCAAACTCATGTTCACTGTTCGGGACCTTGGGAACAAAGCAAGAACTTTCTTTAGCTTTCTTTTCAGCTGTGCCTGCTGTTCTTGGCACGTAGTAGGGTTGCATTGTAAAGAGGAAAGTTAAAAGAATCTTTGGTCATTGGCTTCTGTTGTGGTTCCTCTTTACATGTCATATCTAAGCTCTATGTTCTCCCAGCTTAGAACACAAGAGAAATGGCACAGCAATGTTTGCTTGTGCATCCAGTGAAGCACTGTGACTGAAAAAAGGTTCAGACATACTGTTTGACTTACGTTCTGTGTTTAGGAGTAATGACTTCTCCTCACAAGACATGGCCATGTCTTACTCTGTATACATATTCATGCCGGTAAGTATTCTGTATATATACGTGTCTCTGAGGAGATTGCCATGGGATTTCTTTCTTTCTTTTAACAGAAGGCAAGTAGTCACATAAAACACTGGGTGTTTTCTAACCATTTTCTATTTTATGGTGAACCACAAACATTTCCTGAGGAAATGCACTGCAGTAAGCATTGCGGTGTCAGTTTACGTGATGCACAGACTAAGGGACCATGATGTACAAAAACCAGGGTGAAAGGAGTGATGTGGTGTAATGGTTTAACAAGGGGGTCTAAATTGGTTTGGGATGGTGCCTGTAATTCTAGCACAACCAGCTCTCACCAAGAGATCTATAGGCAATGAAGCAACTTTGCTAAAAAGACAACAGTCTATTGAACCCATCACCATGCCTTCACACACACTCTGAGAGAAATGGGAGACAGCTAACACAGTGGGTTTTGGCCTTAGATGAGAGGTCTGGGCCAAAAGCGTGTACACCAACATTCATAATCACAACAGCCACCAACACACACACACTCGCACTCCACTTTCCAGAAGAGAAAGGGATGGGGGGGGTGTGGGGGGTGTGTGTGACANACAGAGTGTACAGGATCTTTGCCAGCCCAGTGGAGACAAGGCAACATGGTGCTGGTTACATGCAGCCATGCCTGTTATGGCGTATAGGCTTTTCATCATCTCATCCAAGGGCTTTCCACAGGCCTTATGCAGAGCCTTTCTTTCTTCTCCCCTGTAGTCAGGCACCAAGGGAGGTAGAGGGTTAAGAGCTCAACTCTGTCTGGCACCTTCAAAGGTGTTTGCTGTAGTGTAGCTTGGAGGAGTTGTCCTTAGTGTGGTCCGCTGCCAAGGACAGGAACGAGCTGGTGCAGCTTTTCTGTATCTGAACCCTCAGCAAAAGAGGGGAGGGCTGCAGGTTCACCCCCACAGAAGGGTACAGAGACTGGCTTGTCTCTTCGGCCTCTCAGCGTTCAAGCTTCCATGCAAAAGAAGGCTGTGGCTACCCCTGCAGCAGAGACGCAGCCAAGTTCAAGTTTGTTTTACTTTCCACCCTTCTGTGGCAGGGGGTTGAGAGCCATTGCTTGCACCTCCACCCCTGGGGGGATCGGGGGAGCTCTCTCTCTTTCCTAGAGGAACTCCCTGTCTCAAGACATGTTGCAGCAGGAGATGACAAAGATGGTGAGAAGGAAGGGAAGAAGCAGGAAGTACCTTCCCTTTATGGACTCTGTCCACCAATCACCTGTAGAGTCCACACACTGACGCAGGAGTCTGCTAGGAAAGCTACCTCCAGCTTCAAAATAAAATGCTTTTTCAACATAAAAGCACAGCTGATACTTGAAAATTTGGTCTTTTTTGAACCAGAACATGTGGCCATATTAAACCGTCAGACAGAACGTATGATCTCTAGCTCTCGCGGATTGAATTGACCATCTCAAAGCTTCAGTGTAACTTTTATTTGGGGTCTTGTTTGTAAAGCAGCTTATTTCAGTGTTTTATCTTGCTGTCTTTCCTTACAGTGTGGTTGGAACCAAGACAGGTGGATACACAGACCATTCATCTAAATGAAATATCAATTTAATGTAACATGAGTAATTTACTGATTCTCTGTGTATTTGTATCCTATGTATCTCACAGCACAAGAGTACACCACTCTGTGCCTTTAAGTCCACTCTTCTGCTATTGCAGGTTCAGTGACTTAAAGTTTTTACAGATTCTCTGAAATCTATCAGTTTTTTTCCTCAAAAATACTTAAACTCTATCTACTGTACTTCTGTGGAAAGGCTCTTCTGGAGCAGCCTTTTCTCATTAGATGCTTTCATCTGTTTCCAGTGGGCTGAATTTATTCTGACCAGATGATATTCATTTATCCTGCTGGTAGTAGTGTCAGATGGAACTGCTTCTTCCCTTGTGTGAAGCAGATCTGTCCTCTCCATGAAGCAGAACTGTATTCTCTAGTGGAAAGCTATGATTGCTGTCAGGAGCACTTGCTCTTTCCATACAGCTACAGAGAGAACAATCACATTTACACTAGAGGGAAATTAACTAAGTTGACCCAATTCTTTTGGTCTTTGAAAATACAACTACGCTTGCCAATATGCATGTTTTTCATCTGTAGTCATCTTAAACTGCTTAATTGTTAGTTTATGGAAGATGCTACTCTTTGTTTCTAAGAACATTAACCTTTTTACTTTAAGTAAATTGTTCTTTTTACTTACAGCTTCATCCAGCTTTGATCCAGAGTACCCAAAGAATATAAGTCTGATCTGTTCCTTTTGATGTCTGCAGCATGAAAGTGATGTTGCAATGCCATAATTGTTTTCAAGGCTGAATCTCAAGACTGTTGGCTTCCCTGTGGCTGTTTCCTTGTTCACTATATAGCTGAAATACAAGCCAAATTTCTGACTTATCTGATAACTTTGTTTTGCCATCTCAATTCCTATTTAAACATAGATCATTAAGCTCTACTGCTTTTCTCTGATACGAAACTGGGTTTTTATGAGAGACAGTGTGCTTTACTTCATCCCCTATGTCATGTCTACAAGGCAATTCTCTTCTAAAGTCTATCTCAAGCTGAAGACACTCTTGAGATTGGATTGAAAGGTTTCTAGGTGCAGGTATCATTTATCCTTTTCACAGTTTGGAAACCAAGATAGTTGCTTTGATGCTGAAAAATTCAGAAAATCTCTGTGCTGCTTGTCTTGCCACTGCAGATTTAATTTCTCAGTACTTCTGAGTTACTGGTATTTAACACCAGATTAAGCTCAGCTCAGTTTCACTCAATGCATTTTGAGTTCTTGCTAGCAAATACATATTCCACTAGTGCTCTACAATTACCCTCCTTACTGGAAGTGCTGTCTTTAGTCTTGCTTTCCTGTATATTGTCTTCGTTTTTGTACTAATTTTATAGTGAAAACATAATTATTTTGTGGTCATATGTTGCTATTTTATAGCTGAATTTCTTTACTATCTCTATCCTCCCGTGTTTATTTTCAACCATATTCATCTGTTGACATGACACATCAGTTTTACCACTGCATTACAGACTTCTCTTCTGCACATTTCTTAGGGATAGCTGCTCACCAGATCTATCTCTTGTCTTCTATGCTTTCTATTGGAAAGTACCAATTTGTTATAATTTTCTTTTTTTACTTTTGATAATTCATAGATGCATAGAATGGTTCTGGTTGGAAGGGACCTTAAAGATCATCCAGTTCCAACTGCCCTGCCCTGAGCAGGAACACCCCCTGCTAGACCAGCTTGCTCAAGGCACCATCCAATTGGGCCTTCAACACTTCCAAGGAGGGGGCAGCCACAACCTCCCTGGGCAGCCTGTTCCAGTGTCTCAGCACCCTCATCATGAAGAACTTCCTTCCAACTTCCAGTCTAAAGCTCCCCTCTTCCAGCTTGAAAGCATTCTCCCTGGTCCTACCACCACAAGCCCTTGGAAACAGACCCTCCCCAGCTTTCCTGTAGCCCCTTTCAGATACTGAAAGGCTGCTATAAAATCTGTCCAGAGTCTCCAGGCTGAACAGCCCCAGCTCTCTCAGCCTGTCCCTGTAGTAGAGGTGCTCCAGCCCTCCAATCATCCTTGTGGCCCTCTGAACACGTTCCAACAGTTCAATATCCTTCCTGTGTTGCGGGCTCCAGAACTGGATGCAGTACTCCACATGGGGTCTCACGAGAGCAGAATAGAGGGGGAGGATAATCTTCCTCAACACACTTCTCTTGATGCAGCCCAGGATGTGGTTGGCTTTCTGAGTTGCAAGTGAACATTGCTGGCTCATGTTGAGTGTTTTGTCAACCAACACCTCCAAGTCCTTGTTCTCAAGGCTACTTTCCATCTGTTCACCACCCAGCTGTATTTGTGCCTGGGATGGCCTTGACCCAGGTGCAGGACCTTGCACTTGGACTTACTGAATCTCATGAGGTTGGCACTGGCCCACCTCTCCAGCCTGTCCAGGTCCCTCCAGTGTGTCCACCATACCACACAGCTTGGTGTCAATGGCAGACTTGCTGAAGGTGCACTCAATGCCACTGTCCATATCACTGACAAAGATGTCAAACAACACCGGTCACAATACTGACCCTTGAGGGACGCCACTCGTCACTGCTCTCCATTTGGACTTTGAGCTGTTGACTATAACTCTCTGAGTGCAACCATCCAGCCAATTCATTATCCAGCAAGTGGTCTGTTCATCAAGTCCATGTTTTCCCAGTTTGGTGACCAGGATGTCGTGCAGGACAGTGTCAAATGCTTTACACCAGTCCAGGGAGATGATGTTGGTTGCTCTTCCCTTGTCCACTTGTGCTGTAACCCATCATAAAAGACCATCAGATTAGTTAGGCAGGATTTGCCTCTGATGAAGCCCTGTTGATTACTGGTCACCTCTTCATTTTGCATAGGCCTCAGAAGTGCCTTTAGGAGGATCTGCTCCATGATCTTGCCAGGCACAGAGGTGAGGCTGACTGGCTTTTAGTTTCCAGGGTCTTCCTTTTTTCTCTTCCCCTTTTCCAGTCAGCAGGAATTTCACCAGACTGCCATGATCTTTCAAATATGATGACTAGTGGCTTGGCAACTTCATTATCCTGTTCCCTCTAACCTGTGGGTGGATTTCACCAGGTCCTAAGGACTTGTGCAGGTTTAGGTTCTTCAGATGGCCTTGAACCTGATCTTCACTGAAAGTGGTTGGATCATCCTTCACCCTGTCTCTGTCTTTGCCTACTGGGACTTGGGTGGAGTGGCTAGAACCTGTCTTCCTTTTCCCAAGTAATGGATTGCACAGGGAACTGGTGTTAATGAATGAATTTTGCAGTGGTTGTTAACGAATGAGTTTTGCAAATCTTGGCTATAGTTATAAGTAAAAGGAGAGTCCCTCGATAGCACTATCTCAAATTCATTGATGTAGTATGGGCACTGTGGAAGTTTGGACCGGGTCATGCCTGTAAGTTATTCAAGAGGTTTATATCCAGCGTGTATAATTGAAACGACTGCAGGCAAAGGGCAACCGCCCGTGAGTCTGTAATTCTATACAAGTCTGTAACCTCTATAATCCTAAAGGATTTTTTGTTTAATGCAGTGAACCTCTGTTTAGTGATTTTGCTGTTTGATGTTGTAGGCCCTTCTGGATGCATTGAAAAAGCAGCACTTATCTGTTCTTGGGACTCCTTCAGAAAAATGGAGCAGCCTTGAGGACATGAGAACCCAACTTGAAGTTCTCAAGCAGCAGGTGAGAACAGCTGGAAGTAAGCCCAGCTGGAATTCATCCAGCATAATTTTGCCTTCTCTTCTAAGAAAGGTGCCTGGTAGACTTGCTGTATAGAACTTGTGAAAGGAAGAACTGTTTAGCCATAGCCTGTTCAAACAGTCTTTCCTAAGATGCTGTCATCGTGGCAGTGTCCACAAAGTGACACCGAGTTCCTACAAAGGACTAGAGCAAGTACTTGTGTAGACTCAAAGCAGCAGAACAGCTCTCCTATCTCTTGGAAGCATCCTGTCAGCTTCCTGCTACAGGAAAGGAAATTTTATCTGGAGGAAATACTAAACTTCATGAGTTACTGATTGTGTCTTCTGCTTCTTCTAGAGGTTAAAAGCTTAGTGAATTATCAAAAAAGCCTAGTTTTTGAAAATTAGGGTGTTTGCATTGCAATTTTTCACCCATAACCTGCCTACAATCACTATATAGAAGGATATTTTTATTTTTTCAATGGTTGTTCAGAGCAATTCAAATGCCTTGTGCACTCTTTTCTTGCCATATAAAACAATCTGTTTAAAAGCACAATACTTTTCAAATGATTTTACATTTTGTGTCTGTCATCCTGCACAGTGTAAGGGTTAACATTATAGACACACAAATGGACGTGATCAGAATGGGAATTTTATTCACTGGGAATTAAATACTTGTTTGTGTCACGTTTGACAATATAGGCAGATTTTTCTCTCTAATGTAATGCTTGCCACATGCTGGAGAACAAAATCCTGCCCTTGATTGTACAGTCATGAGTTATTTTATTCTACACAATAAAATAGAGTAAACCAATTTTTTTCCAGAATTCTCATGGGGTACCCATTTTATGAATGTCTTTTTCGACTTGTATAAATCAGTACAGTGAATGCAGACTTCCTTCTGCTTGAAATGGGGCAGAAGTCTCTAAATGTAGAGGGGGGACTCTTGTGACAAAGAAAGACGTGACGGTTTCTTGCCAGAGCTTGGCTATGATCAACCTGTCCCTAGCCACTGTTATGGTTTAAAAGCTGAGTAGAATCTGTAAGTTAAATTTGTGTGTTTTCTGCAGAAAAGTTTGGGTTTTAAAAGCTTGAAAAGAAAGTTTTGCCCACCTCCTCCTCCTTTCCTCACTGTTTCTTCTAGCCTCCTATTTTCTCTTCTCTTGTCGTGTCTCCTCGTCTTGTTGGAGCTGGGCTGCTGCCACTGAGGCAGAAACACTTGTTGCTTTGAAGGTGGTTTACCATGGAAGGATAGTCTCAACTGGACCTGTGGAATCTTCCTTGTTTATGAAAATTGAGTTTTCACTAGGCAGTAACACTTAAAATGTCTGTGAGATTTCAGGAGTTGGACAAATACTGCAGTTTCAAATAATGCAGGAACTGTCTACAGGTTGGTCATTCTGGACTTTTTATCTCAGTAGCTTTGTGATGAAACACAATGTCTCTTTGTGTGGGTTTTTTGTGAGGCAAGGGGAGAATGAACTAAAATACCTTAGTGCCTTTTTCCCCTAAATTGAGTCAGTTGTTTCATTGCCTGCAGATTCATCACTGTCTGATGCTTCATTTAAAATGTTGTTGGGGTCTCTAACCCATGGTAGCCACCACAGAAGCAATGAAGGCATTCATTCCTTACGATGGGTCCTGCTCTTATTCAGGGCAACAGAGTACAAGATAA
The DNA here is from genome assembly GCA_013397515.1 of Upupa epops. Lineage (NCBI taxonomy): Eukaryota > Metazoa > Chordata > Aves > Bucerotiformes > Upupidae > Upupa > Upupa epops. Next base: position 159,682 of record VZRI01003026.1, read on the forward strand.
AGTTGTGACTAAGCGGTTCATTTGCAGCTTCAGCAGATTGTACAGCTGGGGAGAGGGAAGGAGGTGGGACAGCTGAAAGAGGAGGGAAGCAATGAGGAAATACTGAGGAGGGAAGTGTGTAGATGGACAGAGTATTTGAGAGTAGGATTTCTGCAAGCAACAGCTTTGTCTGTACTTCTGAGCATAAAAGGGCCTGGGGGTGCTAGTAGACAGCTGGCTTAATATGAGCCAGCAGTGTGCCTAGGTGGCCAAGAAGGCTAACAGGATCCTGGCCTGGATCTGGAATAGCGTAGTCAGCAGGAACAGGGAAGTCATCATACCTTTGTACTCAGCCCTTGTGAGGCCTCATCTTGACTACTTTGTTCAGTTCTGGACCCCTCATTATAAGAAAGACATGGAGATCCTGGAACAGGTCCAGAGGAGAGCTACCAAGTTTGTGAGGGGTTTAGAGAAGAGAACAAGTCGTATGAGGAGAGGGTGAGGGAGCTGGGCAGGTTTAGTTTGGGGAAGAGAAGGCTGAGAGGGGACCTCATTGCCCTCTACAACTACCTGAAAGGAGATCTTCACCAGGATGCAAAGTGCACCTGAGGTACAGGGGGAGATGTATTGCTCATAATTAAAGGCTGGTCAAAATGTTGTTAGTGTCCTACAATTGTTTATCCCTTGGAAAGATCAATGCCTCTAGTATTTGCTATCGAACTGAAAACTGACGTGTTCCAATCAGCCTTTTAAATTACCCGGGTCTCCAAATACCAAAGCTGGGGATGGTTTCAATTGGTAAGTGCTACTGGAAAACAGCCATTGCTTGTTGTTTTGGACTGGTCATAGAAAAGGTAAGGGAAGCTTTTGGCCATAGAATGGTAAAGAGGAGGGATCCTTTTGGGCTGCACCCCACTTCTTGGCCAGTAGCTAAGTGGACATTTTCATTGTGGCTCTGCCAAAATTCAAGTACTTGATTTTAATGATTGCAGGTACAAATATATGAGGAAGACTTCAGAAAGGAGAGAGCTGACAGAGAAAGACTTAATGATGAGAAAGAAACGTTGCAGAAAATGAACAAGAAATTACAGTCCCAACTGAAAAAACTAAGCTCTCAGGTATGAATGAAAACCAAAGGACCACTGCCAGCACACGTGTATTGTATTTTTATTTTCTCACTTTCCACACAACCCAAGGCTTTCTGGCTTTCTTGTATTGATGTAGAATTCTATATGAAGTCACTACCTAGGATGAAATCATTCTGAAGTAATGGAGTAAGAAGATGAGAAATGATTAGAGGTGACCTCCACATTGAATAGATGAAGAGAGTATTTCTTGCAAAAACTCTTCAAACATATCTTAAAGTGGAGGGGAATCAAAACCATATCCAGAAGACTGTTATAACATCAGACCTACTTTTGGAATAATAAACTTGTGTAATTAACTCTGACTTCTGCATTAGAATTACAGAGCAATGTTAATCTCACTGAGGAAAAAGAAATTGTCTCCATCCAAATTAGCTGAGCAGTCACTGCAATGATTTTTTGTTGCAACATCCTTTTTCTCTCTTCACATTAGTGCCAGTATCCTGTTCACAGACAGTCAGGAAGCCATAGCAAAATCAAGGCATGCAAAACTCCGAGCTTTCTCAATCCCCATTTAAAAATGATGAAATTTCAAGATTTCTTGTCTTGACAATATTACACAATGCTTTAAAAGAGTGGCCAACTGCCAGAATGTTCTGTGATGGTTTATTGTCCTCCCCAATGTTGTTGTGAAATGGAAACTTCAGTATTAGCTTATTCTCTACCAACCCATGCATCAATACTAGTAGGGTCTTGCAGTAACATCAGGCATGAGATGAACCATACTGAATATTTATTAGTTTCTTAGATAAAATTATTTAGTCGTGACTCACGGAATCACAGAACATTAATAATCTTCTATTCTCTCCTTGCTCTGTCCTCAAGAAAACTCCTGTTGATTCTGCTGGGACACAGAGGGCCTAAGAAAAGACAAACCCAAGGCCATTGACTTTGTTCCTTTACCAGAATCATTCCTTTTTCTTCTTATGCAAGCACCTGCCCATGTAGTTCTGCTTCAAACTATTGAAAGCTGCAGTGTGTACTGAATATGTTTCTTGAATCCAGGAAACACCCAGGAACATGCTTACCATATCTTTTCTCACATTTTCTGGTGTGGCACAAGTTGTCTCTCTTAAAGAATATCATAAATAATGAACAATCCCAAGTTGCTAAATGAGCAGCGTTTGGGCTCACATGGAGACAGGAAGGATTCTTTTCTGATGCTATTTACTGATGAATTTGTTTTTTAATATCCTGTTGGCCATCCAGTCTTGCTGTTAATGCATTTCTTACTGCTTTTTATATGACAGACAAAGGGTCTCCGAGCAGAGCCTGAGAGGCCCAGTTACTCACCTCCACTTTTCCTCTTGCCTTGTCCAAATTGTGGGAGTTGCGGGTTGTTTCTTCACTGTCAAGATCCCTGAGTGCATCAGGCGCCTCACAGGGCACATGAACAACAGCAGCACTCTGTAAGGTTCCCAAAACCTCCCATATTACAAGGGCACTGATTTTTCTCACAGTAGCGTGAACAATGTGGTGCTAACACAGTGTCGTCCTCACCAGCAACTACATCAGTTACTTCTCAGTTTGTTGTCTGTTCTAGATCAAGTATTTGTATTTGTTTTAGAATTAACCCCAGGCCTGGAACAGCCTTGGTGATCTCTGTAGAGTATTTCTTCTGGTACTGTCTGCCTATAAATATTTATTTTCTCCTGCAAGTTGTGTTCTGTTCTTTCTTGCTGTTCCCCTTCTTCAGTACTGATTTGCACAGTGTGGCCGTATGCAAATCAAAGCAAAATCAACAGAAATCTGTGCACAAAGAGGAGAAATGTCAGCAATTTCACTATATGGTTGATGAGTTGCTTTTAAAATATATGTTGTTACATACTTTATGTTTACTTTGGCAAATACTATTTATCTACAATATCAACGAGAAGAGAAAGGGGTTTAGTATTAATTTGTTCTTGATTATATTGCTGGTCATCCCCTAATTAAAAAAAAAGGCTGTTTAATTGAACTCTTGCTGATTTTTTGCATTGATTTATTTCTATTACACAGAGTCAGGAAAAGTGGAAGGGAGAGTGGCTAACACAGTGGAAAATCCATCTTTTTTTCTGGCACACAGCGGGCTCCTGTCTTCCTCAGCACGAAGAAATACAGCTTTGCACTAGAGCAGGTTATGTGAGAGGGAGTTACCTATTTTAAAGAAATACTGCTTCAAAGAATTGAACTCTTGAAGTGGTTTGAGTTATCTAAGTGGGCTGTACTTGTTCAAATCTGGGAAGAATGCATTTAAGCATAGTGAACGTCATTTTAAATACACAGTATGCCTTTCTGGCTATAAAACTGTCACACATGGAAAGATGCTCATGAAATTGTAGCCCATCTTTTGCAAAATACATCCAACGTTTTCAGACCATAGAAATCCAGTGGTAAAGCTGTGGTCAAACAAGTAATTTCTATGCTTTGGGAGTGTGCTTATCTGCCTGTTTATCAGAGCTGGAAGCATTGCAGAAAGTTTTTCATAGCAATTTGGACACTGTCCCAGATTATTTTGGCTCTTCTCCCTGAACTTCCATCATCTGGGTTTCTAATTCTGCGAGGGATCACTGTGTTTACAACTTTGCCATTCTTGCCAGAGAGCTGGGGTCATTGTGACTGGTTGCCTTATAACTCCAAATTTCATTCTAAATTTTCTTTAAAGCCTTTGTCTGTGTGAGTGCAGTGTTTCTGTTTTGAGATTTTGATACCTCCCTGACCAATTAGTTTAGCTATGAGTAAAGGTGTTAGAGTTTAATGAGCATCGGGAGTTAACATGCATAGTCCTGTGTGTTTAGTTTTGTGCTTGTGTTTTTCCATTCTTTTTATATCCTGCACCTTTTCATTCCTCTTAGTAGAAAAGTCTGATATGAAATACACTTTCAGTTTCTGACATGCATTCAAGTTTGCACAGTGCAAGTACTTACGAAAGAGAGAAGTAGTTGAGAGAACAGAGAATTCAACAGAAACTCAAAAACATCAATGCAAACAAGTGTATTTTGAGCCATTGGTGTAAACACCACCCATGCTTAAGGCAAAGCAGAGTCTTGCCACGTATCAACCTGTTTTGGTGGCCCACAAGTGCAGAATTAGTAATTCCTGTAGACGATATAACTGAAGTGAAAATAGGATAGTTCCTTCTGTCTTGGCAGCATCTGTGAGTGACTGTGAATGACAGCACACGAGAATGTTAAACCTGTTCTCAGTGTCTACGGCTTCATCCCACCTTCTTCAGTCAGGCAAAACTGCTTTACTAGTCTATGAAATGTCTTGTCTGTGAGTTGAAAGCTGGAGGAGTCTCCTTGGGACTACTCAGGCTTTTGTCAGAGTAATTTCTGCAAAACAAGAGTTGTTTTCCCAGTTTAACTGATTTGAAGCAGTAATTGCCTGAAATTTGACAATCTTACCCACACTACTTAAACCTGATAGACAGCTTTGACTGAAATGTCTGGCTCCAGAATTGTTCTCTGTAGTGATAATTTCCTACTCATTTACCATGTGGTGTGATATAAACCCGAATGCAGTGTTTCCTTCTTCCAGGATTTCCCTGGACAAAACCTTCCATGGACATAGCCTTCCCAGTACTTCCTCTTAAAGGAATAGTGGAAATTTTCCCATCCTATAGTATTTTTAGAAGTGATTAATCAACAGGTCATGCTATAGGAACTCTACTGCTAATCTGTGGGGAATGGAGATGGGGAGAGAACTTTATTAACTGGGTTATTCCTGTCACACTGCAGCATGTTAACAGCTGTTACATGTGTTCATGCTGAAACAGCTTCACCTGTCAGGTTGTAGTATACCAGGTTTCTCTGGAGTTCTGTAGTACAGGGAATGTGATGCTTGCTTTAGTATCATCTGGTGACTTTATTCCTTGGCCCTTTTAGAGTCCGATTCGTTTCCGTTAATGTTTCTTTTGATTTGTGGAATCTATAAGAGTTTACACCAATATTTCTAGTGAGTACATCATTAAACCATGTTGTAAAAAATCTGAAGGGCCTGATAATTGGAAATATAAAGCTAAATAATGCATTTCCTTAGTAAACTACTTTTGTATGACTGATAAAACCCTTCACAGCACCATTCTGTTTTTATCATGTCAATATTGTTTTGTTTGAAGTGTCTGTGAAGTCCATATTGCCAGAATAACTTTTTATTGTTCTGTGCAGCCAGACTGTCAGTGGTGTTTCTGACCAGTTTCCGCCAAATGTGCAGCACAAGGCAAATGGTGAGCAACAACTGTACACCGCATATTTTAAATATGTTCTCTTCTTTTTAAATGGGGGCCTTTGAAGGATGAAGAGTAAACTTTCCGATTTATCTGGTGAGTGCTTATGTGACAGCTTTGCCTCAGAAAGCTGAGTTTGCAACCCAGGTGAGGTTTCTGATGTAACATCACCCACCTTATGGCTTTCAGCTTCAATGCAGTCTGTAAAATGTCTCTGTTACATCTTACAGCATTGCATATTTTCCTCGTTAAGCACCTAGAAAATAGAATAGAATAGAATAGTTCACGTTGTAAGGGACCTTAATGATCATCTTGTTCCAACCCCCCCTCCCACTACACTAGATTGCTCAAAGGCCCCATCCAATGTGGCCTTGAACACTTTCAGAGAGGGCGCATCCACAACTTCCCTGGGCAACCAGTTCTCACCACCCTCATTGTGAAGAAAGTAACCTAGTAACAGACCTTAGCACTTCTGTTGATCTGGCTAGAATTTAAAAATTTAAAATTCAATTAAATTTAAAATTGTGCTGAACATGCGGGCCAAGGTGGAGCAGATTTTAGAAGTCTTTGGTAACGAAGTACAAGCTTTACGATCTTTTCCACCTTGAAGATAAAATGCCCACTGCTACTCTTAGCTGTTCTGATACTTCAAGCAGGCAGCCTCAAGTTGCATTAGAAGAAGCTTAGATTGGATCTCAGGAAGAAGTTGTTTCCTGAGAGAGTGGTTGGGCCCTGGAACAGGCTGCTCAGGGAGGTGGTGGAGTCGCCATCCCTAGAGATGTTGAAAAGGCAAGCAGATAAAGGAGTTGAGAGCATGGTCTAGGGGTTAGGGAGATGTTGGGATGAGGGCTGGACTTGGTGATCCTGGAGGTCCTTTCCAGCCTTGAGGCTTCTATGATTTATGATCTGAAAACAAAACAATGTAAATGCACAAAGTTAATCTGTTGCCAGAGTGTCAGTGTGATCTGTCTTTTGGAAACCATGAGAAATAACATTTCTGGATTTGAAATCACATCGAGTAAGTTCTTGGATGGTTCGAAGTACTTGTCTTAGACTGCTCAAAAGATGGAGGCCAAAGAGCACAAAGAAGGAATGTTATTTGGGAAGGTGAGGATCTTCTCCTTCAGGAACTCCCTTAAGTCGCCCATAATGGCACATCAAGTTTTGTTCTTTGCTCTGTTCTCATGGCCCTCTTGTAGAGATGCCATCTCAGATGGATGATACGTCATTCTGTGGTGTGCAGGAACAACCTTGTTTGTGTGTCCTGCAGGAGCTTCATGTGTCTGCCATTTCACAGTCTGACTGGCTACCTGGCTACCATACGGAGTGGCACAAACTCATCACCACAAGCTGTTTTGTAACAACTAGAAGGTAGTGGCTACAGAGGAACTATTCCATTGTTCGTTGTTATCCACATTTGCACAGAAGACAGGGTAGGGTGGGAATGTATCTCACTGAAATGGAGGATGAGCTTCCCATGATTACATGGCAACTGTTTGGGGCGTTCTGATGTGGTCGTAGGGAAAGTAGTGCTGTGACTGCAAGACAGAACATGAGAGTAATTTTCTAGTTCCTCCCACTTAAAGTGATTTACTGCACCAGAGAATACGAGGAGGATGTTTATAACCAAATGAAGCAAGTCCAGCCACCAACTGCAGCTGTGCTCCAGAAGGGAACACTTAGGGGAACTGAAGAAAAGGGATTGCTCCTTTACCCTGTTTGAGTATGTAACTGGACTCTGGCTCCCTTGAAAGAGTTGTTTAAAATCCATGCTTTGTCTTTCTGTCATGCTTCCTTGTTCAGAACATCCAAATATCTCCTTCTCAATGGGACAGTTGAAGACTTTCCCTTTTTTTTTCCTTCAGTCTCCATAAAGAGGAATTCTCAACAAGTGTCATCACCGTGCTGGGTAGGATGTCTGCTTTAACATCTGTGCTGCTCTTAACTTTTTTTATCTTTGCTGCTAAAGAATATTAGTCCTTGATCACTGAGAAGTCCAGCTGGTACTATCAAGCTTAGGTTTAACAAAGCCAAGTGTCGGGTCATGCACTTTGGTCACAACAACATCCAGCAGCTACAGGCTTGGGGAAGAGCGGCTGGAGAGCTGCCTGGCAGAAAAGGACCTGTGGGTGTTCGTTGTCAGCCGTCTGAACAGGAGCCAGCAGAGTGCCCAGGTGGCTAACAGCCTCCTGGCCTGTATCACAAATGGTGTAACCAGCAGGATTAGGGAAGTGATCACACCCCTTTATGATTGAGGTGCAGGAGTGGATCCAGAGAAGGGCTCTCTTGCCTGTCCAGGTCTCGCTGAGTGGCAGCACAGTCTGCTGCGGTGTCGGCGACACCACCCAGCTTGGTGTCATCAGCAAACCTGCTGACAGTGCCCCCTAATCCCTCATCCAAATCATTAATGAACAGATTGAAGAGGACTGGTCCCAGTACTGGTTCTTGGGGGACCCCACTAGATACAGGCCTCCAACTAGACTCTGTCCCACTGACCACTACTCTCTGGCTTCTGTCCTGCAGCCAGTTCACAATCCACCTCACTACCCAATCATCCAGTCCACACTGCCTCAGATTGGCTGTGAGGATGCTATGTGAGACTGTGTTAAATGCCTTCCTGAAGTCAAGATAGACCACCACATCCACAGCTCTGTCATCTGGTTATAGATGTGTCTAGGTTGTGTTTTCCTCCCTCTCTCCCCTCCTTTGTTAGGGAGGAAGCTGCTTACACCCAGGTGCTTTAGCATTTGATTTAGGTTCTCCAGGTCCTAAGGTAACCAGCTGTAATCTGGTATATTCTACTTCTGTAACCATACTTGTACTTCTATTCTGAGCAACACTGCTTTTCTTAGCTGTTCCCATGTTCAAAGAAGTCTGTCTCCAGGGTTTGCTAGTCCTTCTCTGTTTGTGAACAGGAGATCGAACAAGGCACCTTCCCTGGTAGACTCACCTACCAGTTGTGTCAGGAAGTCATCTCCATGCATTCAGGAAACCTCCTAGCCTGTCTGCTCTCTGCTGTGTTAGATTTCCAGCAGATGTTTGGTCGATTGAATTCCCCAACCAGAACAAGGGCTGGAGATTGCGAGACTTCAGCCAGCTGTTTAGAGAGTATTTCATCTGCCTGCTTGTCTTGACTGGGTGTCTAAAGCAGACTCCCAGTACAATATCTTCCTTATTTGCCTTCCCTTTCACTCTAACACATGAACACTCAACTTTATCATCAATGATATCAATTTCTACACACACGAAAAACTCCCTAACATACAAGGCCACACCTCCACCTCTCCTTCCTTGTCTGCCCCTTCTGAAGAGCTGATATCCATTCAACACAGCATTCCAGTCATGAGAGTTGTCTCACCACGTTTCTGTGATGGCAGCTACATCATAGCTGTCACGCTGCACAGTGGCCTCCAGCTCGTCCTGCTTGTTGCCCATGCCACATGCATTAGTGTCAATGCACTTGATCTGGGCTACCGATTTCATCCCCATCCTTTGTCCTTTACCCCTGGGCTCATCACTGGTAAGCCAGGTTTTATTCCCTTTCCCCTTCAATTCTAGTTTCCCAGCCACTTCTGTTACTAACCTATTAGTGAGCTCTGGGCTATTGTTGTCCCATCTTCATCAGTACTGGAGTGCTGCCCCACTGGTGTACATCCAGCAACAACTCCAACCCCCTTCTAATCTAGTTTAAAGCTCTCTGAATGAGCCTTGCTAATTCCTGTCCCAGAGCCCTTTTGTCCTTCTGAGATAAACCCATCGCATGCATCACTGCCAGGTCTGGGGTCTTATCAAACCAGCTGTTATGAAAGAACCCAAAGCCCTGCCTGTAGCACCAGTCTCATAGCCAAGCATTTATGGACTGAACCCTTCTATCCCAGATCTTACTCTCAAATGCTTGATTGCATTTACTTAACATTTTTACTTCTTTGCACACCTTAAATGAATTCACTTAAAAGTTTAAGAACAATTCAAATCCCTCTGGATTTGGGACCCCAGAAGCAGCTGGTAAGCATAGAGACAACTTTAACCTCTCAGGGGTTACATGGGACAGTAAAGAGTTACTAACCACATAAAATAATAATTACAGCAAAAAAGAAGGGGAAAAAACTTGTCCTTGTGTTTAGTGAGCTGATGTACCCCACACCCTTACACACTCACAGGGCAGCAGGTACTGAAGGCATGTCTGTAGTTTGCAGTGAGTTTCTTGCTAGGCTGCACAGCAGGATGCAGTTGCCTGCTGTCTGTACAGCCATGGGAAGGTGAGAGTTTAAACCAGTCCCTCTCTTCACTCTTTCTCATGCTGCAATCTCATCAAGAGGTCAGTTTTCTGCACCACCACTGTGATCTGAACTAAATCCAGAAGTATTCAACTGGCAGTGTGCCCAACAGGAGGGTGTGGGCTGTGTTCAGGTTTATTGGTCTGATTTTACTAGCATTTTCTTGCCATTTTTAGCCAGAAATCATGTTGCACCTCTTGTTAAACTGCTTAAAACTTCAGATAACTCACACCAGAGTTCAGCTTCTCTGTCAACAGAAGAATTATCCCCATCTTTCCAAGCCTAAAATACTTCACCTGAAAGCAGGCAGGGTGAAGAGACAGGAGCATTTTGTGTCCAGCTACACTTTGTAGGTGGCCTGCAGAGGAGACCAGGCTGACCTTGGCAATTCAGGTTGTCCTCACAGTCACGGATCAGGCACCCGTCTGTAAAGCAGCATTAGGATAAATCACCAGGCTTCCAAAAAAACCAAAGGCATTTCCTTGAGGGTAACAGTAAAGAATGAAGGGCAATGTGGAAAGGTAAGCAATGGGAGTGGGTAGAGGTTGAAGGAGGTGATGCTGAGATATTTTCTCTTGTACCACTCTTCCTGCCCACCGCTGGGCTGGTCCCTCCCTTGGTTCTTTCCTGAGCAGAAAGACTGATCCTAAACTGTACTTAAATTCTTCCAGCTTAGCCTTATTTGACCAACAACACTGTCTTTGGAGGGACATGAGTTCCTAAGCGTCTGTGCTCTGTCACTCGGTGGGTGTTCCTAGAACTGCTTCCTAATATTTTTGTTCTGGGTTGTTGGGTTTTGGAGTTTCATTGTTTGGCAGGGGTGCTTTTGTTCTTCTTTTTAAGGAGCAAGGCAGAAAGATTTCCAGCAAGTGTACTTAATGTCACTTTATTTGGCGAGCAGTGTTGACTTCCTTCCTTATTCAACTTTGCAAAATTGAAGAGCTTTGGAAAAAAAGGATTGATTTTGGAGATTTTCCCTGACCCCAGTCTTTCGATGAAAAGATTTGCTGGAAAAGAGGTTTATTGGTCAAAGCCTGCTCAGAGCGAGAACCCTTTTGCATGCCATGATTGCTAGCATGTGTTGCCTTTCTCGCTTCCAAAATGAATCTTACTGTGCTCATTTTCTTGTCAGAAAGATGTTTGGTGTGTGCATTTGAGAACCCCAGTTGCCCCTTCAGAACATCAGCTAAAACTACCAGTTTTCTTGGATCTAAACTGTGAATTTTTATCATGAACCCAGTTACTTCCCCCTGTACTCAGCACTGGTGAGGCCTCAGCTGGAATACTGGGTTCAGATTTGGGCACTTCAATACAAAAGGAACACTGAGATGCTGAAGCAAGTCCAAAGAAGAGCAGTAAGGCGGGTGAAGGGCCTGGGGGACAGGTCTGATGAGGAGTGGCTGAGGGAACTGGGATTGTTTAGTCTGGAGGAGGCTGATGGGTGACCTTATCACCCTTTACAACTACCTGAAAGGAGATTGTAGAGAGGTGAGCGTTGGTCTCTTTTCCCAAGACACCAGTGACAGGACAAGAAGAAATGGCCTTGAGTTGCACCAGAGAAATTCAAGACTGAATGTTAGGAAAAATGTCTGCATTGAAAGAGTGATTAGGGATTGGAACAGGCTGCCCAGGAAGGTGATGGATTCACCATCCCTGGAGATGTTAAAAAAACACATAGACCTGGCACTAGGGAACAGAGTTTAGTGGGCAAAATGGTGTTGGCTTGACTGTTGAACTTGATGATCTTGAAGGTCTCTTCCAGTCCTGGTGATTCTGCAATTCAGTGATTCTATTCCAGGCGCAGGGGGAAGCTAAAACACAGTCCTTATCCTACCTCTGAGTCAAGGGGTAGCTCTGTAGGAGAGGTGACAGCTGGTCACCACCTTATTTGGCATACCTAGAGAGGGCAGAAACCAACCTGCAAAGCCCTCAGGATGCCCAGATGAGCACTTGAAGAACCATGGTGTGTCCCCTTACTTTCATTATAATAGCATCTTTTGTTTCCTTCCACACTTCTGATGCTCTCCAGATTTTTGCCCTTGAGGTACCTGCTTTGCTGCTAATGGCGTTGTAATTACAGATAATTGGAAGAAGAGTAGGGATGAATGTGGGTTTTTCCACTGAAAATGAGATCTGTAGTGAGGAGGGAAAATGGAAAAATGGGTTGTGGAGACCTTCAATGAAAAACAGGGGAAAGAAGTATCACAGTCTCACAGTACTGATGAGGCTGGAAAAGACCTTAAAGATCATCCAGTCCAACCTAAAACCAATCAAGTAACCCTAACATCTGACATCTAGCTCATGCCATTCAGCACTTCATCCAGCCTAACCTTGAACACCTCCAGAGACGGTGACTCAACCACCTCCATGGGCAGCCCATTCCAAAACCAGATCACTCTTTCAGTGAAAAACCTTTTCCTAATGTCAAGTCTAAACCTCTCCCAATGGAGCTTAAGACTGTGACCCCTTGTCCTGTCTCCAGTGTCCAGGGACACTGTTGTGGATGTCTCCTCCCTGGAAGTGTTCAAGGCTAGGTTGGATGGGTCTCTGGGCAACCTGGTCTGGTGAGAGGTGTTGCTGCCCATCTAATTAGATGATCTCCCTTCCAATCTAGACCATTCTGCAAAAAACCAATTTGATGATTTTATTTCTGTGGAACAGCATATCAGGATTTATCGTTCATCACCTGATAGATTTGAAATGGTTTCACACACATGGGCTATTTGGCTTTTTTTCCTTTGAGAATGAAACGTAGGGAAGAATCAAAGTGTTTGAGGGAGCACAGCTGGAAGGGGATGTTGATGGTCTTCTGGTGGTAGGTGATATGGTAGCTGTTTTTATGAAATCATTCTCCTTTCTGTTGATTTGATTTGTAATATCCATCTCCTATCTGGAAATACCATCTAGTGATGTAAAAATTGCATGCTACTTGCTTAAGTAGCAGCCATGTGCTACCTACCCTGATTATATGGAGTCCATCTTCCCTTGCCTGTTGTAGGTGCTTTAAGTTCTGGTCTCTGAAGATGCTTGTAATGCAAAAGGTTTTTTGAATGGTTAATGGTGTTAGGAGAGGGAACTGGGAGAGAATTTCTGGGAACTACATGTCATATCACAATTATCACACAGCATCACAGTATCGATGAGGTTGGAAAAGACCTTAAAGATCATCCAGTCCAACCTAAATCCAACTGAACCAAGTAAACCTAACATCTAACATCTAGCTTATGCCACTCAGCACTTCACCCAGATTAACCCTGAGCACCTCCAGGGACGGTGACTCGACCACCTCTGTGGGCAACCCATTCTAAAACCGGATCACTCTTTCTGCTCTGGAAGACCGTGCTTTGGTGTCTACCAGTTTGCACCTTCTTGGCAAGAACCTGAGGCGCCAAGAGCATCTTGGCGTAAGCAGGGTGACCTCAGTGTGTCCAGTGGGATTGCAAAGGAACAAAACTAATTGAAGGGCATCCCCACTTTATATCTGCCTGAAGTGTCTGAATATCCAGCTCCTCTCTTTTAATTGTCCTAAATTATGTTGTTATATGAATATTGGCATTTGAGGTGAGGCTTACGAGCTGATTTCTTGTTAGAAAAGTTTAGTTCCACTGTCTTTATTGTTATAGGGGCTGTTTGCATGAAATGAAATGAAATGAAATTAAATTAAATTAAATTAACACACATATACCTGTATTTCTGTACTTTGCACCAAACCCCAGTCTGCTCGCTGTTGCTTTTCTTGAATTTTATGAATAAAACCCATGGATGTTAGCTCTGATATTAGCTGCAAAGAAAAGGGGTTACCGAAACTGATGAATCCCGGTGTCACTACTTGCTGCAAATATGGATGAAATTTTCTTTCCTATACATGTGGATATTTTCTCTGGGTGTTTGGAAGTGAATGATGAGGGTACTGTGTAGCAGCTGCAGAGCAGTTTCCCCAGGCAAGTTCAAAGCCTTGCTGGAAATATTTCATTCTTAATGTTTCTCTTGCAAACGAAATGCATGTTGTGCGCTCCTGTGTGTGCGTGTGTGTGCTACTAGCGATGTGTTGCAGCATTTCCAGAGTCTCTTGAAGTTTGTCTTACACAGCAATAGTGTATTCTCTTTCTTAAATTTTAATTTCTTTTCCTAATTTGAGCAATTGGAACCCCAGATGCCTACTTTGCTCTCTGTGATATTTCCCTACTCTCTTAGGTGCACCTAATGCTTTTATGTACCCTGTGAACCCTGCTGAATGTCAGCTCCTCTTTTTAAGGGTCTAGAAAGGTTTTACTAGATTTACATCTAGTAAACTAGAGCTTTAAATTAATAGACCCCTTTATAGACTTTGCTATATATCAACAATTGGGACTAGATGATGTCAAGATAGAGTATTATTGCACTTTGTGATTTTCCTGCTCTCTCTTGCTTCTTCACACTTAGTACCATTGATTGAGTACAGGCTTGTAATTACATACAGAATTGCCTCCAGGGGTATGTATGTGTATGTGCTATGACATAGGGGGAAACTAATCATAGCCAAATCGTATATCTCAGTGTCAACGTGATTTGTCTTGATTTACTTTTGCAGATTCCCCCTCTGAGAAAAGAACACATCACTGAGAGATTCTGACCTGGAGAAGTGAGATGGAAGGCTGCAAGCTCATCTTCACTGAACTTATTTGTGCCTGGTGAAATCCCTGTGAGGATAATAGAAAAGCAAATTATACAGGCTAGTGATCCTCGGGATCTAGTTAAAACGCTGCTGGGAAATGTTATTGCCCTTTGTTCTGAAGATGCTGTTTGTGCTGCCTATGCAGACCTGTTAAAAAAACCTTATGAGAAAAGATTCGGCTATTGCTGACGACTCAGAGTCAATTGGTTGGAATTCTTATTAGCTCACTAGTGCTATTTTTTTGTTTGAGAATTATCTGTTTTTTAAAACGTGATTCCAGAGAGTGATTTGTTGATATAGCATCTTGAATTCTATGCTCTTCTTCTCCTTGGTTGTTTGGTAAAGAGGGAATCTGCTTCACTGCTTTAAAACAATTGTGTTATTGTAAGTAGGGTACCCCCGATGGCAGGCCAGGTACAGGGTGCCTATGTCCCTTTTTGAGTCTAAGCCAGCTGTCCATTTCTTTTGACTCCAGAATTACATGAAAACTATAATCACAAAAGAAATGTAGTAGACATATTTTATGGCTTCAGCTTCTCAGTGAAATGACTTTGTATTTCCAAATGGTTCTTGTAATGAATCTGAACACTGCTGTGTAACCTCTAACCTGAGAATAAAACTTGGCTTTTAAAATCAAATTGTGTGTAGACCATGACATTTTTTCAGAGAGATATGGTGAACAGGTGCTCAGCAAACAGTACTTGATAATCTGCTTGCAAGATTTGCTGCACATCCAGTCTTTTAAGAGGGCAACTGCTGGGAGACAGGTACCTGAGCTTGCTGGGATCCCACCAGAAAGGAGGGAGGCCCACATGAGATGTCCTCTCTGCTTTCCTTATAGCTCTGAAATAACCAATAGGAGTTAAAATTCCCATAAAGGGCCTTTTGAAATGTGCAAAGATGAATAAATCAGTTACGAGATCAGCGGGGTGTGTCATTTTGCTTTTAGAACAGGTATTTCCATTCCCATCGGTATACAAAGGCCTGCGCATTGGAATCACAACCTTACGGGATAAAACATGCTCAGCATTTGATTTTAGACTCAATGGGGAACTGTCCATGGGAAAGGATTTTGCTGCTCTTATATTTTACGACAATGCTGCTTTTGCTTGCACTGGTGAAAGAAATGACTCTTTCGATTTGCGATACGGACTCAGGAAGAACATGAGCAAACCCCAAGCAAGGTGGCCTCTGCTGAGAAGCTGCTTTTTCATGAGCTATTGAAAATGAGGTACTTGCTGCTACAGAATAAACTCCTGAGTCTCTTTCATATAGGAGTTTTTTTCTCTGCATGAATTTGGAGCTGACTTGTAGACATGACGGTTCAACCAGAAAACAATACTACTGCCCAAGTCCTGATTAGTGATTTGGCTAACAAGGGTGAGATCATGGAAAATGCTAATGTGGTGCCTTTGAAAAATCCAATTATAATGTAACCTAATTCAATGTGAGCTCTCAGCAGGTGATCAGTGCTGTGGGCAGAACATCCCACACTCAAAGATGCCATGAATCCTCCAAACAGATGAGCTTCTGTGTGGTTGGTGTGGGAGGCAGCAAGCTCAGGTTCCATTCATTGCCACTGTTCTTCCCAGCTAACCAGAAAGGTTTGTGCCTTCCATTTGTGGTGCTTGACTCATTATCTGACAACATTGTGCAAGCATGCTCTGGCCCAAGCAGTTGATTCAATGTGAGCCATTCACAGGTTTGTTTCTCTGTTGAGGCACAAGCTTTTAATGTTTATCTGGCTTGGGCACAAGATTCTAAAGCCTTGACTCACACAGACCCTAACTGTGTGAAGCACGGGGTAGTCCTTGTATTTAATGATAGGGAATTTGGAGATGTTAAAATGCATCGAAAATGCCTAAACAGTTTCTTTTTCTCTTGTTTTCGTTCAGGGATGTTTGCTTCCCAACTGCAGGTGATGGCATCATTTGAATTAGGGTCTCAGAGACCCCCAAAAGATACACTTCTGCAGTGACCCTGGCAGCTTTGTGGGGGTGAGTTATTTTCTTTTAAATAGACCTTAGTGCTCGTAACAGGCAGCTTTCCTTTCTCAAGCTTTACTGGAACCAGTCCTTCCTCTGGCCTTTTAACAAACCTGCTATTGTTTTCCAGCCTTTCTTACTTATTTAATTTTCCAAACATCCACCAAATTTTCCATCTGATTTTTCCTAAGGAGATTTCTCCAATATTTTTGTGTTTCAGTGGTGAGCAGAGAGTTTCACAGCGATAGCTGTAAATACGTTTGTGAATATTCGTTTTTCTTTCCTTTTCTTGTAGGAAGTACCCAAGGTTTTGGAAATACTTGAGCTACTCTGCACTTTGCAAGAGGAACGATTCATGTACAGACAGAACTTGGCCCTCATACTGGACCAGGCACTTACTAGAACACATGAACTTGTCAGAACGCTAGTGAGCTTCACCCAAGGTTTGTGCCCTGTCTTCTCTCGTGGAAACAAGAAAAGCATAATGATTTTTCTATCTAAGCTTCTCAGCAGTTTCAGGGGATGTCTCTACTGTTCTAGCAGAAAGACTAGAGTGTCCTGCATTGATACTGGACAGTTTGCCCACCAGGTGAGATGTATCAGGAGTACTTGTCTTATATCTCTAGAGCTGTTACAAGGACTCCACTGACAGAGTAAAAATGCTTATGAGGTGATGTTAAGGAATTGCCCCTTAATGAAGCTGATTCTTTGTGGTGTTAAAATTATGATGAGGTGGTCCAGTCGTGACTTGGGGTTGGCCCTTACAAAGGTTTGTTAGTTCTGGTGGGATCACAAGTCTGCTTAGATTCTGAATGGTGAGTTACAGCAGCTAATGGACACGCAATATTTCATTACATAAAGATTCTAGAGAACATTTTGAGTTTATTTTGGCACAGCTTGTGGACTTTCGAGCTAAAGTGAACTTTTCCCATTTGGTTGCAGCGTTGTGTACTGGAAATGCTGTGGAGAAGTAGAATTTCCATGGATAAGAGCAGGTCTTTGTGTGTCAAGTGACACTATCTGCTTACAGTGTGACTTCACACTATTTCCACCATGATAGACTGCATCTGTTAAATGGTGTTTTGATTATCATATTGGATTACATTTGATTACATAATTACCCAATGTTAAAGCAAAAGCACATTGAGTTCCAGGAGTCATTAACACAAATGAGGTACTTAAAACCTTGAGGTCTTTGGGGAAATTTGGTCACTTTTTTTGGTGGAGTTGGCAGATGTGACACCACTATTTTGGTGACTCAGAGGTTTTTTTGTTGGATTCACCAATGTGTTCTGTGATTTTTTCAAATTGTCTTTTTCTTCTAAATCATAGAATCATTAGGGATCGGAAGAGACCTTGAAAGATCTAGTCCAATCCCCCTGCCACAGCAGGATCACCTAGACCAAGTCGCACAGGAACACATCCAGGCGGTTCTTGAATGTCTCCAGAGAAGGAAACTCCACAACCCCCCTGGGCAGCCTGTTCCAATGCTCTTTTACCCTCACCGTGAAGAAGTTTCTTCTGATATTGATACGGAACCTCCTGTGTTCCAGCTTGCACCCAAATGGAATGCAACCCTGCAGTGACAGGGGGATTGGACTTGATGATCTTTTGAGGTCCCTTCCAATCCCTAATGATTCTATAGAAATAGTAGAGCTAGAGCTAAGCTGTTGCCCACACCTAAAGATTTGTACCTCCTTACCTTCACATTGCAGCCCTAAATTTCCTACCAGTCATTTCTCTGTCAGGATTTCACTTTCCATGACGATGTGTTTTGGGGGAGTTGAGATCATAAGATGCTCATGATTTCCAGTCTTTGTTCCACTTCTCCCTTTCTGTTGTCTAGAATCTGATGACAAATAACTGGCGCTGAGCAATGGATGATACCTTGTGGTCAAGCAAGCTCTGCTGCTTCAGCTTCTCTTATTTTTCTCCCTATAATAGACTGGGAATGCAGCCTTACCCTAATGAGCTGGAAATTCTACCTTGCCCATATCACCCTATGCCAAGCTTGTTTACAGGAATTATAAATAGGTTGGAGTTCTCTTTCTTATTTAAAAAAAAAAATGATAAAAGATAGTTTCTATATTTTAACTTGGTCATGAGAATGGCAGAAGTACTTCACTGATTTTTGCAGATGCAAGTTTAAAGGTCTGCAAGACACCACAGGGTTGAAAGCATGTTGTTTTATTAATAACACATTTTCCCACCAGGAGCCAGGACGCTCGCGAATGCTGTGTTTTCACTTACGGCAGCAACAGCCTTGCTTCCACCTGCCTTATAAAAGGGGAACACCCAGATGCTTCCTGTTCAAGGGCTCCTTATGCAAAAGCCCAAGGGTTCATGCTGGCCACCAGCCATGAAATGGGCTGGTGTTCGTGACAGCAGGACCAAGGGCAATGGGAACAGGCAGGTAGGGTATGTGACTGGACACAGGTTCCTGAATCCATCTGTTGATCGCTATAGGTGCTGAGACCATAGATTGCAAACTCTGTAGGTTTACTGGGAGGTATCAGACCAAAGGGGGGTCTGGGACTGTTCCTGCTGCTAAGGGAAAGGATTTGGAGAAGGGAAATCTCATGGAGCAAAAGCAGGATGTGTTACTGCTGATGTTTGTATTGCTTGACCTGATTAAGAGAGAAGTTACAGCTTTGATGAAGGGTAAAACTCCTTCACAGGCATTTCCATCATCACGTTGGTTTCTTTCAGTTGATTATTTTTAGTTGAGTAGAGAGTGGGAGATGTTTTATTTTTCTAAGAGGAAGTTTTCATTTGATGCCTTCCTGTGTTCAGGTCATCCTGTATCTCAGCTTTTAGCCACGTAAATCCCAGGTTAATCTGTTAAAAGCAGTGGCATTACCCTGCAAAGCTGGCACATACACAGATCCTCTGAAAGTTACTCACAAAACCAGCCATTTCTCTTACTAAACATAGCAGTCACCAAGGACTGCTACTTCAGGTTAGACATAGAGCACAAGGCAGACAATTTGTCTATGATATAATTTGGGAAAGACCCAACATGGAATCTATAGAAATAAAGGGTTAAAAGAAACGATCCTGTTTGTACTGAACAGAGGGGCTTGCAATGACATCAGAGAGATTAGGTCATCAACACCAAGGAGCAGGGTATCTCAAATAAAATTCTTTTTGCATAAATGACCTGTTCAGACACCAAAACAGTTTTGGAGGGGCAATCAGTGTCTGATATTTTCAGCTCTCTTTGAAGAACATCAGGACTGTACAGAGGAAAAGCCAATCACTTCTAAACTGGTATAGCAATGCCTCCCTGTTGTAACTCCACTGTGGTTAGTGAGGGTGAAGGCACAGGGAACTCAGAGCACAGGGAACTCAGAGCCTCCAGTGATGTACATGCTCTGGAAGGGAAGGGAGCTTGCTAAAATCTGAACTGAGACATGAATATTGCATTGGGGTTAGCTAAAAGGAGGCCTGAGTCCGCCAGCAAAATGTTCACAGGGATTGCTCCTAATCCTTACTAGAGACAATTAGAATTCAAAGCATGTGTGTGATGTTGTTATCTCCCTGTTCATGGCCTGTGAAAAGACAGCTGACTTTGCCAAGGACTAGGGTGCGGCTGGGTCAGAGCACTGTAGCTGCTTTTCTCTTTCCATCTGATAAATCAATAACTGGGGACATTGAAACACGCCTAACAAAAAGCTGTACAACTGGGAAAGCTCACCAGCAACTCAGACCCCCTGTGTTACAGGGTTAGCTCTGTGAACCACAGTTCCGCATTACAAGATACCTGTTGGGCAACTAAAAATATAAAGAAAATCCCCAGGAAAAAGCCCCCAAACAATTAATCTGGATGTGCTGTTAATTGAACAGTGTTTCCATGGGGAGCCTTAGCCAGTGTTACTATTCACAAGCTCTCCAGAACTTCCTACTGTTCCACAGGTGTTTGTCACGGGCTCCACTTTTCATGCTCATTCCTCTTAAGTCCTTTACCCTGGAGTGACAGCAAACCATCTATTTGTATCTGATAGTCAAACGAGGTTTATAGAAAGGCAAATTCCCACTGGAAGTCAACTTAGAAAGGCACTGCTGTACCACTAGGAATCTATTCCAAGTAAAGGAGTTCTCAATAATACAAGTTTTCACTTTGATGATTGCAGACATTCAAGCTGCAGTATGTGGTGAGTCTCTCTGTATCTGAAATCACAGAGAATATATGCAGGAAAAACCCCTCTGAGTAGTTCCAGGGAGGAGAGGGAAGATATTAATAAGAAGGGAACACCCCTTATGAATTTCTTGTTCGGCTTCATTCAACCTTTTCCACCCAATTTAGTTTGTTTTCTGTATGTAAACATCTGTGTTTATGAGCAATATTTCATTTTCTTCTGGAACAGCTTAACCTTATAAAGACTGCAAGGCTTCCTTCATCTGAGGAGGAAACGGTACCAGTATTGCATCTCACTCTGTGTGTTTCACGACAGTCAAGCAGATGCCATTCATCTTGCTTTATCGTTCTCTAAACATTATTCTTAGGTTACAGGCATCTCCATCTCCATCAATTTGCGTTAAACTTCTAGAGATTGTTGCCTGAATTTCTGCAGTGTGATTGATTGCTAAATAGATGAATTCATCAATATACCACAGCATCACAGAATCATTAGGGATCGGAAGGGACCTCAAAAGATCATCTAGTCCAATCCCCCCACCACAGCAGGATCACCTAGACCAAGTTGCACAGGAACACATTCAGATGGGTCTTGAACATCTCCACAGAAGGAAACTCCACAACTGCCCTGGGCAGCCTGTTCCAATGCTCCGTTACCCTCACTGGGAAGAAGTTCCTTCTGATATTTATATGGAACTTCCTATGTTCCAGCTTGCACCCACTGCCCTTTCTCCTATCACCAGATGACACTGAGACCCAGGATGGCCTGGGTCCATCCTCCTGACACCCACCCCTCACATATTTATAGACTCTAATGAGGTCAGCCCTCAGCCTCCTCTTCTCCAAGCTGAAGAGACCCAGCTCCCTCAGCCTTTCCTCATCAGGGAGGTATTCTGTTTCCTTCATCGTCTTTGTTGCTCTATGCTGGACACCCTCCAGCAGCTCTGGGTCCTTCTTGAACTGGACACAATACTCCAGATGTGGCCTTACTAGTTCAGAGTAGAGGAGGAGAAGAACCTCCTTTGATCTCTTAACCACCCCCTTTCTGATTCCCCCCAGGATGCTGTTGGCCTTCTTGGCCACTGGAGCACACTGCTGGCTTATCTTGCTGTCCACTAGGTCCTCCAGGTCCCTTTCTCCTACACAGCTCTCCCAACAGGTCAGTCCCCAATCTATACTGGTCCCTGAGGTCATTCTTGCCCAGATGCCAGACTCTACACTGACCCTTGTTGTACCTCTTTCCATTTCTCTCTGCCCAGCTCTCCAGCCTGTCCAGGTCTCGCTGAATGGCAGCACAGTCTGCTGGGGTGTCAGCGACACCACCCAGCTTTGTGTCATCAGCAAACTTGCTGACAGTGCCCCCTAATCCCTCATCCAAGTCATTAATGAATAGATTGAAGAGGACTGGTCCCAGTACCGATCCTTGGGGGACCCCACTAGATCCAGGCCTTCAACTAGACTCTGTCCCATTAACCACTACTCTCTGGCTTCTGTCCTGCAGCCAGTTCACAATCCACCTCACCACACAGATAAGGAGCCACTACTATGACACCTCCGCTTTGGAGATCATAACATTCATCCAGTTGTTGCATATACATGTGACTTCATGCTGGGAAGCAGCTTTGTTGACTCTAGAGGGAATGAGCATGTGAAATGTTGAACATTTGTGATCCAGATGGAGGCTGATTCAGAGGAAACCTGTAATTTTATCAAGGAAGCAGGACAATGGTACTAAATGAGTCCAGCTGATCTGGACAGAAAGAAGTTAGTGCAGTTGAAGTTCTTCGGTGCTGGCCTTCCCTCGATTTGGTACTGGGATTTTTGTGCATATGGCCATCACCCTTTTCACAAAGAAATCGTGCTGTCCTCTCTAGAAAAGCAAAAGAGCATAAGCAGTACCTGAGCGTTCTGCTTTGTCTGCATAGTGTCAAAACTTTGCTGAAGCAGCACTGCCTTGCTGTGGCTGTGCTGTAGCCCATGTTCCTGCTGCCTCCCGCTCTGATTCTTCATCATCCTATTCCTCTCTTAGCAGGAGAAAAATACCATGTGAAAACGAGGTTGTGATGGGGGAACAAGCGGATTCTGAGCTGTGCATTTCCTGCTTGGCTTTGGCTTGGTTTTGAAATGCTGTTTTCTTTCCCTTTCTTCTTACTGAGCCAACACTCACAGCTCTCAGACAGCAACCCTACACCTTTGACAGCCCTGTTCTCTCAGCAACCCTGAGATATTGCCAGGTAGGGGATGTCCTTACTTTTCAGGAGTTGCCCTTGGGACAACTGGTAGCACCAGCTGCTGATGGCACAGCGTGACTTTGTGCTCTCTGCCTATGTTAGCTGGTTAGCACTGTGCAAATACTCTGTACCCAGTGTGATGGAATGCTGTCCTCTCCCAGGGGGTATGTGTTTGCTACAGGGACCCCCTTTTCCCAGTTTGAATTCCAGTTACCCACAGAAACCTTCTCAAAAGAAGAAGAAAAAAGAAAAGCCATGTAGGTACCCCAGGAGAAAGTAGATTCCAGTAAGAAACCTGGGGCTTGTGCTGTTTTTGTCCATATGTTTTTTGTATTTAGCGTAACAATTTTGTAAGCAGTGACCTTAACAACATCCCTCAAAGCCTTCCAGCACAGCAGATCATGGTGTTTACAGACAAAAAATGCTGTTGCTGTGTGGAGAGGCAGGAAAAGAAGTGGATTGGAAAATATTTCATTGATTTGCACAAAAGCCCTTAAAGTTGGTGCTGAGAAAAAATAATCAGGTTTAAGCCAGCAGTTCCATTTGTAATACCCCAAGAAGTATTTCCAGCCACTCGTTCAGAGGTGCTTCTTCCACTCTCATTTAGCTGACCCCCTGGTGTTCCTCCAGCAGGTGGTGTAGAAACAAGAGGAAAGATTAAATAAAAGCAGCCCATCAATTCCTCCTTCGCCTGTACAAATCCAGCGGCCAGCTCATCCCCACAGATTTGTCTTCAGGCAAGCTCTCCCATGGGCTTTCCTGAGGACCACACACAGACATTCACTTTTCTTCTTGCATTTTGCTGTTAATTGCCCATGTTCAAAAAGAGCAGTCCTTAGACTTATCAAGAATCTCAAAGAACCCCTTTTGAGTAGCTCTGATATGCTTAGCTGCAAGGGAATTGTAAAGAGAAGGCATTTTTGTTGTGCCTTTTGCTCCTCACAGTGTAAAAGTACCATGAAAAAAACCAAACTAGTGGGGCTTGTTGCTTCCAGACACAATATCCGAGCGCTGTGCAAGCCCTTTGCATGGCCCTGGGAGCCCTGCTGCAATTTGTGGAAGCTCCTAGCGGAGACAACACAGTGAGTTTTCTTCTGGAGTCAGAAACCTTATGTGTGTTCCCACATGCTGTATTCTTCAGCCAGAGATAGAGTTCTGCCATTGTCAAAGACACTGGGTTTTATGTTCTGCATGACTGACTATGTTCCCTATCTTTCCAGCCCTGTGCATTTTTTCTGGCCAATGCAATTTATTACAATTAACTTTTATTCTTCTCAATTAGTCTTTATCGTTTATTCATTTCAGATGGGAAGCAGTTTTAGAAATAGTCATCCCTCTTCAACTCAGCAAAACATCTTTAACGGGATCCAGTGTTTAATATGAGAGGATTAAAAAATCTGGTAGCAGCCTCAAGAGAAAACTTGGAAACTTTGTTGTTTATAGCCCGTCATCTAGAGCCATCTGAGATGCCACTAGGCGTCCGAAGCATCTGCAGGTACTCTACTGGGCAATGGGAGTCTCCTGCCCTTCAGCACGAGCAGCTCTGGCCCAACAGAATGCCCAGCAATGCCCTGGAATAAACTATAGCTGAGATTCCCACGTGTTGTCAAGGTACCTGAATTTGGCCCAGAGAGCGTTGGATGGATGCTTCGATGTTCTGGGAAGCCCACCAGATGGAGCTCGTGTTTGAAGGATGAAGCTCCGGCAGCAGAGCAAATAGCCCGTGGCCTCGGTGTTACCGGATTGTTCCGTTAACGAGGCTGGGCTGTGCAAGCCTGGCTTCCCCAGCGCTGCATTTTAACAGGAAGCCTTGGGTACTAAAGACATGGAAAAAGGAGAGGTAGTTTTGCAGCTAGAAGTGCTTGAAGCTTTCACTGATAACTTCAGTTTCTTGTTGGCAGCTCGTTTTGCAGAACTGCTTCAGCACTCATTCCCTCAGTTTTTCCTGTCCCTTGGGGTCTTTCCCAAATTTAATGCTATCAGTTCGCACCCCTTAGCTGTTAAACTCCCATAAAATCAAAGCACTGGGGAACTTGCTTAATGATTTAGAGTTGAAAAAGGCACGATTTGGGGTGTGAGAAGAAGAAATCAACCTTATACTTGGTTACCGAACAGACAGCTAATGAGACTGCAGCGTGGCAAAGGCAGCAGAATTAAACACGGTTCCATCTCTGATGTTTCCTAAAGGCTGTAATCCATGAGTTCAGAGCTTCCCACTACTGCCGACAGGGCCTCGCTGGTTTGGGGTGTGTGGCACCACTTGTATTTGTGTCTCAAAAGCTTTTAGAAACAGCTTTAGCAGCACATTTGTTACTCATGCAATTAAACAACTACAGTAACGCATCACAGAGCAGTGTAAATGCTCCCGCTATGACAACATTGTGCTTATCTTTGGCATGGCTGGTTCCAGCACCAGTGAGCTTCAGCCTCCTGCTCCATGCAGTGTGAGGTAGAAATAAGCCACAATCTCCTTGGAACACAAAACTAAGAGATATAACTTAATGTCATCTTGTAATGAGACAGTCAAGTTGTTGCCACCCACTTCTGTCGTCCGTAATGCAACACAGTCATAATGATGGCACCACCAATGTCCTGGGGTAACGTGAGATTGAACTTGACTTGGATTGGATTTATTTTAAGCTCCACCAAGGAAAGCAAGACCTGTGTTCATACTAAGCAGCCTTTAGTTTCAGACAAAATGCCTCATAACACAGGATTGAGTTGGTTTCCTTACTGGTCCCTACCAGTAATTACAGGGCATCAGATGTTAGCTCTGATAAATCTTTCAGATTCTCCTAGTGATGGTATCGTTCGGTCAGTGACTGACAAATTCCCTTCTGCTCTTTCGCAGCGTTTTCTCTACTACAGGTTCCAGTTGCTGACGGATCATGGGTTTCTGTTTATTGAATATCCTCACGGGTCACCGCTTATTCAGGGTTGTTAGTCCGAGAGGGAGCCATGCCTACTACCCACAGCAACATTATGTGCTGCAGACAAGCAGAAATGGTAAGAGTTCTGAAAGCCATCAAGCTACACCCAGTTAGGGGTCTTTTGGGGAAGTCCAAAGGGGGAAATATTGCCATGAGGGTCATCTGGGTATTTCTGATAAGTAGACTTTGTTCTTTATTTCAATAACTTGGAAGAGCCTTGAGGACTTTGGGGTGTTGGTCGATTTGAAACTTAACATGAGCCAGCAATGTTAGCTTGCAGCCCAGAAAGCCAACTGAATCCTGGGCTGCATCAAGAAGAGCGTGTCCAGTAGGGCGAGGAGATTATCCTCCCCCTCTATTCTGCTCTCATGAGACCCCATGTGGAGTACTG
The DNA here is from genome assembly GCA_013397515.1 of Upupa epops. Classification (NCBI taxonomy): domain Eukaryota; kingdom Metazoa; phylum Chordata; class Aves; order Bucerotiformes; family Upupidae; genus Upupa; species Upupa epops. Next base: position 185,619 of record VZRI01003026.1, read on the forward strand.
TGTTCAGTTCTGGAACCTCCAACACAGGAAAAATTAGAACTGTTAGAACGTGTCCAAAGGAGGGCCACAAAGATGACTGGAAGGCTGGAGCACCTCTCCTACAGGGACAGGTTGAGAGAGTTGGGGCTGTTCAGCCTGGAGAAGAGGAGACTCTGGGCATTTCTTATAGCGGCCTTCCAGTATCTGAAGGGGGCTACAGGAAAGCTGGGGAGGCTCTGTTTACAAGGGCTTGTGCTGGTAGGACTAGGGGGAATGGTTTCAGGCTGGAAGAGGGGAGGTTTAGACTGGAAGTCAGGAGGAAGCTCTTCACGATGAGGGTGCTGAGACACTGGAACAGGTTGCCCAGGGAGGTTGCCCCCTCCCTGGAAGTGTTAAAGGTCCAATTGGATGGTGCCTTGAAAAATCTGGTCTAGTGGGAGGTGTCCCCCCTCCCTGGGGTTGGAACTAGATGATCTTTAAGTTCCCTTCAAACCTGAACCGTTCTATGAATTGATGAATCTATGAACTCCTTGTCATTGGTTCCCCAGAATTCGCAGTCTGAGGATATTGAAGGTTGATCCTTGATTTGAAGGAGGAAGGAAAAGAAGAGGAGGAGGTTGATACAGATTTTTCAGTGGCCTGGAAGGAACGGTGACACTACAGATTGCCCTGAGTGAAGGGAAGTCTTTCTCAGTCTGTGGTCATCAGATAAACCCCAAATCAGTTTTCTGCCTTGGAAGTTGCAGTCTCTTGCATCTCATGGGTAGCTACTTACAGAGTCCTCAAATAGGCTCTAAATATTGCAGTTACTGCTTTTGCACTGAGGTTTTCTAAGGAGCAGAAGCTCTACTATGTACAGCTGAAGCTTAGGGCACGTGAAGCATTATATGCAAAAATATTAGAACAAAATTAGTGTTTAGTTTGTAAAAACCCTTTTTGAACGGCTGATTCTTGCTGCCGGGGAAAGTGTTTGATGCTCCATTGTGAGAGCAGGTAACTCTATGATTGAAAAGGGTGACTTGAACAAACACTTTAGGGCAACAGATCTAAAACAATTACTCTTTCATAGAATCATAGAATCATCATGGCTGGAAAGGACCTCCAGGACCATCAAGTCCAGCCCTCATCCCAACATGTCCCTAATTATTTGAAGGCAGGTATATAACAAAAACACAGGCCTGGAGTGTGTCTGTCGGACCATCTAGTTACCAAAGAGTTAGTGTGTGATCTGGATACTGGTTACTACCTGTACACGATCATACATCCAGTTAGCATACCATTTTCCTTTATTAAATTCATTTGTTTTAATTAGAGGACTATATTTTGCACTGGAGTTTAAAGGTCTGTTGGGTATTTGAGATGAAATCAGTGGTTTATTAACAATTTGATCAGATTATTTCAATTATGCAAGATCATTCTTTTCCTTTCTCTGTAGAACAAAGCTGAGATTAAGAAACAATGCTTAAAGCACGAGAGCTCTGCTTACTGTGATTCTTCCCAGGCACATCTGGGACGTTGCAGTGAAATCATTCATCTTTCAATCTGCTTTTACAACATTATATCAAACTTGGCAAGATAACCCAGGGGCTGCAGCAGTGTCTAACAGCAGGTGTGTTGCAGTGACAATAGACGAAACACCCACGCTGCCGACTTGATTCGATAGGACTGTATTTAGATTCCTGTTTTACACTTCATGCTGTTGGAGGAACAAGTGTTGTTAATCAGTTCATGAAAAAGTAGGATTAAAAAGAGTGCCCTGAAAGTATAAAACAGTCAGCACTGAGAGATTTTAAAGAGTAGCTCAATAAGTAAAGCATAATTGGATAAAACAGGCAGCCCCAACATGTCATTTCCTGGGGTCAGTGGCAATGTGCCTATTTACACTGCAGCCAGGTAAAGCCTGGAGGGCACCTAACAGGATGTTGTGAAATTGTATTAACCATGCCCTGCTGTTGAGATATCTTGTTTTCTCCTTCTCCCAGCAGCACTTTTAAGTGATTCATAGATTCCTAAGATACCAGGTTCGAAGGGACCTCAAGTGTCATCTAGTCCAACCTATCAACCTAAAAATACCATTTAAATTAGATATCCCAACAGCCTGTCAACATGGGTCCTAAAACTGTCTGGTGTTAGGCCATTGACCCCTTCCATTGGGAAATGATTCTAGTGGTTAATTGTTCTCATGGTGAAGAAGGCTGCTGCTTAGTCTGGCCTCATCTCTTACACAGGTCACTTCTTCAAGCAACACGCACTTGCTGCTGAATGGTCACAAGAAACACCTGACCTCTTAGTCAGATGAAACCTATGGCTTAGCCTCAGGTAAGCAAAACCCACTAAGCGATGTCAGCATTCCTACTGAAAGTAGGAATTGTGCTTCCAGCATATGTTTCTGGCTTTATCACTTAACCTGCACACTTCTGCTGCTTGGGCTCACCTGGGCATTCATGTGTCACTCTGCTGGGGAAAGCAGCGGCAAATACAGAGTCAGATGCTTCCTAGAAGCTTCTTGAGGCCCATGCTGCCCAGTGCATTCCTGGTTGGACCCCAAGCAAGCACTGTGTGATGCTGCATAACTAATGCCCATTGCAGCCTATGAGGCATGATTGATTAGTCTGGATTAGCATCCTTTTCTGAGGTTAATACACAATGACGCCCTTTCGCTAACAGCAACTGTTCGTCTATGGGATACTGGTAACAGATCTTCAGATCCACAGCACAATGAGAACCATGTAATTGGGTGAAAAGAATCACATATCCACACAATTAAAGAGCAATGATGCACACACCCCCCCCTGCAG
>VZRI01003026.1:188408-278354 GCA_013397515.1 Upupa epops
CCCCCCCCCCTCCAGTGTAGTCTGTCCTCCACACCAAATGCACAGCAGCACTGGGTGCAAAGATTTGCAATGAATTATTTATCTAATGAATTATTCTTCCTTCTCTCCTAGAGTATTCGTCTGATGGCCCAATTCCAGTTTTGTTTTGGGCAGATTTATTTACTGGATAGCTTACTAAACATTTCCTCCTCTCGTGCTCCATAGCACATAACATCTTATTTGATGGGTAGCACCTATCCGTCTGCTCTAACAGGGTCTCCCGGCATGGTGATTTCACAAAGAGCACAATTTTTACCTCATCAGTTTGGGAGCCAATTACAGATGCTCCAAATACTGGATATTTATTTGCCTACTTCAGTCAAAACAGTTTCATTGCTCAAGAAAATGATCCACAGCTACAGGCAAAGATTTGTGACTGTGTATGAATCAATAATTGAGTTGCCAGCAGTATTTAGCTGAGCTTTTGAAATTCAGTCTTGAACCCATTGTGACTGGTACAACTTTGTACCCTGGAAGCCTTGGAGAGGGTGGAAGGAGAACAGAAGCACCCAGAGACAAATCATTTAGACATTTACTGATATTTTCCCCTTCTGTTTTCTCAAGTTTGTCACACTGGCCTAAGGAACAGCAAGAGGTTTCAGAGTTGTACACTGGGATCCGTTCCTGTGAAGACTCAATGATTGTGAAACGTCTCTGTATTCAGGAGGTGTAGCAAGTCAATACCAAATTTCCTAGGTGCTGGGATAGTACATGGAACAGTTAAATTGGCTGAAAACAACTCAGCCTTACCCAAAAGCATTTTCCGTATTTTCTGCTTCCTTTGGTTTCTATTGAACCGGCTCCCAGGCATTTACATCACTGCCAGCATCCAACCCCCAAATCTGGTGTCCATATCCCTCTTCAATATCTGTGTACCTTGTAAATTTCTAGAACAACAAATCCCATTCTGAAAGTGTTTCAACTGTTCCTCTGGCTGGGAGTTGCTCAGTGTTATGCTTTAAATCACGACTGAGATTTACAGTAGCAATAGAGATGGAGCTGTGAGCTTCCAAAACCAGAGTTATCTGCATGCAGAGCAGTCAGCATTCACATACCTCAGTAAATAATATCCTGGGGATGTCATCTCACTTCCCCTGGAATCACAAACTGTAATACCCTCTAAGAACAATAGCACTAAAACTGTCCTCGGTTTAAAAATAATCTATTTGCCTGTGTGTGAAATGCTCAGACTCAAGAGCTTTTTGGCTGGGTAGCAATATTTTACCTCTAATGACCTCAAACCAGAGCCAGCCATTTTTGCAGCCTCTACAGAATACTGTTGTGCCACAAACTGTACCTGGAAGGCAGCTGCCTGCTTTCACCTGAGCATATCTCTCTCTGCTGGCTCCCACATGCCTGAAAGGCTCAGGGAAAGAAAAAGCCAGAATGTGCTGGATGTTCTGTACTCGTTTTGGCTTTTTTAGTCAGATCCTCCCATGTTTGAATGGTTGACTCTCTGTGTCTTCTGCAGCCAAAGAGGAGCACGCGTAAATTGCAAAGGTTTTTCCTGTACTGAGGCGTTGCAGTTGGAGGCAAACAAGGAAAAGAAGTAAGGATGCTGTGCATGAACATCAGGTATTTTTGGGCTTCTTTAAACATGTGTAAATTAATTGTAAACTTCTGTGTCTTCCCTCCTTTCCTGAAATCCCTCTCCTGAATCTATTTATTACTAGAGTAGTGAAATACGTAGAGACATGAGAACAGAAGGGTAACTGGATGGGGGGTGTGTGTGTGTGTGTGTGTGTGTGTGTTCATGGGGCATTTTTTCATACTCCTAGGTTTCTTTTGGTGAATTTATAGTTCTGGGCAGTGTCCTCGCTGGCTGGCAGTGAGAGACCCAGCTGCTCTGGGAGCTGTCAGAGTGGAAGGTAAGTGGAAGTAACTAACGGCAAATAGCAGAGGTCTGGACAGAGACACAATCTCTTTAGGGGGGTTGTGTCTTCAGAGGTTTTTTTTTGAAGTTGAGTCTTCACAGAGTGGAGATGCACATCATCAACAGGGCAATCTACATCCCTGCGTCTTGAAAAAAACAAGCAAACAAAACCCCAAACAAAATAGAGGGTTTCTTCTATCTCTTCAAATCCCGAAGTAGCCAGGAAGGAATGATTAGATGCAAGGAAACTGCCCATCTGTTGCTGTTTGATGGTTGGGTAGCGCTTGGTGGGTTTATGGCTGATACGTCAAAAAACAAAATACAGAAGGGGGGGGTTTCAATGGCAAAGGGCATTTTCCGTCTGCTCGTGGCACCTCGCAGGTATTAGTAAGAAAAACGTGCGTTGCTCCCCGGCCCTGGGAGCCGCTTTTGACTCGAACGTAACGTGGGAAAAGGTGAGAGGCTGCCACGCACCTTCCAGATCCCTTGTTCTAAATTGCAGCCAGGTCTCACAAATCCCGTTCTCCAGCATCCTTGCCCATGTCTCCCGATCCCTTGCTTTCGGGATGTTCCGCAGCAGTCCCTCAACCTCAATCCCCTCAAGGCTGCGTGAAAAAGAGAAGAGGGGGTTCGCTTCACCGCCTCCCCCTTTTCTCCCCGAACCACCCCGTCCCGACTTTCAGGCGGGATAACACTTCCAAGATGGATGTTGAGCAGCTCCTCGCCGCGGAGCCCGGCGTGGCACAAAGCTCCCGGAGGCCCTGGAACCGGGGTCCGTCCCCCCTGCTCCGTCCCCTCCGTCCCGCCCATCCGCGGAGCAGTGCGGTGTGGGGCGGAGCGGCCGCGCCCGCGGGACCCCCAGTCTCCGTCTCCGTCTCCCCCCGCCGCCGCCAGCTCTGGCAGTGGCAGCAGCGAGACGCTCCGCGCCCCTCCACAAACTTTGCCCCGGAGGGGGGGCTCCCGGCTTCTTTTTGTTGTTGTTGTTTTTATTGTTTTTCCCCTCCTTTTTTAAAAAAAAAAAGGGTTCCCGGCGGGGCGGGGGGAGGGCGGGTGTGGAGGAGCCAAGGGGCTATAAAGCGCGAAGGGACGTGCGTGACACAGTCCCCGCCGCAGCCCATCCCCGCCGGAGCGGGGGGATTTGGTAACACCCACTCCCCTAGAAAAAAAAAAGCCTCCTCTCCACCCAACCCGCTCCGTGGGAGGGACGGGACGCGAGCGGACTCCACAAGGTAAGGGACCGGCACCGGGCAGCCCCGTCGGGGCGCGGGGTGGGAGCGCAGTGTCACCCCCCTATCCTCTCCGGCTCTGAGGGATCCTCCTCCCCCGCCCCTATCTCTTGGCCTTTGAGGTTTGGGGGGGTTTCTCCTCGGTTTTGCCCGTCTTCGGTAGTGGCCGGTTGGGTTACCCCGCAGCCTGTGACCCCGAGTCCTCCAGCAACGGGGCGGCTATGCCAGGCGGAGAACGGCCCCGGCTCCTCTGGCATCGCACGTTGTTTTCGGAAGAAAAGGATAAAGAGCCTGGGAATAAAAGAATAAAAACCTAAACCAAACATCCACCAAAAAAGTGGACGGAAGACTCTGCGGTGGGATCTTAAGTGCCGAGATTTGCTACGTGCGGCTTGGGTTGTGTTTCTATTTCGAGAGTGCAGAGGAGATGGCTGCGTGGTTAATCACTTGCAGATAAAACTTCTACGTGTTTGAACCTTCACAGCTGAAGGCTAGGGAAGATTTGTTGAGAAGCGGGGATTCTCTGAGCAGTTTGACTCTGGCGGTATTGAATACTTGAGCGGTAACGTGCCTACTTTGCCTCAGACTTGCTTGGTGCCAGGGGTGAGCGTGATCTTGTCCATGCCACGCTGCCCAGTGGGTTCCCTCCCCACCGGAGGATCTGGTTAGCATCTAGTTACAATCTTGAATTAACCCGCTTAAATGGAATCGCTGTTCTTGTGGCTTGACAGAGCTGCACGAGACTGAGGACTGAGGAGACTGAGGACTGCAGGAGTTCAAGGGGCAGCATGGTCCCCAGCGTAATTCGGCAGATCTTCCTCCAATTTGTGAGGAGATACCAGGTGATGTCCAGTGCCGCTGTGTCTCCGTGACTGTGTTCTGCAGTCAGGTTTGCGTTGGCAGCCCCATCCAGCACGTAATACAGTGGGGGCTTCCAGACTAGGTGCACCTTGGTCGAGCTGATGGAGTTGTGTCCGTGTTAAACTGGAAGAGACGAGGGGGGTTTGAGGGTGAATTTCCTTGATGGTGAGTGACTTATACATGAGTGAGGTGACCCTCGCAAGGCACTGCTGTCTTAGCCATAATACCCTAGTTTCCATAAATATAGTGCTTGGTTGTTAGAAATCAGCCAGCAGCAGCAGCGGCTGTGCTGTAAGGGAGCATGGAGAAAAACTTCAACCTACTTTGTAAATCGCTGATCCTTAGGAATGGTATTTTGGATTGCTTCTTGTCAGGAATGCCTCATCCTCCCAGCCTCACTCTCCTACCTCATAGCAAAACACATACCTGCGATGGGAGAGATGCTGAGGTCAGCAGTCTGGTACTACTAACAGTTCATGTGAGCACTTACAGTAATGGGCTAGAATTGCTGGTATTTGAAGGAAGAGAAGGCATTTTAAATCACAGAGGTATTTTTTATAATCTAGTTTGATAATTACAAATGTGAAGAAGCAGGAATGTGTGGCAGAGTATTGCATATGGATCTATTTGGCATCTCATTGATGTATTTCCTCCTGATGTGAGGGAGAGTGATACCTGTGAGTACTGTGTGGATCTTGTGTCAGCAGAAAAACAGCCCCTCTTAATTGGAAAGAGCTTTATAATATAGAGTCTGAAAATTCCCTTCATCCTCACCATGTTTCCATGCTGAGGACTGTGAGTGTGTTGTGCTGCCCTTATTTCTGCTCAGCCTTGGATAGAAGTCCCATGGATTTTAGTGCTGCAGATGGTTGGCACCGCATTGTGTCACCACAGCCCTGTCAGAGGGGTGACACAATGTACGTGTCCTGCACCCTCCTGAGGACGTGTCGTGTTCCGTGGTGCCTGTGAGAGGAGCAGGCTGGAGTGTGGCAGGTGGTGACACACAAGTGACATGCTGTTGGTGTCATCAGCTGGTGGGTTACCTCATTCCTTGGACTTCCTGGGGGGGGGGTTGCTGTGGTTTGGGATGGAATTTGAACACCATGTGTGATGTTGATCCCACACAGATTAGTATGGGCTCCCTTTTATAATTTGAAGGAGTTTGTCACGGGGGTGAGGATTGCCCTGCATGCCTGTTTTGTTGTGGATGACTCCTTTGGAAATGCTAAGGAAAAGCGTTTAGGTTTCCCCAATGTTTATAAATACAATATGGTGCAAACTGTCAAGCAAGCTGTTCAAAATCATGTTACGCCTGCGCTGCTTCCCCTCTTCGGCTCAAATGCCTTCACAACATATTCGGCGTTCATCTGATGTTTAAAGCTCCCGGCACGCAGCCACAGCCCATCTGCCATGGTTTTTCCAGCGCACTTCTTCTCCTTCTGTGAACTGGTCTGGGAATGTGATGGTGCGGGTAGGGGCAGTGCTGTGGTTCTGTTTGTGCCACGACCTGCTCCTTGGGGCTCCTTTGGCCGGTTGTGGTTGGCTTGGGGAGAGCCCTGGCTGCCCTAAAATGGTCTGGTTCCTGTGTGAAAGCTGCATGCAGAGGCAGAACTGGCATCTTCAAGGCTGCTATGTCTTCCTTAGGTTTGTTTACCCAAGGTTTGGCCACCATAGAAGTCTCCTGAAAATCATAAACCCTCCCTTGGGAATTGCCCAGAGAGGTAGCAGTGGGTGAGTTGATGGTGCTAAGAGAGCAGGGGCTTCCTCACCTTGGCTGTGCAATGCTCAGCTCTCTCTTCTGTGTCATCAGTAGGGCTGGAGGGAGCTTGGTAGCAGACTGCTTTGCTTTGAAGAGTACCAGGGTCTTCTGCCTAAATATATATATAAATAGATGAGATGTTTATTAAACTCAGACCCTGCTTTTAATTCGGTGATTTACGTTCCAAAAGGCTGGTAATAAACAGTTTAATGAAAAGAAATCCTGATTTATTTCTGCAAATGGTTTCATTTTGAGCTGGTACCAAACGGTTTTGCAGGAGACTGCCTTTTATGCTTCCTGTGGCAGTTTAAAAGATTGTTAGAAAAATAATCCAGAATCGAAGTCAGTTTGGATAAAGGCGAGCCAGAGCGGTACATCAGGGTTGTTGTGCTTTTACGCTGCAAAGCAGCAGATTTTACCACAGAACATCTGGGTACTGGCTTCAGTTTCAGCACAGATTTTTAGTAGGATAACGAGTCTTGTTTGGCTTTGCTTTCAGTTTGAAGTCGCTAAACTTTATATGAATAATAAAACCATAAGCCTATTACTTCACCGTTTGCAAAGGGCTACCTCAGCCCTTCAGGGCCTTGCGTCTTTCTAGAGCCAGTTTTATTTTGTGTTACTAACTGGGAATTTATCTTCTCAGTCCCAGGCTGACTTTCGTAGGAGGCAGATTTACTTGTCTGCAGTGACGGCCACGGCAGAGGTGGCAGTTTCCATTCAGCCTCCCCAAAAGCACACATTTTCTGCATTAAGGTCTGTTTAATGAAAACTGCACGTTGCTTGCTCAGTGCATTCAAGGGGGCCAGTGCTGGTAGCGTGGAAGTCTACAGCTCCTCTGGGCTACCAGCTGAAGCACTCATGAGAGTTAAAGTAACGGGGGAGGTTTTGCTTTCTTTTTCTGTTGGATTATAAACCGCAGAGGTGAAGAATAGACCTGACTGAAAGAGGGAAGGGCCTCCTCCTTTGAATAAGAAGTTTGCAAGCCCTTACAGAAGGATGCATGGGATGGTGAGGATACCCAGCATTGAGGCTGGTCACCTCGATGACCTGTAAATCAAGAAAAACACATCTGCACTGTGAGGCTAGTGTGTGGGTGTACAGATGGACCGTAAGACCAATGTTTACCTTCTTATCGAGAACCTGGTGTGATGCCAAATGCTGCTGAGCTCTGTATTTTGTTGTCACTGACTGTATGGGAAGAATTATGTTAAAGGAAGGAGAAAACCTTATGTAAGACTGTGAGAAGGGACTGAAGAACTTTTTGAGCTCTGCAAAATAGCAAGTGAGCATGGCCTGGAGGAAAGGCAGAGCACAGAAGCTGTGTCAAACACTTCTTGTTTTACATCGTGACTGAGAATACCCTACTTTTACAATTAAAATCCTAATTAGATCAAACAGGGAGTTTCTGTCTGAGAAATCAGCTCAGATAAGCTAATGCCTTAGCTGGACAGAAGGAGCTTTGAAGGCTGAGGAGATGTTATGTTTGAAAACTTTAACAAGATGTCATTAGGAGAGGAAGTATTTGCCCTTAGCTCAGGAAAGGGTCAGGGAAATAAATTATAACTCCAGGAGAGTGTGCTTAAAGCTGGAAATAAATTAAGAGAGAGAGAGAGAGAGAGTAAATGTTGAAGTTTGTGCTTTCAGAATTAATTTTCTAATTTGCAGTATGCAAGGACACCCACTGAATGAGAGAAAGATGAATGTTCACACAGAGCTGTAACAGGAGCCAGCCCAAAATCTGGTGACCATGTAGATGGCTTTGATTGCACCACATGAAGCACGTTGGTTGCACAGGACCTGTCCGAAGCAGGTAAAGCAAAGCATCATCTGTTTTTTAGCTCATCTGTGTCATAGTGAGGCTTCACAAAAATGCGGTGGTTTCTGAGGGATGTTCAACAGGATGGGTTTAAAATGCTGTTTGAGGACTCTGCAATACGAGCAGTTGGAGAACCCAGTCCCAAGTCCATGGCTGCTTCAATAAACAAAAATATACCTGAGTTACCAGAGGGATGTGAGTGAACCCCTTGTTCAGCATCTTGTGGTGGGCTTTGCACTTCCACCCAGGCAGTGGCAAGCGCTCAAGTAACTGCAGCATTGTCAGCATTGCTCACAGGTTGCTCGTGAGCATGAGGGGTTGTTCAGCCCTGGGCCTGAATTGGGACCGCTTGGGGGTAATTAAATTCAGTATTTGGAGAGATATCTGTTGTTTGTGTGACAGCTGAGATAAGGAGCAGTGGGTGCTTACTGCAAGCACCTGGAAATCTGATGAAACAAAAGGCAATAATTTATCTTTCCCACTTCATTCCATCCTCTGTGGGTCCGGATATGAGTGCCCCTCCAGCATGACCCTTGCATGGTCACAACCTGACATACCACTGAGGCCAACACTTCCCCTGCGATTTACAGGGGAAAAGCATTGTTTGTGTAATTGAGCATATTTTTGATTGTTTTTAAAGAAAAGTAACTTCTAAGGGGTTGAAACTTTATTGGGGTGTGAGAAAAGCTATGCTTTTCATCACTCTCAATGTTAACTTGCTCAGAGCAGCACTAGACCAGCTGCAAAGACTGGTGGGGAGGCACGACGGGATTGCAGGTTCTTCTCACATGTCCTCAGGGATTATTAAACAGGGAAGATGTTTTTTTGCAAAGCAACCAGAGCATCGTGAAGACATGAGTGCTCTTTCTTCCTCTTGCTACTTTGTTTAGGTGCAGCAGATTTCCCACTAATTCGTTTAGAATCAGATGGTCTAAATGTGTCCCAGCATTTTGAAATCCATAAACCTGATGCACATTAAGCAGTTTACAGATTGGAATGATGATGGGAGGGGGAAGCCTAGTGTTTTGGAACTGCCAGCTGGTCTCTGGATGCAAAGGAAAATGTCAGTGAGCAGCACTAATGGGTTCTAGTCCCCTGTCTTTCTCTTCCTTTGGCTACTGAATCTGCATTTAATTCCCCGTGGGCTTTTTCTCCTGGGTAAGAATTACTTACTTGAGTGTGATTTGTAGGGCTAATAGGATCTTGTTCTAACTTGGGGGAAACCCTAGGGGCATTCTCAAACTGATTTTTCAGTAATGAGAAATACTGAATTAAAAGCTAGTAGTCCTAGGAGGTATGAACGTTAGCATTTTGCAGGGAAGATTTCATGTCAGTCAGTTAAAACTTTCATAATCCTGTTACAGTACAATAGCAAAAAAAAAACCATACCAGGAAAAATAAGTAGGTTTTAAGACCCTTTAACATCGAGTGAACAAGTCTGATTTAATTAGGCATTCGAATTAAGCAGTATTTGAAAGCAAGAGTGTAAGATGTCTCCTTCGAATGTGTGACAGCAGGGCAGCAGGCTCAGTGGAACAAATGTGCTGTGCTCGTTTCTAGGCTCTCATTGCCACTCATTTAAGAAAAAGCAATCACAAAGTGTTTGTATGAAGATCCAGGCGGTGAAGGCTTTAACTAGAAAATGCAGAATTCACACACATCTGCCAGAGGTGCCTGCAGTAGGCAGAGGCATGCTGCTGGCTCAGCCTTTTGCTCCCTGGCTTCATGGCTGTCCCCGCTTGACTCAATGCGCTTGGCATGGGTTTGTTCTGGGGGGGACTATGTGGAACCTAGCTCACAACCCTTGGCAAAATGAGAGTGTCGTGGGATACGTGGACAGAACCTCCCAACCAACTCTAGTGCAAACCTCTTTGGCCGCTGAGATGCTAGAGCACCACAGAGCAGGTACTTTGAATTAATAGCTTTTGGGGTTTTACAGTGCTATTGAAACAACACTTTGTGCTTTAGCAGTAACATTCACCCAAAGATCTTGCCCCTGTTTCCAGTTGCTAGCAAAGGGACGCCCCAGAAGGCAGTACTGGGTCCCACTGTAGGTCACATCATGTCTTAGCCCTTTGGGAAAGGAAATGCCCTTGGCATGTGTTTCAGCAGAAATTCCTTTATTTTCTCTTCTTTCCCTTGCTGTCAGACGAGGATGTATGGTTGCCATAAGAAGGCCTGAAGATTTTGGGGTTGTTTGGATGTTCACTCACCCATGACAGTCTGACCTCTCTGCCTGTATGAGTTCCCTCAGCTTTTGTTCCCAGTAACTGTATAAAGGACTAACCTTTCGCCTGCCAGCCTGGACAAATAAACACTGGCCCAGCAGTACAGTGGTGCAGAGACTGACCATTTGGATAATGAGGTTTTTGAGATCCCTTATTATAGCTCTGCATTCGACCCTAGCAGGTTTGAAAATCCTGAGGCATGTCCCCGCAGACCACCCCTCCTTATGCACTTGGGAAAGGTTTTTCAGCTTGGTCCTGCTTAGAAAACCCAAGTCAAAGCCTGGCAGCTCCCAAAGACACTCCTACCCTGCTTTTGTACAACGGGCTGGTGGCTGGTGACTGGTGGTTTGCCTCACAGTGCCTTGTAACCTCTTCAGATGGATGCACCAGTTCTGAGCATAGCTCCTCTGCCGCCTAGCCATGCTTGTCCCAACAACTTCACAAGCTTCTGCAACAGCCTTGAGCAACCTTGGGAGCCAGCCCTGCACCACACATGTTCTCTCCTCCTGCAAGGGTCTCCTCTCCCTCCTGAATGTTGGGCATACTTGCTGATGTCTTTTGACCTGTAACCAGTGGGAAGAACAGGAAACTGGAGCTAGAATCTCCATGTGTGTGTCTGGGTGTGATATCTCACCCACCTCAGTGGGCAAAGGTCAGGCCCTTTGGGGAAGCAGAAGTTCGGGTTTTCACCAGTGGTGGCGAGAAACATGAGACACTGTGGGGGATAATGACAGGTAGAAGTTTGGAGCAGCTAACATCCTTTGCTAACAGTTTTCACTAATTCACTCAGTTGCTCTCTGTAGGAATCTGTGTCTTTTTTAAAGCAGGATGATGCTGAGGGAGCAAATGCTGGTAGGTGAAATTTAGCCACACTGTCTTTTCTTGTCCCCATGGTGTGCTTCACTTGCAACAGTCCATCCTGTGCTCGCAGCCACTGCAGGCTCTGAGCTAGTGCTGCAACCAAGAAATGGTGTGTGCTGCTTTCCATGGTTGGTGGAGGGACATGATGCACACACTGGAGCTGGGGAAGTCTTTGCTGTTGTAACTGGCTGAGTTCTGCCAACTCAGACTTTGAGCACACTGGTAGAAACATGTAAATAGCAGTATTTTTTCCCACTATATTGGATCCTTTCCACTTTCAAACACTTGACCAATGCTTTCATAGTTTCTGCAACCCTTTTCCAATTGGGGAAACTGAGACTCAGCACCTGCAAAGTACCCTGGGCCGTAACAAATCATTATGAGACAGCACCTTAGGGCTTCATTAAGAACTTGTAAAGTTGAAGAGTTTTTTTGGGATGAAGATATTTTTTGTATGCTCTTAGAGCTGAAGGCGGATCATATGAAAACTTAATCCAATTTTGGACAGTAAATTCAATCAGAAAAAACTGGATTCTGATGATAATTTGGATTGGAAAATATAAGGGGTCACCTATCAGCCTAACACATCTTGCTGTGGCCATCAGTGGTCTGGGCTGGACTCTGAATTCAGTAGAAAAGGTCATAGTATCTCTGAAGGCAACAAGGATCTGAATGTCTTGACATGTGTAACTGAAAACAACGCAGGGCTGATACTGAAAGAGTGTAGGAAAGAACAGAGTAAAAGAGAAATAAGAACCATTTTCCTCATGTTCATACAAACTGCATTTTCTTCTCATCCCACATCTAGTTACACTGAAAAAAAACCCTAAAATCCATCCTTGCCATTGCATTTGGTGCCAGATACCTGCTTCAGTTTGTCTGTGTTCCCATTGCTGTGCCTTTGCTCTGAGATATCCACCATCCCCAGCAACCACTGTGGGACACCGTTCCAGTGGCATGGGGATGTGGTCACTTCCCTGTGGGTCAGAGAATCATCTCACAGGCATGCGTGCTGTGAGAGGGGGTTTCACTGGAGCTGCTGTCCTGCTAGAGAACTTTATGGAGAGATGCTGATGCTACCCTCTGTGCTATTGCAGTTGTTACTGGTTAGTCTGGAATCACTGAGAAACCCTAGGTAATAAAAAGGAAGGTAGTAAAATTGCACATGGCAATTTCTGAGTGGCTGTTGCAGAAGAACTGGGTGTGCAGAGGTGGGGAAGTGGGTGTGATGTTCCTGGGCTGGCTGGTATGCTTGTGGTGTAAACCCTGCGTGCACTTGTACTGGTGGTCTGGGCACTGAAGAAGACTGTGTCTTTGCTGGAAGAAGAGAGAATCAGCCTCTGTGCCCTCAGAAGCAATCAGCAATTTCCTATTTCTTACTTGCGTACCAAAAAGCAGCAGGCAAGAAGCACATAAGCAATCCCGCTGTGCTCACGGCGCAGCTCCTCGCAAAACGAGAGCGACTCCCATTGCTCTGGGAGCTGCTGGAGGCTCTGCTTCCCCCTGCTCCCGCCTGGTGACTCTTGCTGGTGACCCTCAAGCCCTCTGGCACAGCTCCCTGGCCTGTGTCAGCCCCTTGGTTTCTCCTCCTCTTGCTGGCCACAGGCAGCTGCCAGGTGAGGAGGAGGCCTAGCAGGCCTCAGGCCTCAGGCCTAACCAGCGTAACTCTTCTGATAGCTAATGCAGCTGATGACTTTGGTTTTACATTTTAGCTTTTTCCAGTGGTCTCTCTGACCACCAGCTGTAAACCCCAGCCGTCTGAGGCTGCGACTGCAGCGTGCACGGACCCTGGCTCAGTTCTTGCTCTGTGTCAGGCCCTGCCACTTCAGTCCTCCCCATCCCTTCCCCTGTTGCAAGGGCAGCGGCTCAGGATGTCACTCAGACACGTTCCAGAGAACCAGTGGGAAAGTACAGATGCTCACGTGCTTGTGTGCCGTGTAGTTTGTAGTTGTTTCTGTTTCTCTCTACTAATCCCTTCGCTGAAATTCATTACAGAGAGGCAGGACTGTGCGCTCAGAGAGCTGCGCTGAAGGCAAAATTACTTGGCCAAGGAAAGTAGCTATTGTTTTATGATTAAAGGAAGGGATTATATTGGGATTTCCTTGAACAGGGAAAGTCGCGGCCTCACTTTTATTGCTTGTAACAAGGGGATAATAACTACTCTCCAGTAAAAAA
The DNA here is from genome assembly GCA_013397515.1 of Upupa epops. Classification (NCBI taxonomy): domain Eukaryota; kingdom Metazoa; phylum Chordata; class Aves; order Bucerotiformes; family Upupidae; genus Upupa; species Upupa epops. The sequence continues at coordinate 201,250 of VZRI01003026.1, forward strand.
CATCTCCAGATCTTGCGCTGAAAGATTTGTGATGGAGTTGAGTGGCGCTCAGGGTTGGTTGTCTCCAATGGCCTGGAGTTGGGCAAACTAAGATTTCTCTGCCTTATCTTATTTGTTCTACTGGGGGTTCAGTATGGAAAGAAATTGCCTTCTGATTTAGGCATCTGACACAGGATTTTTCCCTGGATGAGCTGGTACCAGTCGCCTATCCCATGACAGGACTGACATCGAGTTCCCTGGGGATTTTGGATGAGCTTGGATGGGCGAGCAGGTATGATGATAATGACATGGGCCACCTTCTACCGGAGTGGCCAAGGGAAGTGAAACTTGGCGTGGAGGCTGAGCCATGAGCTGGCCGCCACTCTGGTGCTCCAGTATGTCACTTCTTCCTGTGCCATTGCCATCTGCTTGCAAGGGGAGGTATGAGAGAACAATTGAATGTAGCAGAGGGTGCTGGGGACTCCCTGTTTGGTTTAGGCAGTCACTGCTGAGTCTGGTGGGTGGAGATGGCTGTGAAGGAGAGAAGTGCTAGTATGTTGTCTCTGATTGAAAATTGAAAACTATGAGGCATTTCCTCAAGTGACCCAAATGGAACCTTCTGGCTCTGCTGGATTTTGAAGCATATAGCTACCACCGCCCCTGAGATGGAGATTTTGATGTAATGAGAGTTAAATCTGTTTACACTAAAAGGGGAAAAAATAAATGATGCACTATTTAGGGAAAAGATAGTCTATGTAAATTCTGGTTTTGGCACTATATCTCCCAGACTATGTTTGCTTTTCAAGATGTCTCATGTGAGACAGCTCCCTATTTTGGTGTGTTACCCATTCAGAGTTAACCTCTCCCATAAGGAGAGAGGTTAGTTCGTTGTTATGTAGTTTGCTGCTGCTGCTGTTCGTTAAGATTTGGTGGGAATGTACATTATTTTCTCCATACTTAGTTATTTTACCAAAATAGGATTTTTTTCCCCTATGCTACTGTCATTTGCTGTGCTAAAACAGTACTCCCAGCAGAGGAAAATCAGACTGAATTGGAACTGCAAGAGGTGATCTCTTAATCCACCGATTATTGACACGGTGGACCCCAAATGCTTCAAAGACACCATTATAGTCCATTGCCTCTGTGCGTATTTAGGGAGCTTTAATCCATGGATTACAGATCTGTAAATGCTCCTGCCCTCCCAGTTACAGTTAGTGGTGCCAACAGGAGCTGCCACATCAATCCAGCCGCAGTGCTAGACAAAAATATTTCTCAGTTTCTCTTTCTAATCCCCAGAGCCAGTGCTACATCCCTGTGTCCTTGCTGGGGCTGTGTTCCCTGTCCCCCCCACCCTGTTCTATAGGGAAAAGCTCTGGGCTTGTGTACAGGACTAGCAGAGGAGCTGGCTGGTGCCACACTGGTCAAGCTCCTGGCCAGCCTGAGCTTTTCCCCAGGCTTGAGGCAGGACCAGGCAGAAAGTTTTCTAGAGCTCTGCTTTTTGGTTATATATTTTTTTTCCAAAAAGACAAATAAGAAATGAAAAGCATACCAAACATTTTCCAGATCCTTCAGGGAATAGTCAGTATTAAACAGCAGGCCTGTACCCCTCCCCTCTGGTCTCCCCCTAAACAAACAAACCGAGCAGCTCCCTGTAAATACTTAACATTTCAAAGGGATTATTTTTTCCTTGTTTGCACATTGCAAGTAGCTACCACTTTAGAATTGCAGTTGGTTGGCACTTTTATACTGCTCTGTTGCTGAGGCAATAACTCTGTGTTGGGGTGTGGGTGTTTGTGTGCTGTATCTCTGGAAAGGAAGTATGGAATGGAAAAGCTCCTAGGCTCTTTACTTAGAGCGTGCCTGTACGTCAAGGAAATCACGCAGTGCCCTTTTACTTCCGAAGCTGGACTTTACTCGTGTCAATACGTCTACAGACTCGCTATGAGCTGCAGCATGGGTAATGTAAACAGCAAAACCTCCCCAAATCCCAACACACCAGGGTTTAAAAATAGGACATAAAGAAAGGAAAAAAGTTAAGCACCCATACAATAAAGAGATAAGAAAGCTAACACAAAACCACCGTGGCAGGTAGTGCCTCAAATTTCTCCTCCCTGAAACACAGCCATGCTCCTTTCCACTCGCTGTAATTAAACATTACGATTTATTTATTTATTCCAGATGCAGTTGTTTCAACAAAACCCAGGTCTGGTTTGTTTTGCTATTGCAAATCCTTTACAGGTCTCCCTGACTTGCAGACAGCTGAGAAGTAAAGCAAAAGTTTCCATAGATCATGCTCTGTGGAAAGACGACTTGTGAGTGGTACTGGTGCTGTACTTGGTGAAGCTGATCTCGCTCCTTTTTCACAGAGCACCAGTATATTCAGTGACTTTGACTCTTGCTGTGAGTGCAGGTGTCTGTGTGTGGGATAAATGTGTGCTGAAGCCTGAACGGGAGCTCCTGTCTGTTTTGATGCCAAACAGAAAGGATTCTTAGCTTGCATTTCTGTGATGAGATGTGAGTGGGGAGCGTCCAGTGCCTCATGGAGTTTATCTTGCACAACTGAAAAATAATCCAGCTTGCTTCTTGCAGGCAAAAAATACTGTAGGTTTGATCAGCAAAATGAAAAATAGGATGATTTTTATCATAAAGGTCACCTGTTTCTGGCTTTGGTTGAGGATGAGCCCACTTCACTGATCCTGCAGACTGTGGGAAGAGCCCTCAAGGTGCTGCCACAGCTCCAGCTGTCCCCCGATTCAGAACCTAAGCCAGCTGCAAATCCCATTATCCTTACCATTTCTGCTTATAATTGCAGTTTACCTAGGTATTACAGGCCTTCCGTAAAGATCAAGTTCATTATGGGAAGGTCTTAAAGGCTGGACAGAGGACTTGTGTGTGTGGAATTTCGGAAAGGTCAGGAAGGCTTGAGTGTAAGTAATTTACAAGAAAGGAATTACTTGTAATCATCATAAAATCCATGATCTGATTTAACAATGATTTGATTTTCACATGTGTTTACAGCCTAGATGTCTGAAATGACTTGTGTACATATGCGGTCTGAAGGGAAAAAACCCCTGAACCTCTGTCAAGGTGGTAAACTGTGAGAGTTTAAGGGGATATATCCCACTCTAAACACACCACACGTACTTCTTGTATGCTGATCAATTCAGGGTATTACGTGTAGATTCATGAAGGAAACTCCTTCCAGATAATTTCTGTTGGTGCTGGAGGGTTTGAGCAGCCCAGGTGCTGCTCACCCATGGACAAGACTGACAACTCCCAGCTGTCCTAGCACTGTTCACCCTGCCCGGCCTCAGTGGGCAGAACTGGGTAGTCTCATCCAGCGGGAAGGCAGGCTGGGAGCAGCCATGCCTGGGAGGAGATGGGGACAGTGTCCCTGTTCACAGCCTGGCTCCACAGAGCAGGCCATTCTGCAGAGGAGCAAAGAGGGGAGTGGGGGGGTGCGAGAGGAAAGGAAATAAAAAGAAGACCTTTTCCTTCTTTCATTTGGAAATGAAAGAAGATAGAAACAAGTTGTATTTTCCAGTCTTGCTCTTGTTGCTGGCCTAGAGGTGGTGGCATCTGCATGTGGCATCTCCTGGTCCCTCCAAGCCGTGATGGGTTTCATCCTTTAATTTTGTGCAATGCTTGTGGTGGCTCCATGAGATCTCTCTCCTCTCTAGCGATGCCAGGCTGGTGAGCAATCCCTTTCCCCAGTGCCAGGTAGACCTCCTGGGGACATGGGTGCCAGATTCATGCCTGACCCGGTGCTCTGGGAGCAGCGTGGGAGATTTATCTTCCCATTCAGTTGGAAGGCTGGGTTTAGAGAGGGTTTGGGGAAAAAGTGAGAGGTAAAGATGGGCCGTTAGAGGGCACTTTTGCAATCCTGGAGAAAAACGGTGCTTATTATTTCACTTAAGACACTTACTTTGGCACTCGCTTAAATTCAGTGATAAACAGCAGGAATACATCAATAAAATATTGACTCAGAGTTTAAAAGAAAAGAAAACAAGATTAACTTGTAGAAAAGGGAATAAAAGGTATTTAGGAGGTGGAAGAGCCTGGAGGATAATAAAAATCATACAAGCTATTTCAGGCTGTTTGTATGGCTTTACAGTGCAGTGCTTAGATTTCAGCTTGTACCTGCCACCTCCAAATGAAACTGGCTTGGAGCAGAGCACCAAGACAGAGCAGTTGGTTGGAAGTTTCTAGGGCTGGGTGGAAAAGCACGAATTTGCGTGCTCATGTCTAGCCAGTGCATCTTCTGCAGAGCTCTGGGAAAGCCATTGCGCAGCAGTCAACTTGCCCAGAAGGATACATAGGGGGAATAAATTATTACTTAGCTTTATTTTGTTTTCCTCTTAATGTTTTGTGTGAGTAAACTGTAGGGGATTCAGCTTGAGACTCTGCCAATTTATAATGAATGCACAGCAAAAAGGTAAACTGTTTACTGGTGTGAAAGGGTGCTGTGACCCTGACAGCGTGTTCGCCCAAACCTGTGAGTAACATTTGGACGTGTCCTCGCTCTTGTGATGTCCCACTTTTGTGGGAGAAAATATGTCAGGCATGAAAACTGGGACCATTTTAAGCCTCTGAAGTTGGATATGTGAAAATGAAAGCACAGTTTCAAAATCCTGTTTGCTTGTAGGGAAATGAAAGATTCTAAACCTTTTCTTTTGAGATAACAGCTGACAACTTTTACAGGCTCTTTCATGCGTGGGATGGGCCGGTGCTGCATACCCATGCTGGGAAAGGATCGCACAGCTAAACATAACCTGTCTCTTGTAGTTATTTTTAAACCCAAATGTTTTTACAATTTGATAAAGAATCAGAAACAAATCTGCTCTTGCAGTGGCACCTTGGTTGTTAATAGGGACTGAAACACTGTCTGCTGGAGGGTTTTTATGTGAATTAGGTGGTAAAATTATTCAAGAAGTAAAGCTTAGCCTAGCTGGTCATAAATCAAGAACAGTTTATTTTAAGGGAGGTTCCATTGCACTGGGGCTAGTATGGGAATACACAGAATGCAGTTCCAAGGGGTTCATGTGGAGAATGCTGTCTCCACAGAGTGTCAGAGCTTCTAACTAACCAAATAATTTGCTGTAGCTGTTGTGATTACATTGGAAAGAATTTCTTCCCTGTTGGCCAACAATAATACTTGAAAAATCAATAAACAGCATGTTAGAGCAAAAAGAAGTCATCCTGGTTTGTGCCAGAGGAGGTTTCTGCTGACTTCAGTGACTCAGGTCAGCCAGTATTTTGACGTATGATCTTTGCTGTAAAAGGTTAAATGTCATTTACTCTGCTGATAAGTATCAACACTTCAGTCTGAATTTGAGGAATATGTCTGCTCTCATCAAAAGCTAGAATCAGGACCTGGCTGGGATAAACTCTGACAAGCTCTGGGACTAACAGACCTGGGTTTCAGTACCAATTGCATGTCAGGGGTTCACTCCTTTCCCTTGCGTAGGGCAGAACTCTGCAGTAATATAGAATCATTAGGGATAGGAAGGGACCTTGAAAGATCATCTAATCCAATCCCCTTGTCGCAGCAGGATCACCTAGACCAAGTCACACAGGAACACATCCAGGTGGGTCTTGAACATCTCTAGAGAAGGGGACTCCACAGCCCTCCTGGGCAGCCTGTTCCAATGCTCTGTTACCTTCCCTGGGAAGAAGTTCCTTCTGATATTTATATGGAGCCTCCTGTGTTCCAGCTTGCAGCCATTGCCCCTTGTCCTATCACCAGATGACCTTGAGAAGAGCCTGGCTTCATCCTCCTGACACCCACCCCCCACATATTTATAGATGTTAATGAGGTCACCCCACAGCCTCCTCTTCTCTGAGTGAAGAGACCCAGCTCCCTCATTGTTTCCTCATAAGGGAGGTGCTCTACTTCCCTCATCATCTTCATTGCTCTACGCTGGACACCCTCCAGCAGCTCTGTGTCCTTCTTGAATTGAGGGGCCCAGAACTGGACACAATACTCCAGATGCGGTCTCACTAGCACAGAGTAGAGGGGGAAAAGAACCTTCCTTGATATGCTAACCAACGCTCTTGTGATGGACCCCAGGATGCTATTGGTCCTCTTGGCCACAAGAGCACATTGCTGGCTCATAGTCATCCTGCTGTCCACTAGGAGCCCCAGATCCCTTTCTCCTACACTGCTCTCCAACAGGTCAGTCCCCACCTGTACCGGGCCCTGGGGTTGTTCTTGCCCAGATGCCAGACTCTGCACTGACCCTTTACTAGAACACCCCAACCGATACCAAAGCACAGGTTTTGAGACCTGTGAGCAGCAGTGATGAAGCAGTACAAGTCCTGCAAACAGGGAACTGCAGCCGTGTGTTGCTGTTGCCAGGTTATTGCTGAATAAATAAGGGTGCAGCTTTCTCCAATTGTGAAATAAATTTGGGCACAGCCAGAGCTTCCCTGCAAGACTGTGGGGCCCTCGACTGACAAGCTCGCTGCAGGGCTCCCCAGGGACATGGGGCTCTTCCACAGTCTCTGTGTCCACCTGGGATGTGGCCACGGGGGGAACTCTGCCAGGTGAACCTCAAGAATTCACTTCTATCTTTCTTGTGATTTTAGGCTCCAGTTTCTGGTCTGCAAATAGAGGAATATGTGATGGGCTAGGGGGGGAGAAAGCTGGGGAAGGCAAGGCAGCACTTGGAGTAAGGGAAGGGGCCCTGGCAAGGCAGTTTTCAGCATGTGTCACTTGTGCTGGATGGTTACTCCAGGGCTTGCTGTGTGTTTCCTCCTGTCTCTTGCACAAATCAGTTTCAGTGGAGAACTAGGGAACTGAAAGAGAGGGACTAAACTGGGCAGCATGAATTGGAGAACAGGAGTGGAAATTGGAAAGGAGCGAGCTAATGGAGCCAGAGACAGCAGAGAAGTGGATACGGTGTGAGTGGAGGAGTGACTGCACTGTTGGAGGAAGGAGTTCAGTAACAATGATGTTAGAGGCATAGGAAGCAGTATGAGAGTGAATTTAGCCCTCTGTTGGCCTTCCTGGTGCCAGGAGACCTGCTGTCCTGCATGTGGACAGCTGGACTGGGAGCAGGGTGGGCTGCAGGGCTGGCAGATGCTCCCCTCTGTGCACAGCAGAAGGGGATCTCTCCGGCAGCAGGGAGGAGGGATTTGGGGTGGTTTGTGGGGAGCTTGAGGGTTAAAATGCGGATGACCCTTCTGTGCTACCTGTGGAGAATTCCCATGTTTTGGATGTGGCACCTGCATGGAGCTTCAGCAAGGACAGGGTGATAGTGAGCAGGACGGGGGCTGGCAGGCTGCTGGCCACTTGCCTCTGTGAAGAGGAGAGCAGGAAGGGTTGTGGGGGGATTTTAGGAGCATGCTGTAAACTCCTCGGAGGATAGGGAGGAAGATCCTGTGTCGTGACCACTCCAGCTTCCAGTAGCACGTTTGGGGTTTTTGGATGATAAAGCCAAGGGAGGGGGAAGGAAGAGGTTGCTGGGGCTTCCTCCAGGGGCACCTGTTGGTATTTTCATGAAGTGCTTGTAAAGGAAAAGCTATTTTATTGTGATTTAGGCTGCATCATGCCTCTCCTCGAGGAGCTTTATGCCTGCTATTTTTACAGAAAACATTAGAGAAAGGTCAAGTGGAGGGAAAAGAAACACCAATCTCAACAGCACATGTGATTAGCCTTTTGTAAAGCCGTGGTTGACAGCATGGTACAGGAATGGTGCACAACCACAGGTTCAGCCACGCAACAGCAAGAGAAAATGGTTTCGGCCAGCTTAGCTTTTTACCCTGCTTCTTTCCAAAGCCAGGGGCTCACAGTTTAGGTAACAGCCTCTGCCTTTTTTGCTAATTTTAAAAAATGCTGTCATTCAGCAATTTAAACTCCCTGTACTCACAACAGATACAGGCTTTGTTTCCCCTCCGTAGCAGAGCTCTTAGGTATGAGATGACATGTGGAACTGGAAGAAGATTTCCAGCCTGTCGCCCTGTCTGTGTTTGGGTAGTAATTGCTGACCTACTTGTAGACATAATAATGAAAGCCTGAGATTATTAATTATTATGCTCAATTTGTAAAGGATTCTCTGCTTTTGTGTTTTGCAATTTCCATCAGGCTTGAGGATTAAGCCCTGTTGAATTGCATGCTAACACCAGTGTGCTTCGAGTGCGTGTGGGTTTCTATCACGTTTTCCTAACTCACTATTTTTATCAAGAACAAGTTCTCTGGAAATATTTACTTTTAAAGGATTGTTGGAACCCCAACCAGAACGTTGAAGGAGAGGGAAGTTCATGTACCCTCCATTTGCTCGGAGCTTGCTCCAGCTCCCGTGTCCAGTAAGCTCGATGTCTGCTATGGCAAAACATCAAACTGTAGCTCTGACCAAGCATACGGAAGGCCTTTTGCTCTTCCTTAATGAGAAGCAGAGATACCAGTCTGTAACCGGTCTGCAGGCTGGCTTTCAATTACAGTTCAAGATGGAAAACTTCTTTACAGGATTTATTCAGATGCTGTGATGATGTGAGCATGATCCTCACAATACACACTCCTAGTGCTTATCTGCCTGTGCAGTGAAGGTGCTAGCAGAACATGAAATACAGGTGTTGTTAGAGGTGTGCCCTTGAGTCAGCACTAAATGAGCTCCCAAGAGCCACAGAAGTTTGCAGATGGCTGAGTCAGTGATCATGGGTCACAAATGCACTAGGGCTTTGCCACTGTCCTGCCTGTGAGTGCAGGACAAGTTGGCAGCAGCTTCTGCTGCAGCCTCCTCAGGTGGGATTCCCTGTCATTGCTGTAGGATGCTCCTGCTGCACTGCCCGCTGCTGTTGCTGCTGTTGCTGCCACTCAGCTCCAGGCCCCAGAAGTTACCCACCAGAGATGAGGAACTCTTCCAAATGCAGATCCGCAACAAAGTGTTTTTTCATGATTCATCAGTCATCCCAGATGGAGCCGAAATCAGCAGCTACCTCTTCCGAGACACCCCCAAAAGGTATTTGTGTCTGGCTCAAGCGAGGAAGTTTTGCTTTGAAGATACCAGTTTTATTCACTGGGTCTTTTGAAACAAAAACTCAATCCAAACCAGACAAACACAAACGCCACAGTTCTGTCTGGTGAAGTAAGTAACTGTGCAAGTTTCCATTCCTTTTATTTGGCCTCCCCTGAGGAGGGTCTATCCAATTTATTTGATTTCTGGGATAAATTCAGAGCTCCCACAGACCACAGAAGTTCCCTGAAGTGGGGCTGACTAACCAAATCTGGAGGCAGATGGAGCACAAAGGAAATTAAAAACTACAGGCTTACCCCACCATGCTTGTTTCTCTTCATTATTTCATATTGTTTCATATTCTTTAAAAAGAAGCAGCCTTAGCCAGTCTGATCTCAACTCCCCGTTTCCCAACCTCAACCCTACGTGTCAGAAAATACCAGAGTTAGACTGGGGAAGACCCTGAGGCTCGTTCAGAAGAGGTCAGGGAAGCCCAGCATGGCCACCTTCATCCTCGTGTCACACACCTCTGTGTGCTAGGTGGTCCTATGCTTGGGTGGATGCAAAGGGACAGCTGAATGTGCAAGTGCTAGGGTCCTTACCTGGACAGTGTAAAACGCACATTCTGCTCTGAAAACCATGGCCCTGCATGGCAGGAAAAGATCCCATTTCCCTCATAAATACATCAGTGACAATTTGCAGTGTCTGTAGTTAGTGTGGGGATAAAAAGTGAGGCTGATGGAAGTGAGAGCAGGAGGCCAATCACTTTTACTGTGATTTGATAAGCACCACTGTGTTAGTGAAGGGACTCCTCTCACCCCCTTTGCTCTTGCCCTCCAGCCTTTCCATGTTCCCTCTGCATGCTCGCCTGTAGGTATCCCTGTTGTCTCTGCTATCCCAGGATCACCGTGTCAAGTCAGTCCCTGCTGGTTGGCTGCCAGCATCATTTATTGACCTTTGGGTATGTTAACTTTCCCTTAGGTATTTCTTTGTGGTGGAAGAGGACAACACTCCCTTAGCAGTGACGGTGACACCATGTGATGCTCCTCTGGAGTGGAAACTGAGTGTGCAAGAGCTTCCAGAGGAAGCCAGTGGAGAAGGTTCAGGTAACTATCAATTACTTCCCTTGCACCTCAGGGACCTGCTTTTCTCCGCAGGAGCCACTCAGAGCAGCCATGGTGTGACACTGAGTCTCACAGCAAGCCCATCTTTATGGTTACGCTGCTTGGATCTTCACCCTCAGCTCTGCCGTTGTGCAGGAAGCAGAGAGCAGGTAGCAGAATGACAAGGCAAGAGCTGGCAAAAGCAAAGGCTGAGGTTCTAGTTACAGCGTGCACTGTATGCCGCCACAGCTAGCTGTGTTTGCCCAGAGTGATTTGGTTTCGCAGGAGCTTTGCTGTGAGCTGTGTACACAAGATAAGATGTGGAGGGTCTGGGCTGGCGTTTTAGCAGCGCTGAGCTCGACAGTTTGAGGAGACTCGTTGGTAGATGTGGAGCTTATTTAGAAACAGCCACATAACTGCTGCTTAGAAGAGGTCTTTGGTTTCCAGAGCCTCTCACACAAGTGTGAAATGTGACATAGCCCATGTTGTACGGTATCCACGCCTGTGGCCCCTGCTGTATTCAGGCACAACACTGGAGTGTGACTCAGAGGGTCAAAGCTAAGGGCTCAAGTCCAGAAAGTGGCAGCAGAGTTGGTTCTCTCTAGGGAGCTGTATGGCATCTCCAAATTGGGTGCTTGTATTATTGTAGGGGAAGGTACTAGCTACTGGTCACCAGTCTCTGTTAGTAACAGTCAGGTACAATTTCTGTTTAATTTAGTTTTAAGCTGAGTGCTAGGCTGGTTTCCCACTGATTTAACAGAAGGCTCTTCCTCAGAAGAGGAAAAATACCTTTTCCATCTCACTTCTGTGTTTTATGTAGAAGTGTTTGTCAGTTTGAAAGGTGTATTTTCTCATGTTTGCAGACTGTGTCTGTACAAATGTTCTTGCTTGTCACCTAGGTGAACTGGAACCTCTTGAGCAACAGAAGCAGCAGATCACTAATGAGGAAGGCACAGAGCTGTTCTCTTACAAAGGCAATGATGTTGAGTACTTTGTGTCCTCTAGCTCCCCATCTGGTTTGTACCAACTAGACCTGCTGTCAACAGAGAAAGACACACATTTTAAAGTCTATGCAACCACCACTCCGGAGTCAGACCAACCTTACCCTGAATTACCTTATGATCCCAGAATCGATGTCACCTCTCTGGGACGTACAACAGTAACACTGGCATGGAAGCCAAGTCCCACCGCCTCCTTACTGAAACAGCCCATTCAGTATTGCATAGTCATTAATAAAGAACACAACTTCAAAAGTCTCTGTGCTGTTGAAGCCAAGCTCAGCTCCGATGATGCCTTCATGATGGCTCCAAAACCAGGTCTGGATTTCAGTCCATTTGACTTCGCCCATTTTGGCTTCTCCACAGACAACCACTCTGGTAAAGAACACAGTTTCCTAAAATCATCAAAGTTTGGGCGGTCAGTGTCTTCAAAGCCCAGAGTTGACCTGCATAGAGTTTGTATTGATAACAAGAGTCTCTTCACGATCTCTGACCTGAAGCCTGACACACAGTACTACTTTGACATGTTTGCAGTAAACACCAACACTAACATGAGCATAGCGTATGTCGGCACCTTTGCCAGAACGAAGGAGGAAGCTAAACAGAAAACAGTTGAACTGAAGGATGGCAAAGTTACAGATGTTTTCATCAAGAGAAAGGGAGCCAAGTTTCTACGATTCGCTCCTGTTTCATCTCACCAAAAAGTCACGTTCTCTGTTCACTCCTGCCTGGATGCTGTTCAGATACAGGTTAGAAGAGATGGAAAACTTCTCTTGTCTCAAAATGTGGAGGGTGTGCGGCAGTTCCAGCTTCAGGGAAAGGCAAAAGCTAAATATCTCATTAGGTTGAAAGGAAGCAAAAAAGGTGCTTCTATGCTGAAGATCCTCGCTACAACAAGGTCTAACAAGCAGTCATTTCCTTCTCTTCCTGAAGACACGCGAATCAAAGCCTTTGACAAACTCCGCACGTGTTCTTCGGTCACGGTGGCATGGCTGGGCACGCAGGAGAGGAACAAATTCTGCATCTACAAAAGGGAGGTGGATGACAGTTACAATGAAGAGCATAAGAAAAGGGAGCAGAACCAGTGCTTGGGTCCAGATACGAGGAAGAAATCTGAAAAGGTTCTCTGTAAATACTTCCATAGCCAGAACATCCAGAAAGCAGTGACCACAGAGACAATCAGAGGCCTTCAGCCTGGCAAGTCCTACCTACTGGATGTTTACGTGATTGGGCACAGTGGGCACTCTGTGAAATATCAGAGCAAATTGGTGAAAACACGGAAGTTCTGTTAGTGCCCCTGTACAGAGAAACACATGGAACTGCAGTCTGAGCACTATCCTATTCCCGAGTATATGGATTGACTACTTGCACAGCTGAGAAGTTGTGACCTGTATTTGTACTGTGTAGAAAAGATACCAACTTGTATATTTATGTTGAAGTAAGTAATTGTTCAGAGGAACTGAGGCTGGTGCTTTCTAGTAGCATCTGGCAATGGTGTCTGGTGACCCACATGTGATGCTCAGTAAATGTCCAAGGTGGCAGGAAACCTTGAAGGAACTGGCACACCTTTGCTTCCATATTGCATGAACTGCTTCTAAGTTATTTTATACTTAAACGGCTGAGGTACGTCATTCGCCCACCTCGTTACCCGCACACAGAACTCCCAGGCATCCATCCTTCCTCTCAGTATAGATGGTAGGGTTTCTGTAAATTATTTTATAGAGTCTTGTTTTAAATGTTTATGTTTCTATGATTGTAAACTATTAAAATCTCTTCCCCAATAAAATACAGATCTAAAACTATTAACTGGGCTGCACATGAAGCGGTTTCATTGCTAATGAAACTAATTCTTACCTAGCTGATTTTCCTGTTTAAATACTGTATTTCCTGTACAAAGTCACCGTAACGTTATATTCCTGTACATAAAATTAAAAATATTAGATTATGTATTGTTGCCTTTTTTTCTTGACATTCTAAGGCAGCAAAGAGGCTTGGGGCCAGAAAAGGCATGCTGAAACCTTCAGCTAATACGTGCCTCTCTCTTGTTGTTCATCTCTTTGGGCAAGGTGACTGAAGTCCAGTAAAATTGCAGATGTCACTGAGTTGCAATTTGCAAGGGAAGGATGGCCCAACGGACGATCCAGGGAAAGCTGTCTGCGGTTACACTGGGTCTACAGTGATCCGGGCACTGAAGGAGCAAGACAGCATAGAGCAGCTTCACTTCTCCCAGCTGAGAACAGATCCTGTTTCGTTGTGGTTGCAAGCGCTGCCAGTGCTTTGCAAGGAGTTCTCAGGGTGAGTTAGAGAGACTGTGCAATTCAAACACATAACACGCCAGAGAAACCAGTTGTAATCTGTGTTAGATTATCGTGGAAAAACATTTGCTTTCTGGATGCTGCTGGTCTTGACTGCCGCAACGGTAAGCTGAGAGGGTTTTTTTTCTGTTGACAAGAACAGTAGTGCTAAGAAAAACCCCTGTGTGTTTTCACTTGAAATTGCAGTTATTCCCATGGTATAGAACTCTTCAAAATATTAACTGTCTGGGTCTCACATTTTTAAATGTTATTTGATTTTCCATGTCGCTTTCACCTCTTCAAAAACTTGCCTAAAGCTGCAATGGAAAATGCACTTCTGAGAAGCAACTGGACCAGCCCCATTTCAAACAGGTAAGAGCAGGGGATATACTACCTCAGTCCAACAATACAGCACAAGTTACCTTGGGATAGGTAACTGAGACCTTCTTTTATTGATCCCTTCACATATATGGGTGCACAGCACTCTGGCAGTGGTTTCAGGGCTTATTCAAAGACAGGCTCTGACTTTTCCTTACCTCACTGCTGGGAATTTGAAATGCACAGCCCCTTTGGGCCCCTGAAGACCCAAATGGAGAAACTTGGCCGTGAGGAAAAGGAAACAAAAGGCACATATTGAGTTTCCTGTGGTGGCTCCCCGAGAAACTGGCAGATACAGTACAAAGATGGATCAGAAGACACCTGCTGTGTTTAATGTAATTATAGAGTAAACCTAATAATTGAAAGTAGATTTCTCCAGAGGTTGCTTCCTCTCTTCATTTAAAAACATCTTGATTTCTTAAAGCAAATGGCTTCAGTAAAACATACCTACTAGATCACCCTGCCAGTGTATAGGTGACTGCATGTGGAAAACCCTCAGCAACAGGATTGTAGTACGAGTGTTAGATCACGAGTTGTCAGGGAGACCCTTTCCCTACGTTCCACTGTCCAAAAAGCCACTGAATCCTTCAGTTAAAGGCAATACTTGCGGTTTTGCAGGATTTTGCTGTTCACTGCTGCTGTGTTTTTGGGAGGAATGGTACCTCTTCCGTTTACTTGAAAACATATGTCTCCTCACCATTCCAGTTCTGCTGTCTTTAGCCAGCTTTCTCTGTTTGGATATTCACCCGACTCACTTGGCATGCCTGCCTGCTGACCATGTGTGTTTGCACTGTGTCACACAGTGAAAACAATTCCCTGAAGTGCATGCACCTTCTATTTCTGAATGCCGTGTTTTCCAAGGAAAACATCGCAGTATTTGTCTTTATTCCCACTGGAATTATTTTCTTCCCAAACAAATTTTCTTCTGGATAAAACTGAGACCTTACTATTATCACGTCTACTAATCTTCTTGTTACTATTCAGGTCTTAATGAGTGACGTGGATATGAGCGAGGCAGTTCTTATTTTGAAGGATGGAGTGAAAATAAGGGCACCAGTTTTTATACACTGAGAAAATAATTCAGCCTAAGTTCCTACTTAAGCAGGAGGTGACTGAAGCGAGAATTAAAAGAAAATAGGTGAAGCACAGAGCCCACGTAAGGAGTCATAGCAAGGATGACATAAGCACTGTCCTTGTGGCCCATTGCTGCCAGGCAGCCTGGCCGTGAATGCAGATCAGGCTGTGTCTTTATAACCCTTATCACCCAATTTCTGTCCACTGAGAAATAAAACAAATCTGCTGACTCATTTCATGTAGGCCACGTAACAACAGTAGCCTTAAACTGCTGTCCCACACGAGTCTGACTTAGTCCCAGCTCTGCATCCTCATATATTAAGTACATGAGGTTCTTCAAGAGCAAGGCTAGCAATGTCATTAAAATAGAAACGTAAGCTCAGAAAGAGAAGGTCAAATGGAGTTGAGCGGTTGTACTGATAGTATACACCCCTTGGGGGAAAAAAAGGCATGCTGGAATACGCAGCTGGGCATAGTGAGACACTGCAATAGGTTGCCCAAGGAGGTTGTGGATGCCCCCTCTCTGGAAGTGTTCAAGGCCAGATTGGATGGGGCCTTGAGCAACCTGATCTAGTGGGGGGTGTCCCTGCTCATGGCAGGGAGGTTGGAACTAGATGATCATTAAGGTCCCTTCCAATCTGAACCATTCTATGAATCTATGAACATGTAGGGCTAAAGAAAAGAAGTCCATGGTGGCCCACCCTCATGAAGACCTATCTACTGCAGGAGTCTACACAAGAGAAGAAATCCTCTACAAATGATCGTAGTCTGTTCCAAGAGGCATAAAGAGTCGTTGAACTACTGCCCATACTGCAGCAAGATAATCTTCAACACCTCCATCAGTTAAAGCAGAGTTTATCTCATTCTACTGATGTATTTCCTGACAAAGCTGGCAGGAGCCTTACAGTGTAAGCTTCAAAGAGCCCAAAGCCCATGAGTTACAGAACACCATTTAAGGTTACAAGAGTGGCAAAACTGTGGAAGAAACAGGTTACACACACAGATATACAACTTCAAGACCTCCACTTGTAAAAGCAAGGTATGAATCTCAGAGCTGTATTTGTTTAGGTTCTAAGCAGCAATTTGAAAACAGAATGTACCAGGAGGCAAGAAAATCTTTATTTGGAAAAGCAAGCATGTTTTTACCTTAGTACTTGGCAAACAAATGCAATAGTTGTGGTTGCTCTCAGTCCTTTGACTGTTCAGCTTTGAATCTAGAGTGTTTGAATCCATTCACTGGATGTGAAAACTCTTGTTATCTAATTCAATGTGTAAACAATGATGAGAAACTCTGTACCAGGAACCTTGAACTCTTTTATTTCTCTTAGAAACCCATCCATAAACCTTTGTGACCTCCTGTGTATCAGCTTAATTAGTAGCTACCTAGAACAATGACTGTCAGCCAGGTCTCTCTTGTAACATGATGATCTGTGTTCTACAAGGACCTGCTGTGGCTGGAAGTCAGCGTAGGGGCAGGGATTTCTCACAGCAGGTCTCATTTCAGGATGGGCTTGAAACTACGAGGCCCTCTAGTGAGTACAAGGACCATACGTACAGACAGTACAATGTTCCCTCCAACTGGTGGCTGCTGAACGCTGGGAAATTCATCTCATGCCCTCTGCAGACAGCGTGGAACAGACCTAAATACAGAGATACGGCAGTGCCTGCTGCTTTGCTTTGAGCAGCAGGTTATGGCAAGTTCCTACTGTTTCTGCATCCTGTTCAGTTGCAGGTGGCCTGCTGGTATTGAAAAACCCCTTTTCTGTTTGAATCTTGTAGATGTTTGATCACTTCTCTGGCCTTGCTCAAGTGGCATCACAGGTGATTGTATTATCGCTTGGTCTAGTATTCATAGCCTGCTTTGCAGGAGCCTCTGCCTAGAGGGTTTGATCAGCAGCTCTTAGTTGGGATGAAGCATCACAGTACTGATGAGGCTAGAAAAGACCTTAAAGATCATCCAATCCAACCTAAAACCAACCAAGTAACCCTAACATCTGACATCTAGCTCATGCCACTCAGCACTTCATCCAGCCTAGCCTTGAACACCTCCAGAGATGGTGACTCGACCACCTCCGTGGGCAGCCCGTTCCAAAGTTAGATCACTCTTTCCGTTGAAAACCTTTTCCTAATGTCAAGTCTAAACCTCCCCCGATGGAGCTTAAGACTGTGACCCCTTGTCCTGTCTCCAGTGTCCAGGGAGAAAAGACCGACCCCTGCCTGACTACAACCCCCTTTTAGGTATGGGAGAAGTGGAGAAAGAGAAGAAAGCTATCAAATCAATCTCATCACAGCCTCATGCTGACTGTACATCAAAGTGTGAAGGAACTGCTTCTGAGATCATGGCTGCTTCTGAGCTCAAACTGAGCCCTTGTGCATAGCCTGCGATGCTCTCACCCTTTGCTAAGTGTCAGGGCGTGACAAAGCCATTACTTACATGCTGCACACAGTAGCTAAGAATTGTCATCACAAGTAAATGAAACACACGAACATCTGTCATTAAAAAAACATGCAAAATCTCTGACCAGAGCTTTGGAGTAGGTCTGTCCAGATCTCCTCCCTCAAAGAGGTTTTAAACTCAAACCTCAGATTTTCTTTGAACAAAGCCTACATTAGACAAACCTCCTACAACAGAACCAAGAGAGAAAAGACAGACTAGACGTGAGGAAGGGTTTATAAACAAACCTCCTGCTGCTCACTTTGTCCTCGTTTCCAGTCTTGGTTTCACTTGGTTCTATGGCTTTCAGGGTTGAAGCAGACTGATCTCACTGTGATCCCTAGTGAGTCTGATTCCATTGTCATAGGGGCTTGTTTCTAGCTTCCCTTGCTCTTGGCTATCTCCTGAGCCTGAACTGCCTGCTGATTTCTTCCTGCTTGAAGCATACCCAGTGACTCTCAAGTAAAGATACACATCTCTTCTCCTGCTGAGAGGTCCACTTGGCTCCATAGCTCTCTTTAAAAGATTAGAATATACCAAGAAAAACAAATAAATTGGACATTGTCTGTGCTAACTGGAAAGAGAAGAGTATCTTGTGTTAAATAGGAAATGTACAGTAGAAATGGTTAGCTGCTGTTACCTCAGCTGTAAACGGTGTCTGGCTATCTTTTCAGAATCGTTTGCTTCTCTGGATGATTTTTTAAATTCTTTCCTATCTCAAAATACAAAAGATAACTTTTTTTGAGATGGTTAACGGTTGGACTTGATCTTAAAGGGTTTTTTCCAAGCTGACCAATTCTGTGAGTCTGAATTTTCACATAACAAAATGCACAGTTATCCACAGCTTCACTCTGAGCAGAGGTTTGCTGGGAGATGTTTTTGACTGCCTTGTCTCTCAGTTGCAATTTGTGCTTTTGAGTCTTTAACTGCTGGCTGGTTGGATTTTTTGTTGTAGTTGTTGTCTGAGCTGCTTATTTCTACTCATTCAACATTTGGTGTATTTTCTGCATGGGATGAATAACTTAGCTCACATTTGATACCACTGCAATAGACCACCTGAGTGAATGCAAGTGTAGGTGTCTGCTCAGCGTAGATGCTTACATCAGATTAAGAGGAAAGATCTGATGAGTTCCTGAAGTATAACAAGCCTTTATCTGCTAAAGTAATGCCATGTTCATACTCCTATACACAATCAGTGCAGTTGTTTTCATCCTACTCTAGTCTAAGACTTCCTACTGAGTTCAGAGAAGTCATTACAGCAGGAACATACTCATCTGTAAATTAACCACCAATGCTATGAAAATTTATACTACACTATTGCATCTAACCAGTACCATGACAACTGGAGAAACAGTTAGTTACTTCAAAATGGGATGGGAAACAGTGATACTGGGGAGAAGGAACATACACGAAAGAAACAATTGGACAATAACAAGAACAGAGACACATTCTTATTAAATGAAAACATCTTAATGACCTTTCTGTCAAACCACAAAACCAGCAGACATTAAAAAGGCTGTGCAACTGCTTTATACTGGAGTTTTGCACACACTCCCCCCAAAACCTTAATGCAGTCCAAATGTCTCATCCCTTGGACAAGGCCTCTGCGTATACACTTGCTGCTGGCTGAAGGGGCAAGTGAAAACTTGCAGGTTACTCAAACCTGCATGAAATCAGGATTCCTGACTATTCTCCTCCCCGTTAAAATATGTCTTTCTTATTTAATATTTTCTCTATTCATGTTGTTGTTTTTATGGGACGGAAGTGAGAGGAGAACAAAATTGTTATGTGTGTGCTCCAAGTCTACTCAAAATTACTTGTCTTTTGAGTTTCGTCCAAGTCAGTTCTAGCTCCTACCAGTGATGAGCTGCTGTGGCATCCACCAGTGTCATCACACATTTGAAATGGTTAAATGTCTTGATTTATATAATGATGGGGCTTCTGGTTGCTTTGTCCCATCAAGCAGATCCTGTAAGCTGGAGGGGGTGTGGGGGCAAAGTGTCGCCTGGCATGATACCAAATCAGCTGTTCCTTTCTAGACTTCTCAAAGCACTAGATTTCTTATGATGGAAAACATTTTAGATTTACTATGTTTATTGTAGTATTTTTAGTTCTCAATTAATGCTAAGTTTTCATCAATGGGATCTATTAGGTCAAATAACCATCTGCTTCTTAAGTCAGGGGTTAAGTAACTATAGTCTACCATAATACTAACAAGTTTTCAAGAGCTTTAGAGAGTATATTCAACCAAGTGTAGACTATTAAGAGTTTAAATCCCTGCAAAGGACAAATACTTCACCTTTCCCTATTTAATGGTTTTATTCCCAACCTTGATGGCTTCCCTACATCTTTTTACTATGGTTCAGTGTTCTCCAACCTTCAAATTTCAATGGGAAATAAGAGCTATGTCTACTGCCTGTAAGTAAACTACTACCATTCTTACTTGATTGTGTTCTATGAGAATGAAAATGGTTTATAGCCCAGGAACTCTTAGTGTGCTTGGTAAACTAAATGGAACCAATGCAGTGTCAAAATGGCTGCACAAATAATCCATCAAGGACAAATGAAAAAGATGGTTTCTAAGAAAGCATGAGAAGGGAAGTAGAGATTCTTCTTTTGTTTCTTTGCTGGGGCCCCTGTGTTTATAGGTCTGTGACTACATGAGGACTGGAATTGGCTGCCGAGGGAGGGGATTGAATCACCATCCCTAGACATGTTTCAAAGGCATTTAGAGATGAAGCTGAAGGACAGGGTTTAGCAGTGGGCTTGGTGGAGTTAGGTTAATGGTTGGGCATGATGATCCTGAATGTTCTTTCCAGTCTAACCAGATCTATAATGCTTTAAGCATCTCATTGGATGGCTCAAAAATCCACTGAGTTAGACAGTGAAGAGCAGTTCAGTTCCTATTGAGTGTTTTGCATCCACTGTGCTTCCTTCCCCTCTCTGTTAGGCTCTCCTCATGCTGTAAGAACAACCTTGCTGAGACAAAGATCAGGGAAAACCATCCTTCTTGTGTTGTACCCTGTGACTCTGCACAGGTTACTGCTTTTTATCTACATTAACAGAACAGCATGCAAGCTGGCCCCAGACATGTTGTACAACAAGAGCTGTCTGGCTCCTTCTTGAGTGCAGACAGGGCTTCTTTCAGCCTTTCTGTGATGTGATTGAATTATTACAAATTGGGCAGACTTTCATACCTTTCTGAAAGGGCACGTTAATATCTTTTATACCTCTTGAAAGGCACACTTTTAAATAAGATGCAGCTGCACTGTATTTCCAGTCCGTTCCCTTGCTGCTTTATGAGAAAAGATGACTAACTCATTTACTGCAAGACTGAGCTGTAATAATTTGAAATTTATGGGGCACCCAGGGTCTAGATGCCTTCAGGGCACCCGACAGGCTATAACTTAGAATGTAACATCTAAAAAACCAGTATGATTTAATACAATAGGACCAATGGAAAAGCAGAAACCCTATTGTGTGATAAATAGAACAACATCCCACAAAAGACATCAAACCCAAACTCTCTGCAGCCTGACCTAGGAGAGTGCCATTGTTTTCTCTGAAATGTCAGAGAGGAATAAGCACTTGAGCTGGAGAAAGCATTTCTATAGGCAGGCTCACATGCGATAAACTACAACTGGCTGCAGCTGCAGACTGAACAGTGGAATTTGTTGTCCTTGTTAAGAACAAATGCTTCAGAAATGAAGCAATGTAGTGGCAGACGTTGCTCAAATGTCTTTCTGTACCTATTTCTTTTTTATTTGACCACTGGTGTTCAATGTACACTTGTTGAGTTATTAATTACTAATCTGTACATATATACAAACCTTTTCTATTGGTCTTTCTGCTAAGCTGATAGTTAAAAGAACACCTTGCTGGCTTTCATTTCAAAATCAACTTAATTTCAAAATCAACTTTTCATTTCAAAATCAACCCAAAATCTGAGTGTGACTGTCTTGTAACATCTTCTGTTCTTGAGTGGTGGAAGTACCTCCTAAGAGGGTACCAGATGAAGAACAACCCCAGGGACCAGTATTGGTTTTGGACTAACCAACTGGACAGCAGGATGACTATGAGCCAGCAATGTGCTCTTGTGGCCAAGAGGGCCAACAGCTTCCTGGGGGGTGGTTAGCAGATTGAGGGAGATTCTTCTCCCCCTCTACTCTGGATTAGTGTGACCGCAACTGGAGTACTGTGTCCAGTTGTGGGCCCCTCAATTCAAGAAGGACACAGAGCTGCTGGAGGGTGTCCAGCGTAGAGCAACGAAGATGATGAAGGAAGCAGAGCACTTCCCCTTATGAGGAAAGGCTGAGGGAGCTGGGTCTCTTCAGCTCGGAGAAGAGGAGGCTGAGGGCTGACCTCATTGATGTCTATAAATATGTGAGGGGTGGGAGGATGGAGCCAGGCTCTTCTCAGTGCCATCTGGTGATAGGACAAGGGGCAATGCATGCAAGCTGGAACATAGGATTCTCCATATAAATATCAGAAGGAACTTCTTCTTAGTGAGGGTAACGGAGCATTGGAACAGGCTGCCCAAGGGGGTTGTGGAGTCTCCTTCTCTGGAGATGTTCCAAGACCCGCCTGGATGTGTTCCTGTACAGCTTGGTCTAGGTGATCCTCCTGTGGCAGGGGGATTGGACTAGATGATCTTTCGAGGTGCCTTCTGATCCCTAATTATTCTATGATTACTTGATATATCACTATGAAATCTGAATTATTAGCTTATTCTGGTATTTACTGACTTAAAATGTCGCCTTAATTTTTGTAACCGCTTGTTAAAAAAAAGGCAAACAATAGGAGTGAACACCTGCCATGCAATCAGCTTGGGAATGGAAATGCAAACACATATATGGACTTTAATATTTTCAAAGGGGAAATAGAACATTTGTAATACTGAAATCCTATCATTAACAAACAGAACTTCAAATATGTGAGAAGCACTGACAGGAGCTACTTTGTATGTGTAAGCAAAGAGACTTGCTAAAAACTGATCTTACTTCTTACTGCTTTGAATGACCTTGAGTATCGCAGTGTAAAAACCCTGCAATGGTTTATAGAAATATCAAAAAGCCAACTACACATTGATTAGAAGAGAGATTTGGTGGGGACATTAGTATTTCTAGGTTGTTATGCATACTGAGTTCTAAAAGCTCTGGAAGAACTCATGTAGGAAAAAATGAAGCCACAAACTAAGAAAAGTAGTCCTTAAAATTAACTTTGAAATGAATTTTCCTTGGCAAATCAAAATGCATTAGGAAAAGAGTAATTTAAGCCTTTTCTGATCATCAGAAAATACAGACAAAACAGAGAAATACTGTTAGAACTGGGGAGTATCTCCTCAGAGTAGGTGTGGCTTTTTGTCATATTTACAAAAGGCACATTCAAATGTTTAGGAAAGTAGATTGTCTTAGATATGACACTGGGGTTGGAGGCGGGTGTTGTAACACATGGTTTATGTTGACTCCATGCCAAAAGAATTTGTTCCAGGCACTTGAAGACACTGGGCCTAGGTGTGAGGGTGCCATGTCCCCAAAGCAGAGCACATTTTAAAGGCATACAAAGCTCTTGCTAAGCTCTACTTCTTAATTTGCTGATCTTGTTTCTTAAATCTTTAATTTGAGACCATGACACTTCTTATATTTGTTTTCAGAAACAACAGAAGGGTTAATGTGTTTGCATGTGCTGGTATGTTGTGTGAACTAAAGCAATACGGCTTCGTATTCAGCCTGTCTGCATTGCATAGCACAGTGGGTACTACTGGTGTAAAGTGGGGGAGGATTTCCCCCGTTATGTGTTAGATGGTTTCTTTGGGAATAGAGGATCTAAGACACACAGCTGAGAAGAACAAACCCTCTCAAGGTTTGTATGCTGTTCCTCTTCCCATCTTCCTCTCTGTGAAGCCACTTTATGGAATCTGCTCATTTTTCATTGTACAAAGCTAATGACTTTGCACCTAGTTGGAGAAATGGCCTTGGCAAATTCCAGGACAGTATCTGACTGAAAGCTTTGCATACCTGCTCAAACCTAAGGGGTTATTCACACACTGAAAACGTGCAGATACACATGAACAAAGACTGAAGGTATTGCAATTGCCCTGTACATGGGGTGCAACCCAGAAAAGCCCAAGACTGTATTTAAAGTGCTGTTCCTGACCTTACCAATTCAGGCCGAAGTAGACATGGTTGTAAAGGAGATGTACAGATCCACGAAGGAAGTTTTCAAAACAGTAGCTGCAAACTTGACAAACTGCAGAGCAGTGTAACAGTCTGTGATCTGTGAATGTGCAAAACGAGAAGCGAGAACCATTAGCATGAACAACACCCTTAAATCTGTCAGCTGCCAGAATGAAATTCTGGTACTGCTATAGATGCTGCAAAAGCCAGTGTTCTAATACTTAAGGATGCAAAGTGCTCTGCAAAGGATAAATTCCATCTGCTAGGAGGAGACAGAAAACAATGTGAAGTTTTTGAAAATGTCGAGGGATGACACTAGACCATCTAAAAAAAAGCTATCTCCCAGCTTTCTTCTGGAGAACACATTTTCCTTCTAAGTTGCTGGCCACTTCAGGAGCTGGAATGTTTACTTCTGCAACCTTAAGACAAAAATGATCTTTAAATCTTCTCGTTTCTTAGAATGTGATGTTAAGTGTGACCCTTAATTAACTGGCCCTTAGGGGAGGGAGTATCATACTGTGCTTCTAGTATGATGTTGAAATAAGCATTGTAGCTCCAGTCAAATGTCTCTTGTAATTATTTTGTTTATTACCACATGTGGACTCCTGCCATGGAATTTCAAATGGGGCACAGCCACTTCCATGACTACATATGAGCTTTCTTATGAAAATACCTCTTTCTCATTCCAAGGAAGTTATGTAAATAGTTTCCAACACCATTAGGCTTCAAATCTGAAGGCCACAAGCAACTACAGAACATAGAAAACAGTGGGATAACACATTCAGTTTCTCTGTGATAGATCACAAATGAGTTACAGCTCAATGCTTGCTCTTTGAAGAGGGGTGAGATGTTTCAGCTGCTTGGCATTGTGCAGGCTGGAGAAATGATCTAGGATAAGCCACATAAAAGTTTTTATAGCCTGGTATTAATCTACCCATAAGTAATTAAATGGATGCCCAAGCAATTAGAGTAAAAAGAAGAATACCAGAAAAACAACAAGGGCATCCTCTATTAAGCTAATATGGAGTAGTTGGCAAGACAACATGTTTATGACCTACAATTATTAAAGATACCGTTAGTTAGGAAGATAATGAACAAAAAGGAATTAAGAACAAACTTAAATACTAAGTTTACAACAGTTCAGATTATATGTTATGCCTCAATATTCTTTTTGTAACTTTGCTTTGCTATTTCTCTACTGTTATTTGCTTAAGGTTGCCACCAAACTGTGGGTTTCATTTAATACATTATATCAGAATAAATTATTTTACTTAAGGTGTATTTCTAAATTTTGATTTGATCACCAAAACTCCATTGTACTGGTTCAGATGAAGTGAATGCAAAACTATCAAAGCATTTCTCATAAAAGAATTTGGCCAATAGAAACAGAACCCAGCTGTCCTATGTGTTTTCATACAGTTTGCTATTTTCTAAGTAGCAACTGACATGTGTGCATGAGTTAATGCAAAACAAAACTGAAATAACCAGGAAACAAAACATGACAATTGTGTACATAAAGTAATTCAAACTAATGAGGCAGATAAAGCATAAACCCAGGGAATGACAGCTGGGAAAGAATGATTGAACTCACAAGGCCTTAATAAAAATCCTCTGCCGACATGGTAGGAGCAACCTGAACCTTAAAGAGGGCATCAGCAACCCAAACAAAAGCCCCCACCCTCTGAAAAAAGTTAAAACCAACCTTGTTTGTAGACTAGCATCAAGTGCTACTCTTTATTCTACATTTCAGACTTCAATTAGCACGGCTATCTCAAATGGTGGGTATACTCGTGTGCCAGTGTGTTTTTAGGATTACAATCAAGTGTGGTGGCCCTAAAAATGTGAATCTTGTTCACTTTCACAGTTCTCTACACGTTCAATGTCCTCTCAGGAAGAGGAAAGGCTGGTAAGACTTCACTCGTCTGGGTCGTTTCAAGATTTCAAAATGGACTGCAAAATTATTCACTCTTTCGGTAAAATCTTGTACTGTCATTTCAATTGGTTTTCATACTTTGGATTAATTCCACAACAAGGCAAAACTTGTGTTTTCATATTCAGTCTGCTCCACGCTGATTCTTCATCCGAGTAATGTCTGAGCAAACATACTGCCCATGGGAGGTGATGCGTAGCTGGGTGGACTGTTCCTGGGTCGTTTCTGGGGAGAATCACTTGGTTTGCTTAAGCAGTCACATCTCCAAGTAGCAGCAGATAACTATTTCCACTCAGAGAGGTGTGAGGTCCCAGTTGTTAACCCAAGCAAATCAGGATTTTTGTGACAGGGTGAAGCCTACCTGCCCCTGCAGGTCAGCCCTGACGCAGGTCAGCCCTGACGGGGTACAGCCAACTCCATAACCAACTACCCCTCACTTCAGCCTGTAAAAACCACGGTGAGATGCCAAGCTGTTGTTGAACTGATCACCAGCAGGGTGCCAGACCGCAAAGCCCTGCCTAGGTAACGAAATGAGATGAAGGGAGGAGATGCCAATCCTCGGGAGAGGAACGTGCTCTAGTGCCTCTTGGCAGAGCCGGGTGCCGTGAAAGCCGCCCGCTGGCGCTGTGCGGGACTAGGCCGAGGCAGCGGACGGTGCTGTCGACCAAAAGGTCTCGTCACGGCTGTCACTACCTTCCTACGACGCCATCAGCCAGCCCCTTGACAGCGCGAAGCCCTCGACCGTGGGCAGCAGCCGAATCCCGTCCCCTCACTTGTCTTCCCCCTCCATCACCAGCTGCCGCCCCGCCCCGTCCCGTCCCGGGATCGGGCTGGCTCCTCCCCGCGCCTCAGAGCCGGGAAATCCCCGCACCAGCCCCTCTTCCTGCACCCCCTTCTCGCTGCCTCCTGGTGAGAGGGAGGTCCCCGCTCATCCTCCTCCTCCTCCTCGCCGGTGGCGAGCAGGTCGGTGCACGATGCTTGGTATGTACGTGCCGGACAGGTTTGCCCTCAAGTCGTCCAAAGTGCAGGACGGGATGGGGCTCTACACGGCCCGCAGAGTCAAAAAGGTGGGTGATGGAGCGATGATGGCTGCGGAACGGCCTGGCCCGCAGCGGCTGCCACGTATCGCAGGGAGCGGGGCGGCCCCTCCGCCCTCCCGCTTCCCCTCAGCCCCGCCCGGGTTCCTCCCGCCCTCGCTTACTGGGAGCTCCCGGTACTGCCTGGGGCGGGGTAGGGCTGGAGGGGAGGGGGTTTCTGTGTGCGGTTTGAGCTTCTTCCTTGTCCCCGTTCTCGCTTGGTCTCAGGCTACGGGGCCCTGCTGCCTCTTCGGCCCCGTAGGGCTCCGTGGGTGATTGAATTCCGAGTTTCGGGGTGGTAACTCTTGGCCTATGAAGCGATGTGATGGACCCTCATACCTCCCCGCCAGGTCACGTCCCTTGGCACTTTGTAATTGAGTTGAAAAGGTTCTGGATTACCTCGTATCCCAATTATAACTGCCCAGGTGGCCGGTCTGAAGAGATAAACCCATGGTTGAAGTTAAGACTACTGCCTTGCTACAAACTTCTCGGTTCCATTGTTGTTCGGCCTCATTTTTCAGTGGTTTCATCAACAAGAGAGACACCCTGGAGTGAAGGGTCTCTCATTTTTAAGGTGTCCCTGAGTGTTAATGTAGGGAGTGGATGTGGAACAATCTTGTATCACTTGGCTGCATTTTTTTCCCACCCCTACTGTGGCTCTGAGCTGTTAATTGAAAACTTGGGGAGCTCACACAGAGAGGAAGGTTGTACACTCAAGCTGTGTTTGTCCATGTAGTTTGTTAACGTAGTCTCTCCTCTCTGAAATGGAGCAAAGCTCGCTGAAATCCCATCCCCACTGCAGTATCAGTTCTCAGTCAGATGTCAGAGGATGAGTCCCTTGACACTATTGAACTACTAGAGGTGGAAGGTAGGAGAACGCGACCGTTTTGCTGCCTGAATTACTCCATGTTGCTTTTAAACTCTGTATACAGGGTACGTGCATGCTGTTACAGGTCTGTGGCGTGAGTGGATCATGAGTCCTAGCAAAACAGTCAGGTGGAATTCAGAAGGTGAAGGCAGAGGCAGTTGTACTGAGATCTGTTCGTATTCAAAATGTTTGATGACAATTTTTGTTTGTTACAGGCTTGTCCTTTGTCAGTGAGTTCTGTGGTGGGTGGCACAAGCAGTTGTCAGGAGTGTGTGTCTCACTTTGCCCTTTGGTAGAATGACGAACCAGCTCTCAAGTTGTTCTCTGGGAGTGGGAAACACCTTTTTCTACATATGACGGAAACCCAAGCACTGTGTTCTGCCATGGCTGTTCAGAGAAGGATGGATGTTTAAATAGCACACATAATATGTTGGGTATTCCAAGACTACTATTCTTTTCCACAAAAGATTGCATCTGAAATTCTCTCACTATGTTTTCCTGTCCATTCGTGAGGCTGCAGTACTATACTTCACAGCTATGAGACAGAGAAGCTAATAGCTGTTAAATTAATTCCTTGGAGCTTTAGTATTTGGAGCTGAATATGACACTTAATTGTATAATAGAGTATAGGAAAATAGGTTAATAGAGTATAGGAAATCTGAGACCACTTGCTCTCTGTTGCTATTGCACAAGTGTAGTTGTCTTAACTGAAAATAGAACACCTTTCAAATGTTTTTATAATCAGAAATTGCAGTACCAACTCTCTAAGTGCCAAGTAATCATGAAGACCTCTGAAAATTCTGCTGTTAGCAAAGTTGTGGCAATAATATGTTTTGAACATCTGCTGTTTGCCATCTGCTTTTGCACCTTCAAGCATTGTTATGTGATTTTGAGCTTCTGTCTGCAATCATAAAAGGTGGAAACTTTCAATACTTAGCAAAAGCTGTGATTCTTTTATAAGTTCTTTTCTCCAACAGCTGGTCTTTGGTTATAGCAGCAGTATTGTAAGGCCCGTAGTAGGAGTCATCAGAGCCACTACATTTCTGTGTTCTCCCTGACTGGAACGTGAGTCTTAACATGTTTTTGATCAATATGTATTGGTATATGACAGCATGTTTATTAAGTAGGATGAATAAACCTATGCATATGAAGGAAATGCTCTGAAAGGCTAAACGAATAATTACATTTATCTTCATGGGCCTTTGTGTTCTTGGTTTTTGCTGTCTCTAATTCTGCTTTCTCTCCAAATTTGAGAAACACTAAAAAGTGCTTAGAAGTCGGTGTCACCTGGACTTCATTTTATATTTGCTTTACAGTTAGAGTGAACAACTTGCCTTTTGCTTTGAATATTGTTTTGAGCTTCTAGAATGTCTTAGACATATTACAGTAGAGTTTTGGAGTACCAGAGGTAGGAATGATGTATGGTGATTCTTGTTCCGAGTCACTACTCAGTATAAAGCTGTTACTGTGCTTCATCCTAGAGGTGCTTTATAAAGTATCTAGGGATCCTTTGGATTGCTAGGATCACCTCAACTGAGGTGAGGCTTGTGGAGGTCTCTAAAGTACTTAAAGAAGAAATTAATCTCTTTAAGCCACCTTCAAAAGTGTTATTCTGACGCTGAGTTGAGTGTGGGAGACTTGTTTTTTCAGGTTCCTTATGTATTATGTCTTCAAATTATTTCTGTATTAAATTTTTGGAGGTGTTTTCTTCTTTCTTTTGTAGAACTAATTAGGATTGTAATCCAGTAAGTTTCTGTCCATCTTGATGGTTACTATGACTAATGAGAGATTCTGCAGATATAAGCATGCTCTCTTAGAGCTCAGCAATTACAGTGAGCTGCTTTTCTTGTATCAAAACTCTGGGGTTTTCTGAGTGAGCGTGGATAGCCTGTTCAGCATGGAAGTAGGTGTCTGCTCCAGAGAAGACTTACCTTACCTTTACTGAGCTAGGGTAAACTGCACATTTCCAGGTAGGTTTTCCTCAGCCCCCATCTTGACTCTCCTTAACCTGAGCCAATTGCCTTCTGTGTGCTACCTGCATAGCCCTAAGTTGGCAATGCATTTGCTGGGATGGCACTTGAGGTAAACTGAGAGCATGAATGGCTGCAAGCTGATAACTGCATTGACCGACTTTCACCTTCTTTGCTGGTGAGGTAAAAGAAGGAAATTTCAGTTTAAGTCCCAGGATTTGTAAAGCTGGCAGGAGAGGATCTGACCTCATTTGACCAACGAAACAATGTGGAGTGGAGTGGAGTGGAGGTGCCTGTGAAAGATATGAAGCCCCACAGGGACAGGTTTTGCTGTCACTGCCCACGTCTGTGTGTCCTTTACTGCTTTCATGCCAGCTGTCTCCTGATGTTCTTGTCCTCTTACTTTCTGTCTTGCGGTCTTTCTAATGAAGCAATATTTGTACACATTAAAAACCATCTCCCCTCTTTTCTGATGCCTTGGTATGCAATGTCAATTTTCTTTTCCTTTATTCAGTACCTCCTGAGGTTTAAACCCAGAGATTCTTTTATTTGGTTGGTTGCCACTACAAGGAATGATCCTGGAATTTTTCCATTCCACTTCTTCATTTCCACTGTACCTGCAGGCAGTCTGTCAAAACTAAACAGGAGGGAAGATGTGTAGCAGGCTGTTTCTGGGATGATGGAATGTGCCTGGTGGAGTGGGACATGTGGATGAGATCAATACCTTTATTGGCTGAAAGGCTGTTTTTTTTAAAGAAACACAAGATTTGTTTTTCATTATATGATTATAATGTATAATGCTTAAAAGTATGTAGATATTTTTAGGCTAAATACTGCCTAAAGGAATACAGCATTCCATGTTCTGGTGTATGGGGCAAATAAGGACAATGTGGGGAGGGGAAGGGAAACCTGTGTAAGAAAAAAAATCTATTCAAATACTGTAGCCTGCTGCTAACGTGAAGTCTGGGAAGGAAAAAACCCACCAATACCCATGACTTTTGGAAGGACGTATCAATGGATGCCTTCACAGCATGTGTTGTGACTTAGCAGCTGGTATAATGTTTTAATTTTGTTTGTGAGGGCTTGAATTAATTCACAGACATGTGCACACTGCCTGCATTTTAAAATAAATCCCTCTGCAAGGTCAGGACCTTGGTTATTCAGTATTTTGGTTTGTGGCACTTCTGCATGGCAAGTGATCGTGCAAATAGGTCTAATACAAATGCTGTGCTTGCTAAGTTTACATTTCAGTTGGATATCTCTGGCAAGGTGCTTCCTGAAAATCTCCTAAAACCTGCAAGAAGTTGAAGTTGTAAATTTTGGCTTTAGTTAAAATAAAAATGCAGAGAGAAGAAAAGTGTAGAGGAAAGGTACAGGATTAGGAGAATCTCCAATCGGTGAAATTATATTTACCTTCTTGGCACATAGTAGGATGACAGAGGAAGGCTGTTGTTTTTTCATTTGAAGCTAGAAGAGACACTTCTGCTGAACTTTGGTAATTCACTTGCCTTTTGTTTTCTCTTTATCAATTCTTTGTCTTTTGTGATTATTCCTTAGGGTGAAAAATTTGGCCCCTTTGCAGGGGAGAAGCGAATGCTGCAGGAGCTGGATGAGAACACAGACTGCAGACTCATGTGGGAGGTGAGTAGCTGGGAGAGATGTTATGGCATCTAGCAAAAAGTGTCCTCAGGATTAAGTTTTTATTGTAACAAACCTTTTTTGTTGTATTTTCTTTCCTCTGGTAGTACTGACTTTTATACTCACTAGTGCTTTCAAAATGCTTTTTTGTGGAGGGGGATTGACTTTAGAAAGAAAAAGAAATAGCAAAGGTAGTTTTTAATAAGTTAAGTGAAGAAAAGCATAAAAATACAACAGCTTTATGAAAAAAATATTGAAAATTGAGAAAAGTACAATGAAAATAATCTGAATATGGGGAGGCGATGACAATATACTGATTTATGCTGATCAACTAGTGTCAGCTCATAGCTCTAACTGGAATATGAAATACTTCCTGCAATGACACTTGTGCTAAGGTGTGGAAATTGTAACAGTCAAGTTTTTAGACTTCAGCAACTTGGTGGTGTGATGTGTAGTTGTGAGATCTTTAGCAAAATAAAACCCTATTGCTGTGGGCACGTGAAGTGTTTCAGGGTTCATGTAAACAATTTTTTATGCGTGTTAGGTAGCAACAGTAGTGTATACACAAGGTCTCATAATTAGGTCCTTAACCAATCCTAGTTCCTGTCATAGCTGTGATTACTTGTAGCAGAATCTGAGTTTACCAGCTGAGGAAATTGCAAGTTTTTTTAAATTAGTGTAATAACAATATTCCCAGCTTGTTATAAACACCTTCTGTTTAGGGCTTCAGGCTTGTCGTTGTAATATTTTCTGCTGTAGTTCTTAAAGTACTTTTAGATTCCTTTTTTTTCTTTATTTTTCTTTCCCAGCCAACCGCTTGTTTAGTGTGTGTTTACCTCGACTTTACATTAAGAAGGGGACTCCCTGGTTTTTCACCTTTCTGTGGTTAGAGGTGGAGAGTTGACTTCGTATGTTGTGTGGCACCATACAAAACAGGCTTATGTTTGACATCTGGCTTAAAGCACTGTCTGTGCATTCATTACAAAATAAATGTCTATTTGAAAAAACCCTCTGGCCTGAAAATGCCCAAGCGGCTTATAAAGAGGGCATAGTACTGCTGCAGCCTTAGCAGGGCTATAAATGGATTCTATCCACTAAAACAATGAGTGAGAGGATGCTAAAAGCCTGTCTCAGTAAACTCAATATAAATACAGTCAGTGGCAAAATATTCCTAAATGAGTGCTTACTCAAGTCTAAATCCCCCCTACCCTCCTTTTTCCTTTTTTAATCTAGGTTTGTGTCTGTGTTGTGGTAGTAGGGTAGTGGGTCCTTGTCTGGATCCCTGTGCTTTCCACCTGGGTTGCCGTTACATTGTGGGTTAGAGACTCCATCTGTATTTGAACCAAGAGCTTTTATCTAAAGCATCAGACACAAGGGAGGGTTTAATAAATCCACTGATGAATCTGCAGGCAATGAAACAACTGACTCAGTTTGGGGAAAAAAGCACCAGGACATTTTAAGTCACTCCTGCCCCCACACATAGACACAGACACAGACTTTCATCATACTGCTCCTACACTGAACTGAGGTAAAAGATCCAGAATATCTGCATTGTACACTGTTCCTGCTTCTCTCTGAAATCACAGTGGTTGTCCGACTTCAGTCTCAGTCCTCATAAATTTTCAACATTCAGAATTCTCACAGTCTCTCCATCTGAGCATAGATCAATTAATAGACCTTGACAGTTTCTCCCATACATAAATTTTCAACTTCAGAAACGATAACGTGGCTCTGATCAGACACCAAGGTAAAGAGGAGTGAAGAAAGCAGAAAATACTGAGGGGAGAGAAGTGGGTGGAGGCGGGACAGGCACCTTTCAACTTTTTAAACCCAAACGTTACACTTTTCTGCAGAAAACACACAGAATAAGCTTACAGAATCTGCTCAACTTGTAAAGCATAATAGTGCCCCAAATATCTTTTCCCAGAGAGGAGGTGTGGGCAGTTTGGTCTCCGCTCTTCTTCAGTTATCTGCTCAGAGCAACTGGTTTCCTCCTCTTTATTCTCAGCTGAAAACCAATAGAAATGTCGTTTTTTATTACAAGTGTTTGCTGAATATGGTACATGGTAGTGTGCCCTGGCACACCTGCCTTTGAATGATGTTTCTTCAGGTTATTTTAAACCAGGAAAGTACTTGAGCTAGAACAAGGTTTTCAGAAGGGATGATGGGTGGATTATCACAATAAGAAGGTCTTAAAGGTTTTGGAAAGCTGTATGATTTTCCAGATTCCTCATAGCTGGTGATTAAATGAGGTTTATCTGTTTCTGCAAGATTGAAACTAAATGGCAAATACATGTATGCACCCATGACACTCATATGACCCCATCGACAGTCAGAAAATTAGGTTTTTATGAGCCATTCCAAAATCGTTTCATAATGTCTTATTGTAACCTAGTTTTGAGAGCCTCCTGCATACCAGATTTTATGACTTCCTGAATGTTTGAATGCAAGTTGTTCATGGTTGCTGAGGTTGATCTGAACGTGAGCTTTGTAATATAATTTAAGTCATGCTAAGTGTAGTCTTAAGTTGAAAATCAAGACCAGGAATGCAGAATTGTAAAAAGTAGATGGTTATTCTAGAGACTGTGGGAGGCAGTCACAGCAACCAGCTAAGATTACGTGTCGTCCGCTGTACCAAAGATATTAAAAATAATATGAAGACTGGTGGATGAAGGCACGCTAAAGCCTGACCTCACAGTCTGATGGCACTCAAAAAACCAATAAAAAGTGTTTTCAGAGAGGATATGTTTAGAAAGAAGGCAAAGAAGTAGAGCCTTTTTCTAAGCCATGCAAAAATGAACACTAGTGAAGCATTTCTTTTCTTGGTATGTGATGCCTGGGATCTGAGCTTCGGTATTGTGGCATAGTTTTGTGTGATGCATTTCTAGTCGTGTGGTGTTGTGGTCTTTAATGTGGTCTGTTTTGTTCAAACTGTTCCTTTTTCTCCGAGTCTGGCATTGTGAGTTGGCACCTCCTAAGATACCACGTCGCTGGTCTGTATGAGCACACTTGGCATAGTAATCCTGTGTATTTGCAGGAAAAGCAAGTACTTCGAGGTGGGATGGAAAGGAAAGACAGGGTGGGATGGAAAGGCTTAGTCGTTTCTTCCAGTATTCTGACACCATGAAGCAATGTTGGTCAGGGTTGGATGGCACAGAAGCAGCTGTGTAATGTTGACTGTTAGGTATTCCAGGTTTGGTTTCTGTCTGTTTGCCACAACTATGTTTTCTTCGTTGTTGTATTAAAACCGATAATGGATGTAGGCTGAAAGTTCATCTTTCAATATAAGCAAATATTCATGGTTATTTATATGAGAAAATGAACACAACTTATGTTTCTACTTCTTAATTCTCATCACTTTGGCAGTGGTGATTGTTTCCAGTTAATTAGGCCTCTCTGAAAACTGGAGAGGATAACAGAAAATCTGCTATTGGCTAAAACCAGCTTTAGCTCACGTCTCTGATGTTCAGGATTGAGGTATGAAAATCAAGCACCTTAAGTTAATGTTGTTGTGTGTTTTTTTCCTTTAATGTCTTGCCTGTGAAATGTGGTTCTGGTACAGGAAGGCTTTTTTGCATATGAAGTGTAAAGTTGCACCTAAAGTCCTGAGTTTCACAATAAAACCTATTGTGAAGAATTCTGTTTGTTCTCAAAACAAATACATTATATTAGTAATGTAGTTCTTAGCAATGGTGTTGTTTATTTTTCCCTGTATGAATACTACTGTTACAGTTGTTACTCCTCAGGTAGTATTTATATTGGAGATAGCTTTTAATGTTTTTATGTGATGATTTGTTTCATCTTCAGAAATGTTTCAGTTTTTCTCATTTCTTAGATGCACCTGGATGCATTTTTAACACAAGTTGAATTTAAAATAACTTTTGCCACACATAAGTGAGATGTTGAGGCAAATTTGCATCCTGGTTTTCCAGTTGTGTTAAATTAATCCCCAGTGAGATAGATAGGTGCCCAAAGTAGTTATTACTATTCTTATCAGTGTTTTTATTTAGCTATGTTTCATTAATCAATTCCTATAAAGCTTGATGTAGTTATCTTTATTCATGCTCAGCGTGTGACTTTGTGTCAGTGTACAGTTTTGGAGCAGGCACCTTAATGGTAATAGACTTGAAGACTGCATTGGCTTGAAAGGGACCTTTTAAAGCTCAGATTCAATGCCCTGCAGTGAGCAGGGTTATCTTCAACTGGATCAGATTGCTCAGAGTCTCATCCAGCCTGACCCTGAATGTCCCAAGAAATGTGGCCTCTGGTTTTGGTGATAAGAAGAATCTATTCCCAAAAGGGGATGGGGGATGTTAGCCCCATATCTTTGATTAGGTGGTTTGTGGAAGATGATAGAAAGCCCATGTTGATAGGCTGAGGTACAGGATTGCTTAAGGAGTTACAGGTATCCTCCCAGGGAACATGACCCTCAGCCCTTCCTGTGAAACCTTGACAAAATGCTGTCAGAAGCCTAGGAATGGGCACTCTGAAGCGTTCTGTGACAAGGTTTAATAATGCCACGTGCCAGAGGAGCTTCATTAACATGGAAGACTGTTGCTGTATATTTTGGCTGAAGAAAAGTGAAACGTGCTATGCCCTGATATTAGTGAGTAAGCAAGTCTATAATTACTGCCTCCTTTGCAAGTGTTATTTTAATGCTTTCTCCAGCAGCATTAAAACAGGAATTTGTACTCTGCATGAAGTACCATGATGGAGGACAGTCATTCTAAGTGTAAGGACGTGTGGCTCCTGGAAGGTGTCCAGAGGAGAGCAACTTAAATGATCAGAGGGCTGGAGTACTCCCCTCTGAGGGCAGGCTGAGCAAATTGGGGTTGTTGAGCCTGGAGAAGAGGAGGCTCTGAGGTGACCTTCTAGCAGCTTTCCAGTATCTACAAGAAAGGTGGAGTAGGGCTTTTTACATGGGGATGTAGAAAGAGGACGAGGGGAAAGGATTACATAATTGAAGAGGGGAGATTTAGGTTGGATATTCTTTCCTGTGAGAGTGGTGAGATGCTGGTACAGGGTGCCGAGGGAAGTAGTGGCTGTCCCATTTCTGGAAGTGTGAAGGCCAGGTTGGATGGGGCCCTGAGTAACCTGAACTAGTGAAGGTGCCCCTGCCTGTTCAGTGGGGTTGGAACTAGATGATCTTTAAGTTTCCATTCCAACCCTGGCCATTCTGTGATTCAGAGATGCAGAAGTATTGCATTTAGCTGTTTTATACTATTAACAATTAATGTTTTCAAATAATCAGAAAAAGGCAATGCAGAAAACTCTGCTTTTATTTACATGATTGCTTGAGTAAGTGTAGACCTGTTGATTTATAAATGTTTAGAAAATGGTTTCCAGAAGGCAGAAGTGTGTTTACTGCCTTCAGCAAAGACAACCATCTGCTGATTTTTCAGTGAAGGATATTTTTTCCTCTTATTCTCTAGCCAGGCCAGGTGTGCATGATGGCACATTTGCAGTTACACTTGGGAGCATTACAAGCAACTTTTGTGTACGGTAAATTATATGATGGCTAGGGGTGCCTGTTTCTGAATACTTTCCTAGTCACATGGTGTTAATGTGTCCTAAATCAATGAAGTCCTGATTGATCTTGATGTAAACCCCACCCAATGTGATAACAGTGAGTTTCAGTTATTTCATCTTACTATGAAGATATCTGGCTGAATTAGTTCAGTGACAGCTGTGTGTAGATTCTCAAGAAGGTAATTCTTAGGCACCTTAGTCTGAGGTACTCTGGTGTCTGGTGTGTGTTTTGGGGATGTGTACACGTTTTGGGTGTTTGATTGCAGTGTGTGACCAAATACTGAGGGTATTCCTGAAATTGAAAATTTTGAAGTCTAGTAGACTAGTCTAGTAGAGTCTAGTTGTCGGTTTATATTTAACCACCAGAGGAAGCTTGTACTGGCTCTGATTTAAGAGAAATATATTTGCAAAGCAACAGCTGATCTTTTCATTTGACTGTTAATGTTTGGAATTCACTGCTATGGTGCTAAAGATTGTTCATTAGGAGAAACATGTATCTGTGTGACCACTGAGAAAAGCAGTGGTAAGTGTCACCTGTCTAGTCCATTCCAAGCAGTGTTTTGATTCTTGTCCTGACTTCTCTTCCTAATGTTTGATGCAGCATTATTTCTTTACAAGGTGAATAAAGCAATAGAGGTTAAAGCATGCCTTTAAGGGATTTTTCATCCTCTTTCATTAATAGTTTCTTTTGTGTGTTGTCTTTGCTTTGTGTTTTGATACCATTTTTATGGATTGGCAGAGGCTGAGGAAGCCCAACACAGATGATTGTGTGTCCCTGAAGTGAATATAAATAATTTTTTATATAATTTAAGGATCAAGCAAATAAAGATGAAGAATGGATGAAGAGGGAGATAGTGGAGCATACGGGTTTTATAGTAGCATCTCTTGCTATGCCAAGATCTGATGGAAACTTTTGTGGTTTCCTTCATTCCCTCCATGATGAGCTTCTGTAACCCGTACTTCGGTAAATAATAAAGCCATTA
Organism: Upupa epops; assembly: GCA_013397515.1. Classification (NCBI taxonomy): domain Eukaryota; kingdom Metazoa; phylum Chordata; class Aves; order Bucerotiformes; family Upupidae; genus Upupa; species Upupa epops. The sequence continues at coordinate 238,634 of VZRI01003026.1, forward strand.
GCTTGGCTTCAGTGTTGGAAGATGCTAATTACCTGTTCAGAACTATATGAACAGTGTGGCACTTCTGCTTGGCAGGTGGCTTTTCAGGAGGTGAATACACCCTGAGAATGTATTTCTGTGTAAACATGGAGCTTGCTTTTAAGCTTTGATTGCACTCTTTCTGTCCGTGTTCCTGATGACAGCAGTTCTGATGAGCAAGCAGTACTTCCCAAGGTGATATGATGAGAGAATGATGAGCTGGAAGAGGTCTGGAGGGCAAGTGGTCTAAATCTCCTGCTCAGGTAGGGCCACCTAGTGCCAGCCACCCAGGACATCTTTTGAGTGTCTACATCTTTGAGAGTGGAGACTACACAACCGCTCTGAGAGTGCTTTCTGTTAGGTAATATTGTTTCCAGGTGCGTTTAAATGTGTGTGTTCGACAGTTTTCACTTTGGTTTTGTGTGTTTGAAAGTAAAACGACTTGTAACATTTGCCACATTGTCACTGTTTAATGATGTGTCCTGTTTGAGTTATCGTATCTTCCATTAGAAGAGCAGTCATAGGTTTTAAAGACTTTTGTTTGCAGAGCTACAGTAGTTTTTTTTTTTTAATGTGTGAACTAGCTGTAATGGAATAGGGTTTTTTTGTTCTTTCTCATGATATCTTAAATGTTTAGGTAATTTAGACAGTGATGCTGAAGAAATATGATCCTGCATCTATTAGAAACAAATAGAACAGGAATGTCAGCAATTTAAATATAAAGCCATGAAGACAAGCTAGTTCTTACCTTATATAGTTAAAATCCCTAGCTCTTAGGAAGTACCTGCTCTTCATACTTCTTGTTGATAAAGAAAATAAGTTATTTGTATAAATAAATCACATGGAATCACAGTATGCCTGTGTGACCTTTTTCCACAGCTCTGCCTAATGTATTGGTGTATATTCAAGCAGCCTATGATTTAAAACAAAACAAACCGTTTTTTATATGGCAGCTGTATTTTTTCAGCAGTATTAGTGTCTTGAGGTAGAAGGACGACTTTGTTGAGTTTCTATTTCTGAGATTTTTAGCTTTTTCATTAAAACAACCTGGAATTAGAAAGTCTGTAGGAATAAAATGCTGGCATTGGCACATATGAAGATGGAGAGCTCAGAAAGGAAAACTGGAAAGAAATGATAGGGTTGGAAGGGGAAGGGACCTCTTGGGTTTTATTGGTTTCGGGCAAGATCATAAAGAAAAAGAGGAGTTGAAGCAACAAGGAGAGAGGTAAGAACATGAGCAGCAGTGACCAGAATCTGTCAGATTATAGTGAGCCAGAAGTCAGTCTTAAGACGAAACAGAAAACACTAGAAAGGGAGCTGACACCATTTGGTTTGACCCCCCTATTCTGAGGTGTACAAATAGAGTAAAAGGTGAGGGTTCCCCAAAGCTGTAAGTGCCTGTTGAATGCAAAATTCACTTCCTGAGCACAAACACACCTTAGTGTTTTATGTGTTTGGTAAACACTTTCAATTTTGTTCTTTTCTTTCACTGTTGCAGGTTCGTGGGAGTAAAGGTGAGGTTCTTTATATCCTGGATGCAAGCAATCCCCGCCATTCGAACTGGCTGCGTTTTGTCCATGAGGCTCCATCACAGCAACAGAAGAACCTGGCAGCCATCCAGGTAGATTTGGCAGATCCCTACCTTCTGCTTCCTGTTACTGATTTGCTCTCCTCCTTTGCCCTTTATCTATTGAAGTAAAATTGCAGAACCTCAGGAAAGTAGCAAACTGCTTTCCATTTTCTACTTTAAAACCTCACACGTCTGCTTACAGCTTCCCCTCTTCAATTTCCTGGGAGATTTTGTATGAATTAACAAAAATAAGAACTGAAAATAACCATTTATTTGTTTATACCTACTAATGCCAATTTCCACTGATTATCTTTACCCCCTAGTTTTCTTTCCAGTCTGCAAAATACTCCAGCAGGAGCTTTCTGGAAACATTAGAAATGATTCAATGAACCACACAAATCTTTGATAAAATGCAAAAGATTTATTGGTTGTGGTAATAAGGAATGAGCAAGCAGCGCTAGGTGCGTGGGGAGTCTGCCACTCCGCCAACACGCATGTCTACAGTTAAAGGCAGCAACATGTTATACCTTATTTTATACATATCATCACTTCAAAGGATCCCCTCCTATCAGTCTTCTCTTTGTTCATGTCTGCACTTCTTGGTGAGACCCCAGATCCAAAGATAAGGGGGAACACAATGTTCTTGGCCTAATCTTTCAACTATCAGTGACTAGCTCCCCATACATTTCACAACACTTTGTAGGTCCTAGACTGCTCAACCTCCCCCCCATCCTGCTTGCCATTTGTTCTGCTGAGCTTCACTGCTCTCTTTGTTCTTTCAATAGTTTTCCACAACGACAACGGGGGGATATTGTTTTTACCTTGACACAAATCATAACATAACGTCTTACAGAACCATTCTGACAGTGTTTCCAGTCCTGATGGCGCCACTCTAGTAGTGATAAATACATCCACAGTAAAGCAATGGATCAGTTCACTGTTTGCTGCCTAGTGCTCAGAATTCATATTAAACCAAGGTGAAGTGAATCTGTATGTCCCTGTGTACAAATAAAGCAAACCACATCCTCTGCTGACTGCAAAATATTAGTTCATCGCAGCTTAATCCTATCCAGTGATGATATTTACACTGCACAATGCTTCCTGTGGTGAAAAAGGAACTTGGAGGGCATGGAATTGTTTTTGGAAGGGCCCTCCAGAGGTTTAGGTTTTGTTATGATTTTTTGGTGGTTTTCTGAAGGGGGGATTATGGGGATGGTGGTGTTTGGGTTGTTTGGGGTTTGTTTTGGTTTGTTTTTTCCTTCTTACAATGTTACGTATTTTGTAATACAGTAGATCTGGTGAAGCTCTTCCTGATGGTGTGGGGAGCATTTTAGTTGTGGAGCTCTGCCCTTACTCTCCAGAACAGCTGTGGTATTGAGTCGTGTTTGTTTGTGAAGGCAGAGGAAGTATTTTAACAGCTGTGCAGTGAGTAAATACCGCTGTGTAGCTGCTGGAGAAGGATGGGAATGTTAGAGGGTACCTGCCTGTGGACCAGTAGTTCTGAGCATTTTGCACAGCTGACTTGCTGGGGGCTGCTCTTAACTTCAAGTAGTAATTGAATGACTTAATCCTCTGCTGTATGTAAAATAGCTTTACAGCCACAACTTTAGCATTACCAGAATCTGTATGAGTTGTAATCTCTTCTGCCCTGGGGTAGTCCCTGCTATTTACTTACTAATGTGAGTTCTGATATTTAGAAAAATGCGCAGTAGTTACCGTAAGGAAAAGAAAATGGCTCCTATCAAATATTATACCAGAGTTCTGTTAATTTGGGGTTCTTGTTTCTCCAGTGTATAGGCCAGTAGTGAATTATATCTTCTCAGTATTCCTTTATCCAGAATGGATACATTGATGTTTTTGTCTGTTGTAATTCTATTAAACTCTCTCTGGTGGAGATTACTATGCAGAACAGATACTGTTGTTAATACCAGCACTGTTTTATAAACAGAACTGCAGCCAGCTAGAGCTTGAAATTCAGATTTTTTTTCATTAGCAAGCAGACACCGAGGCAGCATAGTGAACAGCAAAATGTTACGTGAAAGGGGGGATGCGTACTTTGAGGGGATGGTGCTCAGAGATGTATTTCACAAAAGCGTGGCATAACTCAGTGATGTCCTGCTTGATCTTGAGGTAAGAAGACCCGTGAGCAGTATGAGTGTCTTCAGTACACATAGATACACAAATCATTAGGGGTTGGAAGGGCCCTCCAGAGGTCAAGTCCAGCCTCCCTGCCGGAGTGGGATCATAAATCCTAAGACAAGTCACATAGGAACACATCTAGACAGGTCTTAAAAGCCTCCAGAGAAGCAGATCCCACAGTCTCCCTGGGCAGCCCATTCCAGTGCTCTGTGATCCTTACAGTAAAGAAGATTTTCCTCCTATTCTGGTGGAACTTCCTGTGCTCCAGCTTACATCCACTGCCCCTTGTCCTGGTACAGGACAGAAGTGAAGACAGATTATCTCTTTCTTCTTGACACCCAGCCTGTACGGATTTATTGGCAGTGATTGAATCCCTTTGTAGTCTTTCCGAGCTAAAAAGTAGAAGCTGAATATATGAGAGCAGTATGTGTGTGAAAGAACTGGGCTGTCTAAAAAGCCAGAGTGAGGGAGGAAGACAGAAGGAAAGCAATGACAAACTGTTAGGCTGCTTAGTAAATTTATGGGAGTACCTGAAACTTTGTGGTGGCTTGAGTCCTACAAAGGGGAGATTCACTGGTTATGCAGTGCATGAAAGCTCAGAGGGGAGAATGAGAAATCTACCTGACTCTTGTGTTTTCTGTAGAAAAAAAGACTTTTTGTAAGTCCAAGGTTGCATGCAGTTGTAACTGTTGAACACACACTAATGCTGTTCAGGTATTCTGTTACTGAAGAATTAAAAATAAGTTATTTCGGAAGAGTGAAAGAAATGTTTTTCTCCATATGTCATCCTGAAACTCTATCTGTGACATTTTTGATGTTTGCGATAGGAATCTCAGTAATACCAAACAGCTGTGAGTGAAAATCACCTAGACCAAACTCACACTCACAAATTTAGGATTTCTTTTTTTAATTTCAGAGTAACTACATTCAGACTTTAAGCTCTTATAGTATTAAGCTGGTGCTTAGGGGAGTGATACAAAGGGTCAAAAAGATCTCCCACTCTCTCTCCATGAAATTCTAAGGTTTTGCTAGCAGTAGGCACTTTTTGTTGTTGAGATTGCTGTGTTTTGAGGGGAAAATGTGTATTATGCTGTGAAATATGTTCATCTGATTCGTGTCAATGTGGAATGGTGCTATAGGGTGGGGTGTGATACTCTCTCTGTACATGAGATTGCTGGCTATCCTGTTTGTCCTTGTGTAGCTGTGGGCAATGAGGGAGGGGAGGCAGGATGGCTTTGCTTGTTGCAGGTGCCACCTGGTAAACATTTTTGTGTATTGACCTGAGCCGGTTTTGTTGTTATGCGTACTTTGGGGATTATACTTCGGGGATTCCAGACAGTGAGGAGAGCTGAAGAAGATATGCCTATTCATGAATATGCATTAGCATAAGGAATATAAGCCGCCAGCGTGGGAGGTTGGGCAGCCTGTGTTTTGGTAGAGCAGAAGCTCCCGACTCACCCAGTGCTGTTTGCTTGTCTTTATTCATTTAATAAATTGGAAACTTTATTTGGAATCCTGTTTGGGACTAAATTATTTATCATAATGCAAATAATTTTTGTCTTGAATGTATTGAAGGGAAAAAAACAGTGTTTTAGCATTGTATAATAGAGTAACTTTTAAAGTCAGTGTAGTTGTTGCTTATTTTCATTGTATTAAGTAGGCTTTAAATCTGAATTCCTCGGTTAAGGAGCTCCTGAACGTTCCTTGGTGCTGTAAGCCTGTTCACTTGCTGAGTTCAGTGATTCCTTGTAGCAATGAAAATTACCTATGTGAACTTATAAGCGTGTTTTACATGGCATCAGGTTTGACTAACCCATCATTTCTTGAAACAATAGAACTCCATTTGGAGTGGAACACAAAGCGTGGACACCTGTGAGCTTTGGGGAAAATGGAGATTCAGAAATTGATTTGAAACCATTACTGTATCTGTGTCTGCATGCATGTAGATAAATGTGCTTCATGCAGGTGTTGCTGTTGGTGGGGGAGACATTCCTTTGTGGTTCCTGGAGAACTTCCATTGCTTTCAAATGAAATGCTGCCTTGAGGAGAAACTACAGTGCGGGCATATCCGCATTAATTAGCGCTCTGAATTACCTGACTATTAGCATTTGTTTGGCTGAAAAAGATGAACACTTTAGTCTTGGAGGAGAAATGAGGTTTTGAGCTGTGTTTTTAGTTTAGGCTGGCACCAAAGCTAATTCCTATTCAATGCAAATACATCTGGGAGATGTTTTTCACCACAGACCTATAAAATAACCCTACCAGGTGCATTAATGACCTGCATGAGGGATTAGGGTGCACTGTCAGCAAGTCTGCTGATGACACAAAGCTGTGTGGTGTCGGTGACACCCCAGCAGCCTGTGCTGCCATTCAGCAAGACCTGGACAGGCTAGAGAGCTGGGCAGAGAGAAACTTAATGAGGTACAAGGGTCAGTGTAGAGTCTTGCATCTGGGCAAGAACAATCCCAGGAACCAGGATAGGTTGGGGACTGACCTGTTGGAGAGCAGTGTAGGAGAAATGGACCTGGGGGTCCTAGTGGACAGCAGGATGACTATGAGCCAGCAATGTGCTCTTGTGGCCAAGAAGGCCAACAGCATCCTGGGGTGCATCACAAGAGGGTTGGTTAGCAGGTGGAGAGAGGTTCTTCTCCCCCTCTACTCTGCACTAGTGAGGCCACATCTGGTATTGTGGCTTTTCTGGCATAATTATTCACTGCTTCTACTTACTGATTGCAACAGGAAGGGGAAAATATTTTCTATCTGGCTGTGGAAGATATTGAAACGGACACCGAACTCCTGATTGGGTACTTGGACAGTGATATGGAAGAAGAGGAGGAGGAGGAGGAGGAAGTATCAACTGTTCCCCACGATGCTGAAGAGAGTAGCAGCAATAAAGAAGCGCAACCAACTGGTGAAAAAATTGGAGGTGAGCAATGAATAAAAAATGGAATAATTTGAGAGGTGAAAAGTAGTAAGAGAGAAGAAAGAAAACACTCTGTACAATTTTAGAGACTCCCCAGGTTTAGCCTGAGAACTTATATGAGGTTTTTTTTCTCTCTGCTTTACTTTGAGTTGAAAATTTTTATTGACTGAGAAGCAGCCAACCCAGTGAATGAATAAGTTTAGATTTCATGTGACATTACCATTAGTTTCTAGACTAGATAGTGAGTTCATTCCACCTGGCATTCAGGCTTAGGAAAGCTAAGTAATTGCTCTAAGAGGGGAATAGTTTCCCTCTTAGTTAAATGTGAGAGAAATAATCCTCATAAAACTTCAGCCAATCCTAAGGTAAGATGTCTACAGGTAGGTGACCTGAGCTGTCTGTGGTGAATTCTCAACATGTTGGTCAAAGCAGTAGCAACTGGGTAACTGTTTTAGGCTAACAGCCTAAGTCACACTGAACTTAATGCTTGGCATCCATGTTCATAAAGGTGATGTCTAATCCATTCAGAGACAGTATTTATGATGCCATTTTGCATAATGTGTTTCTGGCAGAGAGTCTCTCCTAACATAACCAAAATTACTGCCTGAAAACTATTCCTGTATTGGTTTTGCCTTCAATCATGCAGACACCCTCATCTGTAAAGAGGACCACGCTTGCCCAAACTGTGAATCCAGTTTTGCCAGCCAGGAGATTCTTGCTGAACATCTTCAGACTTTGCATCAAAAACCCAGTGGAGAAAAGGAATTTAAGTGCCACAACTGTGGAAAGAAATTCCCTGTTAAACAAGCTCTACAAAGACAGTGAGTAGAAACAGGTTTAATTCAGAGATACTTTAAATCAATATTTTCTGATTATTTAATTCTCTTAGTCTAAAGACAATTTAAACTTTAATCATAACTGGTTTTTCTTCTGTATGATTTTAGCTATATATTTAATTACAGCTAGTATCTAAGATGCCTCAGTGATTATAGCTAGTACCTTTTAACTCTTGTGTTGGAAAGAAATACTGTATAGAAAGCACTTGAGGCTTCTCTTGTAAATGGATCTTTCTTATATCTGAATAATGAGAACTCTTCTAGAACTGGCAGCTCTTGTGTCCTCTTTCATGGAAGTCAGTAAAATTACAGAGCAGAGAAATATTTGGTGAGGGCAATTCAATATTTGCTCTTGAACTTAGTCTTGTTCCTTCTAGTCTACTGTGGAAGTTTGATCTGTGCTGTATAGCTAGTTAGGTAAATTTTGATATAATGCTAAGTAAGGTTAACCAGTGTGAGGATGTGGCAGTGTGATCCTAACTCTTGCTGTTTATTTAGTTAGGCCCAGTTAAGTCCAGGAGACTTAGCATATGAAATGAGTTGCCCACTTAAAGATTTGTAGAGCTGTACATCTGCTTTTAGCTACTGTGAGCCTTTGTAAGTCTTAAAATGTTCCCTTTAATTTTACGTTTCATTTTTTCTTTAGTGTACTTCAGTGCACAGAGAACATCATCCCAGGGGACTCTTCAAGAAGTTTTCAGTGCTGTGTTTGCAGTACTTCCTTCAGCTCAGAATCGAGGTTTTGTGTCTGAGTTACTGGACTGCTGTCATATCATTGCTGGCCTCCCTTTGCATGTTAGCTTTCCAACTTTCTAGTCTGTGTGAATAACAGTGAAAAAAGTCAAACGCTTTCACTCCTATTTGCTGTAAGTAATGCATGAGATGGCCTTGGAACTTTGCAGTGTAGCATGCTTTAAGCTCAGGCTACTTGTGCGTCTGGTTTCTCTAGATACTACTTTATGTGTTGCTTTTTGTTTTTACTGGCTATCCTGTATAGCTATGAACAGCACAAGGAGGCTTGCAGAGGGGATGCCAGATTCATCTGCAAGGCAGATAGTTGTGGGAAAAGATTCAAGAGTAAGGATGCCCTGAAAAAACATAAGGAAAATGTTCACAGCGGTAAGAAACAATTCCTTTTTTCTTTGGGTGGAAAAAAGCCTTCTAACATGTTCCTAGCCTTAAATTTGCAACTCAGAGTCAACATTTTCTTTGGTTTCATTTTTTAATGGATTTGTTTGCGTCAAAAAGAGAATGACTGGATGATGTTAAATGTCTTTTCTAACCTGAATGATTATATGATTCCATGAAGAAATAACAAACTGCAAAAGTAACTAGTCCTCCCCCAGGGAGAAATAACTGGATTCCAGATGAATGTTACTGGGCTGCAGCAAATGTGATTGGAATCTGGGGAAGTTTAAACCAGGCAGATAATAGATAAAGCAAAGCATTTCAGTAGTGAGAGAAGTCAATCACTGGCACAAACTGCTACAGGAAGTGGCAAGTTCTTCGTCTTTTGGTATTTTCACGACACAATGGGATGTCTTTCTGTGAGACATGCTTCACAAACGATTAGGCTTGATGGGCATATTGCATAAAGTTCTATAGCCTCTGTTGTGCAGGAAGCCAGAGCAGACAATCCACTGTGATGCCCTAGTGTTGTTCTATCTGTGCACTATGAATCAATAGTTTTCAATCAGACTTCATCCTGTTTTCATGAAAGGACAAAATATTGCTCTGGGGTGCACAGTGTAGATCTCAATTCTGGCATTCTGCTCTCTCTGCATGTTTCCTCTCCATGTCAATGGAAGATCAGTGTGTGAGAGGACGGCAGAATGCCAGAGTGCAGAGAAAACACTTTAGTTGATGGTGACAGCACTAAGATGCTGAGTTTGTTTTTTCATGACATGAAATCTTTCTTCTCCTAAACTTTTGCGGTGTGCAGAAACCCTCTGTAGCCATTCTTATAAAATAGGATCTTCTTTTTGGGGTATCAGTGAGTTCTGCTTGGGTTTTTGTTATTATCCACAATCATTGTTATGTTTGGACTTAGCTTGGGTCAGTTGTGTAGTCGTACACAAATCCCAGACCTGACAGGGCAGTTGCCTGAAGGATATTTCTGCCCTGCCTGCCTAAAGAGCAGGGCTTTTGTTACACTGCTTGGGAGTCAGAAATCTCAGCTGGTGTCAGTGCAGGAATGAAAAGACCCTAGTACTGTAATGATGGACACTTGTGGAGTTCCTTGCACACCCAGAGGCAAGGAAATGTAGAAAGGGTTGTTACCTGTGTTAGCTGTTATGCAAAGCTATGAACAGGTACTCTGTCAACTTTCTGTCTTCTGAAAAGGTCTCACTAGTAATACAGTGCACATCTGTATTTATGTGTGTATCAGTATATATAAATACCTGTAAGTTTTATAAGAGTAACACATATATGACATTAAATGCTTCTTTTTAATACATATGTAAGAATGGAACCAAGTTGTAGTCAGAAAAATCAGAATAATACGAATTCTTCATGACAGCAAGAGCAGGAAAGCAGTGGGATAGTGAAAAATTGAGGTGGATTACACCTAATGAGTTGCCTTATGATCCATATTTCCTCTGTACTTGACTGAGCAGTACCCCCCTCCTCTATCATTCTGTGTCCAGTCTATTTAGTGTTCCCTATAGCATTTTTACAGAAGGTGGGAAATACCTTGCATGGACATGTAATTATAAACAATGAACTAAGTTTGTGGTGGCTTTGTCTTACAAGCTTTGAAATCTATTTCAGTAACACACAAAGGTAAAGAATAGATAAACCAAATGAAATGCTGTCACTTTTGCAGCTATGAAAAGAGAAGAACAATACATCCAGTAGGTGACCTGTAGCGTGTTCTGCGATTTACATTTTAGATGAGATTTCAATTTGTGATTATGCTAATCAGTTTCCCTGTCTTCTCAGTTGAAGATCATTAATGATACATTATTTTATACAGCGGAATGTTTAATGCATTCTGAATAAAATAAAATGGGAAATGGTGGGTTTGACATCAGTTTGGGATTTTTTTGTCATTGCTGCACTAACTTCTGTCTTGACGTCAGCTATAAAGTGATTTATTCTTATTAGTGAACTGTGCTCTTCATATGGGATTGGGGATGTGTGGTAACATCTATTTGATGGTGGTTTTTCTTTATTGTTCTAGTTTTCTTGATTTACATTCCATCAGTAATGGGTTTGTTGGACACCCACAGAGAACTCCTGGTACAGAACACTTTGAAGATGGGCTACAAATGTATGTCAGTCAAATGACCTGTGAAAAACCACAGAATCAAAGGAAATATTTATGTCCTTTCTTAGCACTTCCTTTTTAAAGTGTTGGTGATATTTTTTTTCTGTTTCAGGAAATTCTAGGAAGAAGCTGATGTGTTCAGTGTGCAATAAGAAATGTTCCTCAGCAACAAATCTCCAAGAGCATCGAAAGGTCAGTGAGATGAAGGCTAACCCACAACAAGATTTCACGTTGCTAAGATGTGATACTGTGGTGCATCTTGAAAACTGCTGGTATGCAAACTTTGGGCACCATCTTTCATGGTTACAAAATCACAGTATTTTATTGTGGGTACTTATTTTTGTAGTCACAAATGAAAGATCTTCCTGAAATTTTGATGCATCTTCTGCCAAATACAAAGATGTTTGTGTTGGTTATGTGTTCTGACAACAAATCAAAGCTGCCTGCTGGTCTTTAGCATTCTTAACAGAATTTTACTTTGTGTTGCTGTAGTGGTAGGATACATATAGACCATAAAATAGGCTCATTAAGTGAAATAGGCTCATGTACGAAATACAGTCAATCTTAGTTCTTTGTGACATAGTAGTAGTAAAACATTTCTTTCTCAAAACCAAATTTGTAATGTCCCTTTGTTTATGTGTGTAATCTTTTGTAACCAGAACAGGAGGGGTTAAGAGTTTGAAAAGAATCTATGGAAATAAGGGAGTTCATATAGAAGTACAGATGGACTGTGAATATGATATTCTGAACTCATTATATCAAAAGGAAGTCCCAGCAAGATTAATTTGATAAATTTCTAAACCCCAGGAGATTCTGTTTTTACAAAAAGTGAGGTTGTACTGTTTATCAGATTAACTGTAAGTCTTTAATAATACTCTAAGTATAACCTGAATCCACTGAGGATATTGATTATATCAACGAAAATATGTTGTTGTGAAGGAAATGGGGGGGACTTCCTTTTTTATTTGTTTTTTTCTCCCAGCTCGTATTAATGTGCCCAGTATTTCTTGTCTAATAGGGCTACACTTTGGTGCTTTTCACCTTGCCATGTATAATTACAGTTTTTATACCTCGTTGTACCTTATGTTGGTCCTGAAAATGCAAAATGTTGTGGCCAGTGTCTCCATCTTAGTACAATGTTCTGTTTCAGTAATTGTAATTCTGTGCAAACACTGTGCCAGACACTCCACGATCTTTTAAAGTACCGTTGATGGTAGGTGAGTTGAGCACTTACTTATCTCAAGAATCACTGTAAAGGTTTTATGTATAAACTTTATTTCCTCTTGTTTGCTCTGCTTTTTAGAACATCTAGAAAAGAGGTATTTTGGATTGACATGCCTGCATCAGGTAGTCACTGTGACTGTATGTAGCATTCTTGCCTTCTGTTTTATTGAATTACTTTGCTTTCGTAGGAAGTGGGGTGTGATCAATCACCAATACTGCCAAAAATATTTAGACAGGCAAAAAATTGTGTGGGAAAATAGCAGGCAAAACAGAAAAGAGGTGGTTTTTTACTTTGACAGGAATTAGGTTATGAGAATAGAAAGCTAAAATGTAGGAGATAACAGAAAATAAGCCCAAACAATAGAGAGAGAAATCTGAGTCACAAAGAAAGTAAAGAGGGTGGCAGTAGGGAGAGGTTAAGAGATGTGTTTATTCTCTGAGGATGTGGTCATTCAGATCCATAGCTGGCATGTCATCTGTGGTTTAAACCCATTTTTAGCTTTCTGTGTCTTGTGGATTGCTTGTGCCTTAAATGTCTGAATATAAGCCCATTCTTAGCCAAGCACAGTTGAACTTATTGTCGTCATCTTCTGTCCCTTAGTCTTGCCTTGTTGGTTTCCAGACTGTTGGTTATGCCACACCAGTTTTTGGTGCCAGAGCTCTTCTGGTTTTTGCTTCTTAGTTTATGTAAGTTCATGTAAGGCTGGAAGAGACATCAGAAGGTTGTCTAGCCTATTCTGTTTTGCAGAGGGGAGAGAATGTACTGAAGATATCCTTGATATGTGCTGTTTCATGTGCTGAAAAGTTCCACTGAAGAAAATTCTCCTGTTTTTTTATGTTCTCTGACTTTGAGCTTTACTCCCTCATCTTTTTTTTTGAATGTGTTCATTAGTCTAGTGTTCATTTTGTTTCGTAAATCTTCTTTATTGCAAATTGAGCTAATTGCTCTTCGCCTTATCTGAGAGAATGTCAAGAAAAATTAACAACTGCAGTTGTTTTGTAACGATTAGCATTTTGCAAAGTTGTTAGGAACTCAATTTGAAATTCTCAGGCTGCACACACACCGTTGTCTTAACTTTTATTCAGGCATCTGTTCCTCCAGTCTGCTTTGTAGTAACTTTTTATTTCCTGTGGATTCTCTTTCTCACCTATCTGCTTCTTGAAGTCAGCTGTCCAAATAAGAGGAGCAGTCATACTAGTTGAGTCCTTGATAGTACTCAGTGTTGTAGAATAATTGTCCTGTGTTTACTCATGCAGAGCATATATATGTTAATATATCTGAGAATCATAGTGGTCTGAGAGCAACATCAATCTTGTTACTCATATTTCTGTTTGGAACTAATTAACATTTTCTGGGGTGGTGTGATGTAAACTGTTTGTCATGTAGCATTTGTACATTTGATTTCTCCTTTCAAAATATTGGGGGTTGTGGAGCTTCATTCAGAGTGTGCAAATCCATGTAGTTTTCTGACCCTGCGGTCTTAACCAGAATAGTGTCACCTACATGTCTTTATTTTGTGTTTGATTTCCTAAACTGCTTATCATAGTACACCCCTCAGTCTTCATGATACATAAGGAACTAACAACAGTTATTGTGTTGATCCATTGATACTGTGGTGGTCAGTGTCTTTTTACTGTTTGGTCTGTATCCACCTGTCTTAGCCTCCAGTTTAAAAGCGACATTATTCTGTCTGATACTTACAGTAGCCCCTGATTTGGGCTCCCAAGTGATATGATAGTATAAAAATATTCCTCAAATTCCCAACAAACCTAACTCAGGAAAAGTTCTAAAGATACTTACAGAACACTAGGGAACAGAATGAAAGAGTTTGTAAAGTTGCTTTTCTGCAGATTTGTGATGTCTACTGCCAGAGGAAATGAAACACCAAGTTCTGAAGTTGAAGCGAAGTGCAAAATTCAGTCGTTCAACAGTGGCAATAGTGAGCAAGCGGGTGAAGGGAATGTTGTCCTAACTAATGCAGGTTCTTGCTAGAGGATTGTGCATTAGCTGTCCCATGTTTTGGATTAGAATTGCTCACAGGAACTCAGCAGTGAGCATACACGGCTAGCACAAGCCTGCTGTCTCTGCTTGTCTGTAGTGGAAAGGGAGATTTGATTATGATGCATGAATCTGTAGCAGTCTTCTGAGAAGCAAATGACAGAACCTAGAAGAATCCTACTCATTTTTCAGAGAGCACCATAAGAGAGGGTTTTATTTTTTGTGACATCTGTGATTATTTTTAAACATTACTTTCTTGTAGAGCTGGATGTTCTGCAAGATTATGATGAGGAGTCACTTGTAAACATCACTTTTGATTTCCCCTGCCTTTTTGTTACCTGCTAGTTTAGATTTCTTCCTATCCTTTATGCTCAGTGCTGGCAGTGTTTTGTTCAATGCAGTCTTGATTTTTCACCACCTGAATGAAAGCCACAAAAAGGTACAGGAAACGAGACTTTGAATGGCACTGTACTTGGGTGCAGTGTTCTCATATCAAATAGTGGTGGCTGGGAGGATTCTGCTAGACTTGGTTGCAGAATCGTGTAAACTGCAGTAAATATTTAGATCTTTTGGAAAAGGCTAGGGTAGGACATTGTAGCCAGCATGGCTTCATCAGAGGCAAATCCTGCCTAACTAATCTGGTGGCCTTTTATGATGGCATGCCAGCACAAGTGGACAAGGGAAGAGCAACCAACATCATCTACTGTTGGAATGTATTTACAGGAAAATGGACATCTCATGAGCCAGCCATGTGAAATGTTAGCTTGACTAATTCTGGGATGGTGAAAAATGAAACTAATTGTGTTTTCACAAGGAGTTATTACCAAACAGCGTGTCAGCAGAAACAAGACCTTGTGTGTATTCTTCAGGTAGTGACGAACCAATTATGAAGTGATTCTAGTTGCATGCTTGGCACGTGCTTTAATAAAGCTTCCAATCAACAAATGTGTGAACACGTGTAGAGAGAGAAAAACTGTATATAAGGGACAGCTTTATTTAGATCAGTAAAGGGTCTTCACTTTGATTCATATTGGATCATGTGGAGTCTAGGTTACTTCTCCTCAATCTACCTGGACTGGTGTAAAGCGTTTGACACTGTCCTGCGTGATGTTCTGGCCACCAAACTGAAAAACATGGACTTGATGAATGGACCACTCGCTGGATGATGAATTGGCTGGATGGTTGCACTTAAAGAGTTGTGGTCAACAGCTCTAAGTCCAAATGGAGAGCAGTGATGAATGGCATCCCTCAAGGGTCAGTACTGGGACCGGTGCTGTTTAACGTCTTGGTCAGCAATATAGACAGTGGAACTGAGCGCACCCTCAGCAAGTTTGGCAATGACGCCAAGCTGTGTGGTGTGGTGGACATGCTGGAGGGAAGGGATGCCATCCAGAGGGACCTGGACAGGCTTGAGAGGTGGGCCAGGGCCAACCTCATGAGATTCAACAAGGCCAAGTGCAAGGTCCTGCACCTGGGTTGAGGCAATTCCAGGCACAAATACAGCTGGGTGGTGAACAGATGGAAAGCAGCCTTGAGAAGAAGGACTTGGGGTTGTTGGTTGATGGAAAAACTCAATATGAGCTGGTAGTGTTCACTTTGGCCCAGAAAGCCAACTGCATCCTGTACTGCATTAAGTGTCACCAGTAAGTTGAGGGAGGTGATCCCCCCCCCCCTATTCTGCTCTCATGAGACCCCATGTGAAGTACTGTGTTCAGTTCTGGAGCCCCCAGCACAGGAAGGATATTGAACTCCTGGAGGAAGGCCACAAGGATGTCTTGAGGACTGGAGCTGAGAGAGTTGTGGCTGTTCAGCCTGGAGAAGAGGAGACTCCAGGCAGATCTTTTAGAAGGCTTCCAGTATCTGAAGGTGGTCTACAGTAATGCTGGAGAGGGGCTGTTTCCAAGGGCTTGTAATGGTAGGACCAGGGGTAATGGTTTCAAGCTGGGAGAGGGCAGGGTTTAGCCTGGAAGTCAGAAGGAAGTTCTTCACGATAAGGGTGGTGAGACACTGGAATAGGTTACCCAGGGAGGTTGTGGATGCCACCTCCCTGGAAGTGTTCAAGGTTGGATTGGCTGGGGCCTTGAGAAACCTGGTCTAGTGGGAGGTGTCCCTGCTCATGGCAAGGAGGTTGGAACTAGGTGATCTTTAAGGTCGCTTCCAACATGAACCGTTCTTTGAATCTATGAATCTATGAAATGATCTGAACAGGTACTTTACACCTGGTTTTGAAATGTTTTCATAACAATAATGTTATAAATTGATCTCATATTGCAAATTTATGTAATGTGGTGTTGTGTAAAAGGGAGGGCACATCTGGTAAGGAATAAACCCTCTTGCATTCTAGGTGGTCCTCAGAGATTAGATGTGTGGCTGGATTTATCCCTGAATAGCATGCCACTTAGGAAGTATTGCTATAGGTCCCACACCAGACTCGTGAAGAGCCCATAAGCTGTAGGTCCGGTTTGAACTCATGAGCAACAGTCAGATGCATAAACAGTGTTATTTTTTCATGCTCCAACACCTACAGAGTCTCTGAGATTGCCGAGTATAAAATAATTAACTGCAGAAAGCACTTTGTCACTGGAGTGACACAGACAAACAAATGTACAGGCAACTGGCACAGCCGAGGCACTGATTTTACCTTGGTGGCCCTTTCTGGGGTGGGCTAGGAGGAAAACCCTTTGGTCTGTCCTTCCGCTTTGGTGTCAGATTCTCATCCACAAGCTCAGTCTCAAAAAGGACTGATATTTATGGCTGGTTTTTTATTAATGTGCTAAGTGTGTGGAAAGACTGTATCATTGATTAAAGAGGCTAAGCAGGTTTGGCAGCTGCACAGTCATTTGATGGACAGTCTGCTCTTTGCAGGTATGGCCACTGGCCTACTGTCTTCTTGCCTGACCCATCTATTGAGTTAATGCAAGACTGATCACTGGGGCCACCAACCCATTCAAGAGTCTGCTGTAGAAACTAGATGTTTATCAGCATGGCTTTCCATGGCAGCTTACGCTGCTTTCAGCACCTGTGTATTTAAATTTACTTGTAGGGGTTTTTTTGCTTGCAATTAGGAATATTAATTTTCTGAGAGAGATAATGTTGTTCCCCAAGGAGAAAATCATAGAATGTTCATAGGCATTTTAGTAAAGCTTCTGTATAAGGAATTCTTACAGCCTGTTAGAATATTTCTGTATATATTGTTTGAGACATGTATTTAGTTGTCCTTAAACTCTCATTTTGCAGGTCCATGAGATCTTCGAGTGTCAGGAATGTGACAAGAAATTTATTTCTGCTAACCAGCTGAAACGCCACATGATAACTCATTCAGGTAAGGTACCAAACCATCACAAACCTGTTTGTACGTGTAATTAATGGGTATTGAGTTGTACCTGCATCAGTTTGTTACAGAAGGCTTGATAAATATTGTGTTGTTTTTCTCAGCTATTCTAACAAATCTCAGGTTCCAAGGAACCCATCTAAGCTTTCTTTTCTAAGCCTGTCAGAAATCCAAATGGTGGTGTCTTCTTTCTGTTGCTGCCTTGTCAGGCTGTTTTTTCATGCTAGCTGGAGTAGATTACGTTAGTTAACTGGGCAGGGGTGAAAGATTGCCTCGGCTTAGAGAGAAGATGAAGAACCAGTGGTTGAATTCCATGTTGAAGAGTAGTGTGCTGTCAGACAACTCTGTGATTAAAAAGGGAAGGATTCATTAATGTGTGTATATATGAATATGTGCATGTATTAGTGGACTTATAGCACATAATTTCCAGTCAGAGGAGCACAGCTGATAGTCTATACCGTTTCCTAGACCACACACAAGTGTTCAGTGGTGCCTCTTGTCTGCCAGAACAGGTTGCTGTGAGTGGGGAGTGGCCTGTTGGTGGTGGTTGGCAGTATGACACGAGTTGGCTCTGCCAGGATTCTGATCACAGCAAGAGTTCCAGAGTCTTTCACCAGTGATTAGAAACCCCAGTCAACACAATGGAAACAAAACCATCCTTCTGTCAAGTACATTAGCATTTAAAAAATTGCAGGTTTTTACAGCAGCACAGACGTTGTAATTGAACGATTTTCTTGGTGTCAATACACTCCAAAAGTGTATTTCTTGTAATGTAATCTATATGTCAGGGGCTCCTGGCTTTCTTTTGACACTTTTTGAATGAGCATTGGTGTAGTTGCAGTCACCGGTTGAAGCATGAAGGCTTTTTTGCATAGGAACTTTTGGTTTTAGAAACTAATACCTATATTGTTAATTAAGTTTTAAAACATTTAAACTGTCATGCCCTCTTTCACATTTGTAATCCGGAAACAGATTTTTTCTCTTTGAAGTCATTCTCTTTTGATTTAAGCTAATTAATCAGAATTTAGTTTTAGCAATGATTATTTCAAAGAATGTGCCAATTTCTTCAGATACACCATGGCTCATCTTTTGTGAAGTGACTTAACTGTCTAACATAAAGGGCATTAGATGTCTTTCTAATTGGTTTAATCTTAATTGGGTTGACTTAATTGCAGAAATCTCTCTGAGGAGATGACTGTCTCTTCCTTTCATCTTCTCCCCCTGTATAAACAGGAGATTAAATGTCCCCCACTCATTTTCTGCAGAAAAACGCCCCTACATCTGCGAGGTTTGCAATAAGTCCTTCAAACGACTTGATCAAGTGACTGCACACAAAATAATACACAGTGAAGATAAACCTTATAAATGCAAGCTTTGTGGAAAGGGATTTGCCCACAGAAATGTTTACAAGAATCACAAGAAGGTAAAGCACTCTGCTGTTGTTGTTTACAGGTCTACCAGCCTCAGATTTGCAGGCTTTTCTTTTAAGTGGTTCATCATAAGCTCTGACATGCTTAGAAACATGGGATTAAAGTATTGGAGAATGTATTTTTAGTGGTCTTTGTTATATCCAAAAATCTCAAAATACTAAATGGATTCCAGTTAAAAAAAACCCCAAGTAAGTAGAAGGAGAAATCACAGTTGCTTGGTCAAGAGCATCAACTAAATTCCCATTTTGACTTTTCTGGGTTTTGTTTTTATTTTTAGTATTAGGTTATCAAGTTAAAATGCAACAGGTCTAAAAATTCCTTTGAAATAATTCTAAATTTGAATAAAACTAGGCATAATCCTGTTGCAGTCATTGTTGGCCTTAGCAGGAGATGCTTTCAGATTACACTGGGTTTCTACTGGGTAGCATTCACATATTAAACCAACCTGAAACAGCAAGAAGAACGTGAGAAATAGGCTCATGAAAGGATGCTCCCCTTTGGCTGATTTAAGCTCAAATCTGCTTGGCCTAATTTCCATGATGTCCGTAATTATTTTTAATCTGGAGTTACATTTCCAGTGGCAAGGCTGTATCCATGACTGCTGTATCAGAGTTACAGGACTGTAGAAATGAAAGAAAAAGACAAAAAATGACCTGTCTGGTTTTATGCCTGGGATGTGAAACTCTCTCCTCTTTTTTTCTTTCCCTTTTTTTCCCCTTCACATTTTTCAAATACTTGCCCCCCTTTCTTTCCCCTTTTTGATGAAAGTGATACATGCATACGGTCAAGCCTTTCACAGTTTGACTCATGTTAGATGCCAACTGGGAATTTGGCTCTGGATCTTTAAACCATCTCTTGCACTCTTCAGCCATAAATCATGCAGGAGCAATAATAATAATACCTCTCGCAGGATGAAATGGTGATGAGTGTCTACACAGAAAGCATGCAGCAGCCTGCTGAAGGATAAGATGAGCTCTCAAATACACTGTGATTATATCTTATGGTTTAGTCTTTATTAAGAAAATGGTGCAGAATCTTTCAAATTTGATCTGTTCAAAGGAAAAACGTATATTATACTACCTGCTAAGATATTTCTATACCGTAAATACATGTTGCATGATTCCTTAGGTTTATTTGCAGTTGATGACTGGTAGGGAGTTTGGGCTGAGAATGGACATCATGATAAAGGAATAAACACTTTGACCCAATTCTGCGTTTAAAGCAGCAGCAGCACCACTCTTACTTACTACATCTTACTAAGATTTAGATAGATACAGTGAGTACCTAATTTTGGCAGCACTAATTTTTTTCAAAAAGATTAGTGACAACACAAAGAATACATTGGTTTAAATATGAAGATTATTACTAGCTTAGTGTCTAATAATGCTGGAGTCTGTCAGCTTCTTAGAACATAATTAACATTTCAAATGGTGATCTGCAAAACAAAACCCACTTGAACTGTTTTTAGTTATAATCTTCTTCAAAAACTGTAAATCAATTCTTTCCTATAGTGGAAAAAACTACAGTGGTTACTGTACCTTGAGAGACAGGAGACTACTTACTTGTACTTACTTGAGAGACAAGAGACTGACACAGATGTGCTGAATTTCTTTTTCAGACGTGCCTCTCTCTGTGGAGTAAATGGCGTGAGTGAGGAGAGGTGGTAGTTAACTAACGAGAGGAGACTGTGGGTGTGTAAACACAAACCCAAGTCATGAGGTGCGGTAGTTTGGGATGCTAAGATAGTTTGAAGTGCTGTGGTTTTGGGAGGGTTGTACCACTAGTAGGGGAAGAGACTAGCAGGTTTTTTCACTTGTTCACTGGAACATAGATCCAGTAGAATTTCAATCCTTACTGTGCATCATACTTGAGTGTGCTTCTTCTGGTCAGGTTTTTAACGGTGTGTATTCCTTTAAGTTGTCCTCATAGGTTTCATTTGCTTTTGGAGGATCTTTTCAGTTGGACTCTGAATAATTTCACAGTGCTTCTTTGAGTTACAGAATGCAGTTACTGTGCTAGTAGCAGGGAGCTAAAAAGCATGCAGTAGGAGTGGTACCTATACTAATTAAGAACACATCAACAGTGTTTAACAGGATGCTGTTAATTGCTTCTAAGTTTGATAGGAACTTGCTTGAAAACATGGTGTTTTACAGCAGAGCTACATACTTTTATTTATACTCAGAGGCAGGATACATACATGTTTTGTGCCTTGTTTTATGCTTTAGGTGGAAATGTGTTGCTGTTCTGTTTTCAATACCTTTATAGGGGTTATTTAATCTAATTTTCTGCTGGAAAGAGCAGAATAAAAATTACTCCCCCAACATGTGCTTTTAAACATATTTTCAGGTCAAGGTGAATGTTGAGTTGTTTCAAAGGTGCAGAAAGAGTTCCTCATATTTCCCTGGAAGGTAGACAAGTGGAGTAGTTAAGAGCAGATCTGCTTTGTTCGGATCGTTGCCCATATGGCTGCTGGTGTGCTCCTGTACAGCGCCACACTGCTCTGGACAGGCATCCAGTGCAGGCTTGCTTTGTCACTTGTTTAGAGATGTCAACGCTGGGAAGTGCAGTGATGTGAAGCAGTCTCAGGTCTCTTGAAAGTGCTAAGGATCATACAAAGAAACTGGTTCAATTTTTGTGACAAGGATAGAGAGTAGTATATGAAATCAAGAGGCAAATGTAGTCTTGGGTTGTGCTACAGATAAAAGTAGTCACCCTTCATCCGGGTCAGGTTGGATGAAAGTGACACAATGCAAGTACAGGAGAAAGTGAAGATTTGTGTTTCATCTGCTCCTTTGTTGATGCATGTAGAGAATGAGTTGAGAGAATAAAATATGATGGTGATACGACAGCAGAAATAGGTCAGCAGACACGGGATTTTGAAGGGTTTATGGTTAATCTAGGGTTATTTGGTTCTGAGGGGCATAATGAATTGAACCAACTACATTCCCTCCGTTTCTCTGTTGGGAGTAAGTAGCTTTGGGCTGGGTCTAAGCCTCCACAAATGCTGTGGTCAGAAAGAGACTGCCATGAAATATTCTGTAAAGAGTCCATCCTCGGTTGTGATTGTATGGCTGTCCCCTGCTCTGAACAGAAGCCATCTCTAATCTGGAACCTATTAGTAGGACAAGAAAGGACAGTACTAGAACTGTTGGGGGGAGATACCTCTCCTTTTAAGTTTGCATGGGTCTTTGTCATAGCTTTTTTGTGGACCATTCACAAGTGAGACAGGTATCTGTGTATCCACGCACGTGGGTATTCCTGGTTAGGTGTTTTCATTTATAGTAAAGCTAAGATATGCAGATGAGTGCTTTGTAATTTGACCAAAAGTTTAGGAGAGTTATCAAAAAGATGCTATGAAAGAGTTTTGAATGACTTGCTGTTCTCTTCAGAACTATCACTGGTTAGGGGATGTTCTAAAAATGGGCATTTTAAAAATAAACATCATTAATTTTGTGTTTGTGAAAGATGCCAGATTGACAGCCCTAGAGACTGAACCCTTGTATTTATCCACAGAACAGGTACAGCACAGACAGCAGCACTGCGAGCTTCCCCACAGTGTCTCATCAATATGTCTCAATCCTGTTCTGGAGGAACCTCCTGTTGAGGTGAGAAGGTAGTTCAGTCTCTTCGTACCCTGTCAATCCTTGGCCTGATTGCTGAGACTGCCCAGCAGTGCGTCATCTGATGCAAACTGTGGTGTAAAGTTCTAGAATCTGGACTGGAGCACTCTGCAGATTTTAAGTAACATGTGAGAGACTCCACATGTTTGGCAGTGCCCCCTTGCCTTTTGGCTTTAAGCGATGCAGGCTGAGGCCAAGAAACTGCCTTTTGAATCCCAAGCCTCTGTGTACTGTTGCAAGCGCTCTGATGTTTTGGTATTGTTGTGCATGTAAGAGGATATTTGTGTTAGAATCAATCTAGATTCAAGGCTCTCAGTCTACATCTAGATAACCGTACTGGCTCCCCTTTTTCCTCCACATTTTAAGGGATAGCAGTAAATGTGGCATGGTATTCTGAGTAGCAGAAATAGGTCATGGATATAAATATGTCCTATGGTAACATTTACTCTTAGCTTACAAAATTAACTCTGTTATTGAATCTCATGCATACTGCAAAACACTTACTGTCCATCCTCTTTTCCTCTTGGCACCACAGCTTCTACTTAATGTCCTTATGAGCTAATACAGTGTTTAGGCACTGATGCTTTAAACACTTGTATTCCTTTGCAAAAGTAGTAGGAAATTGCCTAGATAATACATTGTACAGCTTAATTTACTGTCTGCAGTGGGACAGCACTCACCAACATTAGCAAACAGGAAAAGTTCTTTAAAGTTTATACAAGTGGAATGAAGCTGGATGCTTCCCAAGCTCCAGAAAAGAAATCTTCAGCAACACTACATTTGGAGGAATTTGTCCAAGCTTAGCCTTTTACTTGTGGCTTTGAGGCTCTTTCTTGGCTACAGCAGTCTCCACACTGATGTTCCTTTGGGGTTTTTCTCTGAGTTTTTTTTTATTCTTTCCTTTTTAATACAAGAAGCTGAAACAAAGATCATAGAATGGTATCACAGCATGGTAGGGATTGGAAGGGACCTCTGGAGATCATCCAGTCCCACTCCCAGATGTGTAAGGTTAGTCTCAGGATTTAAGAAATTTCCTTTGCCAAATTTCAGGTACTTTCTTGAGGTAGGCAGGTCAGTTTGACCTTCCAGCTTAACTGAGACATCTTTGTGTACCTGTGTTTAATACATTTATTCAGATCAGTAAGTGCTTAAGGCCAGTGTTAATAGTGATGAAGCAATGCAACTGAGCTTGTAGGGTTTTTTCCTTGTTAATCTATATTTTTGTTTCTTTTTGCATGTCATGTAATGCTGCTGAGGACTGGGAAAGTACATTAGTTCAGTAACTGCTCTGCAGATTTTTCAGGATTCTGGATAAGGGCAGGGTGATTGTTTTAATTCTTCATCCCCTGATGTTTCAAACTGCTATGATATCCACTCATAAATCCAGTCAAGAAAATGAGCTTTAATTGCTGTATTGACAGCAAATTGGTTTCTCTGAGCCTTTCCTCTGACATGTTGTCTTTCATCTGCAGACCCATTCTGAAGAAAGACCGTTCCAGTGTGAGGAATGCAAAGCTCTGTTCCGAACCCCATTCTCTCTACAAAGACATCTGTTAATCCATAACAGTAAGTGCTAAATCAGTGACGAAAAAGAGCTTCCTCATTTCTCACTTCTGACTGAGAAAAGCAGACATATGGCACCTTGCTCCAGTATGCAATTTACTGGGTATTAAATTGGTATTAAGACTCAACTCTGACTCTGGGGAGTTAGAAAATTCAGAGCCAAATTCAAGCCTTGTCTTTACACTGAAACGCAAATCCAAATATGTTATAGAAAATCTAGCAGTTATTTGAGGTGTGATGATGGGATTTATTTCTGCATTAACTGCAGTAGTGTTACTTCTTTTTAAGGAAGGAGATTCTTCCTCCTGTGCCAGCCCAGGCTAATGTTTCCTGCCTCTACCATAGAACTAGTAGCCCAGAGAAATGCCATGGCCGTTTTCCTTCATAAGTAACTTGTTCTTGGACATTTTGTACTGTTTTTTAACTGATTGTGTAAAGATTTATTTTTTGTTGAGTTTTCTTCGTCTTTAATATTTACGGAGCCCTAGACCACCATTCAACCAATGTCAGCAGTTTAGAGTTTAGAAAATATTAATGATCTAAAATTCTTGTAGCTTAGAAGACAGGAGTTTGGTTTGGTGAATAGTTACTTCGTCTAATTAAGAAAAATGACAAGTTTTCTGTTTTTTAAATCCCATATAGCAGTGTTTCTATCAATGAATTATTAGATTGGAGTGTTTAGTTTGTTCTTTTACAATGTCTTTCAGTGCTTCTGCAGTTTCATGAAGTACTGTGTTGTAAAATCTGTTTTCAGTGTTACAAATGATGGGGCGGTGGGGAGAAAGTTCAAACCCTGTTCAGTAATATGTGTTTCAGTGAACCAAGCATTTTCAGAGTATTCAAAAACAGTATCTCACAGGACCCAGAACTGTAGGCATTGGTAAAGGTCTCTCTAAGTCATACTTTGACTTTTTTTGAAGAGAAATTTAAGCTCAGGAGATTTGAGTTAGGATTTTGATGTGTGGCATGTTTAGCTGTTCCAGAAGTACTACGGCTTAAGCAAACATGAAATACATCAGTGTGCACTGCAGATATTCCCATCAGTCTTCTTTGGTGTAAAGGGAGACATCTTGCTGAAGGACAGAGTGATTATCTGCCATCTTAGCTAGAAACATCCTGATAATATTTAGTGTTTTTATTAATCAGGGAAGACTTTTAAACCTTTATTTCTTGCTTTGGAGAAAAACCACAACGCAAACCAACAACCGACCAACTTAAGGACGAGGTCTTAATACAGCAGAATATAAGCAAAGTTTTTATAGTTACACTGCATCTCTTTTCTCTGTAGAGTCCTATAAAAGAAGTGTTGACAGAATGATAGCAAAGTGAAAGTCATTACTAGGATGAACTGAAGAATAAACGGTTTTCTATTTGAGGCTGTGATTAAAACAAGGGACTCTGCTGTTGTCTGAGCAGAGCTCATGTTCTCATTGAAGAAATGTAGAATTCTCCACCTAACTCTGAGGCTGACAAGTTGTGCTGCCATGATAATGAGTTTCTCATGTTTGAAATAACTCAGAATTATAGGCATTGTCCTACAGCTGGCTGTAGGCCTTCTCCTACCACTCAAACATTCCTACCCTATAAATAAAGAAGAAAACCAGAATCTCATATGTGCTTAGCTGGCTTCAGTGGTCTGTGCTGTAAGGAAGAAAAAATGTGTGACATATAAAACATCCAGGAGAAATTGAAGTTAAACCCTACATTACATAGAATCATAGAATCATTAGGGATCAGAAGGGACCTTGAAAGATCATCTAGTCCAATCCCCCTGCCACAGCAGGGAGATAGGATGCATGGTAAGAGTGTGGTAGCTCATACTTGGCTCCTGAGGCTGTAAGACCTGGCTAACAAGAATCAATAACCGTGAGCACTTGTGCTTGAATTGTTCAGAGTCTGTCGCAGTGGCAATGTGCATGAACAGGCTTGTGTAAGTTGAGAAGGACATACTCTTTGTATTTGCTTTCCAGAGTTAGAAAAACTCACCTACATTCAGAATGTTTGTTAGTAACAGAAATACCGTTAACTCCTGCAGGGGTCAGCAGAAGTGGGTACTGGAGACTGCTCATCTCAAGTGAAACACAGGTAGCCCTGGTTTTATCATGAGGAGAGCACATTGGTGTAATAACTAAAGCTAGTTGCAAGAAACACACGTGATGTGTATTTCTGGGAGAAAGGGCTGTAGGATATGTTATGTCTATGCTCTCTTTCCAACTTGGGAGGCATTTGTGGAGCTGGGATTTTGGCAGTGATAGTCCTTAAGCAAGAGACCTGTTATTACATATGCCATATGAAATCTGTTTGGTTTTTTTTCACAAGAAGGTGCAGTGAAGTAGGTTGCATAGCTCCGTTTTTTCCTGCAGTCTTCTACAAGAGCATTTCCACAACTGCTTAGGGAGTTTCAGTGCTCCTATCTTGTTGCAAGTGATAGAGACTTTTGAAGTTATACTGTTGAGAAACTTTCCAAAATCCTTCTGTAGCTGTGTATGAATGGTAATTCAGTTCATTTTTCAAGTGTCTTTGTTTGTGGCTTAAAAAAACCAAATCATGCAAGCCATAAAGCCTGTTCAGTGAGGCAGTTGTGGGTGGAGACTGTATTCCGTTGGCTCTTCTGTAATGAGGGAGGGTTTCTGCCAAACATGAAAGCTAAGGAGAAACACCTGTTATTTGTCTTCATCCATTGTAACATTTGAAAGAAACTCCAAATTCTGGACTCTTGCACATTGAAAAATGTTGTTGAATAGAAGCCAGGACTAACCTAAATACATGACTACGCATAGCTGAAAGGTATGATAACGTGTACACAGAGGAGGTACAGCTGAACAGTACATGAGTTCTGAAATCCTCTGACTTTGGAGGTTTTTATCTGAAAACTAGTTGATCTTTTACTACCTGGCTATTTTTTGTTGTGGTTTGAAAGTAATTTATCTTCTCAAATCCTAATAGAAATACGGCACTGAAAATGATAGGAATGATAGCAGACAGAAGTAAAGGATAAAAAGAACAAATCCCTCTGCAACTGAACAAAGGTTGTGTGTGTCTTTAACCATGCTGACAGAATATAAATGTATGGCAATCATACAAACATTTTTTACTTCAGCAGAGAATCTAGTTTGTTCGAATGATGTCTGTCATTGCTTTGTTTTTTCAATGTATTTTTATTAAGGGAAGATATTAAGGAACAGGAAGAAGCAAGTGATTACCAAAAAGTAAATAATGTAGCCTACAAATTCCTATAAGAAATAACTTTTAAAAGAAATTATGTGAATATTTTTCCTCTGAAGCTTTAGAAAATTGCATAGTACTTCAGTAAAAATAGTAATGACTTGACTTGATTACTGAGGTAGCTGCATGTTTGCAAGATGAGGCCTCAAAGTGATGCACTGAACAGTTAGAAGAATGCCAGTGTTAAACTTCCACACAGCAGCAGGTAAGATTGCATTCCTGTTGACCTTGAAAGTTCTTCTAAAAAGCTACACTGAAAGTACTTTTGGATAAGACAGCTTAGACACTAAAACCTTTTAACATCTTCTTCTGGTATCATCCGAGACAAAACAACAGGAAATGAGAGAGATTTGGGGTGGGGGCAATTATGGTCGATTTATGGGGGAGAGAAACAAGTTTTTTGGTGTATCAACATGTAGCATCAAACAGGCTTCAATACACAGCGTACTGCAATCATTTCTGCTTTAGACTGTGCAATGAACGCCGTGTTGCGTGTTGCGCATATTTAACTCATAATTTCAATCAATTGTTCACAGAAGGCATAGTGAGAAGGATCATTGTAATGACTTCTTTGAAGAATTATGTGTCTCTGCATTTTTTTCTCTCAAAAGATGCATGCAGGTTTTGAAAATGCATTTTCTTTTCCGCTGTCTTAGGAAATGAATTGAATTGTGAACCTATAAGCAGTATTCACCTGGCCTCTGCCAAAACCTCCCAAGACCATTGCCACAGTTGGAATAGTCTACTGCTGTAACTCTTAGAATTCATCTTTCTCATATGAGTTTGCCTCTACTGATGCGAATGAGATGGGTTATTCAAAGTAAATATTCCTCATTTTGAGAATGTTTTTAAATACAGGAAGATGTCTCTTATCATTTCAGTTTCAAATGATGAAGACTATTTTTTGTCTTTTTGCTTGTTACCACAAAAAGGAACCATTGTTCCTGGATTTGGTGGTAAAACCAGAGCTCTGTTTCACTGGACACCGTTTCTACTGGTTGCTATTTAAATTTTGGCTAAAGAGTTGAATCTCACATTTCTGACTGGATTTTTACCATGGCTATTTTTTAATATATAGAATATCCATTGATGTTTTGTTTGTCTGATGTGATGGCCCTTTTCTTTCTGTTCTCAGGATCAGCTTTTGATTTCTCTTTTATTCTTTTTTTCTGAAACAAGAGGCATTTGTGTGTTTGCCCAAAAATCTGGTGTCTTTAAACCTTGTTTTTCTCTTTATAAGGTGAGAGGACCTTCAAGTGTGATCACTGTGATGCCACTTTCAAAAGAAAGGACACATTAAATGTTCATATTCAAGTTGTACATGATGGACATAAGAAATACAAGTGTGATCTCTGCGACAAAGCTTTTGTGACACCCTCAGTCCTCAAGAGTCATAAAAAAGTGAGTAGAATCAGTTCTCTCATACTCATTCCTTATGTGCCCTTCAGGTGGTGACTAAATGTAAAATTCCTAGATAGTTCTGCACTTTTTCAGTAGAAAGCTGTAATGGTGTTTAACTGCCTAAAATTCTTAGAATCATAGATCATTTAGGTTGGAAAAGACATTTAAGATCACCAAGTCAAACCATATACTCTACTCTACCAGTCCACTCTTAGACTTCTAAGCATGTACACAGATGGTGACTCAGCCAGCTCCCTGGGCAGTCTGTTCCAGTGTCTCACCATTATTTCTGTGAAGACATTTTTCCTAATACCCAATCTAATTTTCCCCTGGTGCAGCTTTAGGCCTCTCCCTCTTGTTCTGTCACCAGTCACTTCGGAGAAGAGACCAGTGCCAGCCTTTCTACAACCTCCTTTCAGGTAGTTTTAGAGAGCAATGAGGTCTCTCAGCCTCTTCTTTTGTAGACTAAAAAGCCCCAGCTCCCTCAGCTGCTTCTCATAGGACCTGTGCCCATCCCTTTAGCACTCTGGTTACCTTTCTCTGAACCTGCTCAAACACCTCTATGCTCCTCTTGCACTGAGGTGTCCAAAACTGTTGCCAATACTTGAGGTGGGGCCTCAGTCACCTCCTGTATCCAGCTGACCACAATATTCCTGATACAGGCCAGGATGTTACTAACCTCGCCTGCCTGGGCACACTGCTGGCTCATGTTCGGCCTCTTGTCAGTCAGTACCCCCAGTATTGAAATGATATCTCATTTACTCTTCCATTTCATAAAAATAAGTATTTCCCTATCTGAAGAGAGTTCTGTGCAAAGCTTGAAACAAGTAGTCAGCTGTACATATGGTTTAATCTGTTTTATTATCCCTTTTAAATTAACACTTACAAATGAAGTAATCCAAAACTAAAAGAGCTGTTTTTAAAGTGTCTAGTAGGTGTCATGTTCTGCAATCATGAGAATACACAAGGTGAGCTGGGCATTTTCACTAGTAATTACTTATGAAATAGGAACTGAAAAAGCAGCCTGTCAGTAATTGTATTTGTTTAGAAATCTTAGCAGAACATTGAATAAATGCCTGTAGCGCATTCCTTAGAATCTCTGCCTGATGTGCTGGTGTAAGATATCCACTGGAGGTAATACTAGTGGTCAGCCTTGATTCTGTATTTCAATTCTTTGAAAACTATGCTGAAGCTTTCATTTTTTCCCTGTCCCATGCAGACTCACACAGGAGAAAAAGAGAAGATTTGTCCGTATTGTGGACAGAAGTTTGCAAGCAATGGAACGCTGAGAGTTCATATTCGAAGCCATACAGGTACCGTGGGATTTGTTAGAATGAACAGAGAAGGCTTTCTAGATATGTATTAAGGTATTTCTGGGTATGTCTACAATTGGTGTGTGTGCAAACAGAAATGCATATTTAGTACTAGGCCTGACACAGCCTCTTCTTCAGAAAGTTTTACCTGCTTCCTGTGTGAAATCAGAGTCCATTCTCAACTATAGTTATGTGTATATATATATATATAGGAATATCTCAATGTATATAAATTATGAGAGCTAGTAGGGTGTTTTGAAGCTCATGTTAATGTAATTTCTGACCTGATCACAAGCTGCACGCTACCCAGATTAGAATATTCTACCTTGAGCATGCTTTAACTCAAAATTCCCTTTCTGTTGCAGCATGACTCATTCTGCTGCTCTCCTGATATTCCTGGGTCTGAGTTATGCAATGTATTTTCAATTGTCTCACAGATTGCATTCAGTTTCCCTATCATGTAGTGTATGTGCTTCTGTAAAGCACTAAAGATAAGTTAGTTACATTGCCATGTCAATGAGCTTCGTTTTGTGAACTTGGCAGTTAATGAATAGTCTTCCTGCGTTCCATTCACTTTATGTGAGCAGATTTGGCTTGTGGGGAAATGCAGAAACGGTGTTTTTAACCATTTGGGAAAGTCTTAAACGCTTCAGCCCATCAAGACCACCTCTTTAGACTGTATATTGTTTGTGATATATTGTAATTGTTGCATTTGACTGCTATAAACACTAGCAAATTTTTATCCTGGTCCTCCAGGCAGGATAAAAGACCAACAATGGCTTACTTTAGCTCTTATTCTCTATTAAATTCCACATTTGGAGCATTTATCCCTCATAGGGGCTGTATAACAATGTATATATACATATAAGTCTCAGTGTATGTACTCTGCTCAGGTGGTCTAGGTGTTCTGGACACAAAAGAAAAAGAGTATCAAAGCTGGCAAGAGCCAGAATCATAATGCAGCAATTCTGATGCTTCTGCCTCTTTATTCTTTCTTCTCTAAGGCTACTTCACCAACTCCTTTCCAAGTCCCTCCTGCAGAATCTCACATTTTCTGTCTTTCTCTTCAGTCTTCTGTCCTGTAAGCTGGGGGTTTCTCTTGACTTCCTTGAAGATGCAGAGAAGAGGAAGTAAAACACCCCCAACACTCAAGGAACATGGGGTGAGGACTTAGAGAACCCTTCAGGATTACATTTTGGAAGGACCAACCACTTGGGCTGCACTTTAGTGCAGGTAGATGTGCTGAAAAGGAAGCAATTCCATGATATTGTTAGTAAGTGTCTGTACTCCTCAGTCCAGACTTCCAGGAATCTGACTGCCTCG
This sequence comes from Upupa epops, assembly GCA_013397515.1. NCBI lineage: Eukaryota > Metazoa > Chordata > Aves > Bucerotiformes > Upupidae > Upupa > Upupa epops. The sequence goes on from VZRI01003026.1 coordinate 269,820, forward strand.
ATTTCTTGTCTGTTCATTTTTTCATAAAGTTATTTTGCCGTTTTAATTATGCATATTCCTTTCCCTTTTGTGTTTTCTTATTTCACAGCCCCTTCCTTAAATTTTACATCTATGTGCTGTATACTGTTGCTGTTACACCCTGGACTGTAGAGACTAGGAAGACCTCAGTTTTTCAAGTTAGTAATGCAGATTGGGAAAATGTTTAGAGCTGTCTGAGTCAATATATTATTCACACGTGTGCTGCTACCAGTTATATTTAATGATGCAACTCTCTCAAGCAGCCTTTCCTAAATTTAGGAGTTAGACTAAGGTGAGTTTCATGAAAGCACACACCAGAGACTTCTAAACTTGAGTGCAGCCACCATTACACAAGAAGCAGTTATCTTTGTCATTTTGAACATGCTTGAAGTATGCTTGAAGTAGAAGCACACTGAAGATTTCCAGTCCATTTATAAATGAAGTGTGGTGGGAGAAGCTACATTATGAGGAGATGATGGAGCTTAGAATTAGGGGAATTCAAGTGCGCAGCAGCTTAAAGAGTAGCACTGCAGAAGGAGGGCTCTCTCTACCTAAAAACACACAAGCACTCATTTTAAACAGTTATTAATTCAGGAAAAACGCCTTGCTAAAGTAATTTGCAATGACCTGAGATAAATAAGCCCTGCTGTCTTCGTCACATTCATTGCTGTGACAGTCAACTGAAATACATTTTCATGATTCATTTTGATGTAATTCTTGAGCACTGCTTGATTATCCTGATGAACTAAGGCAGCCAGACACAAGTTGTGCCTCTGGGGCTCCGTGCTGGGGCTGCTCCTGTTTAACATCTTATTGATGACTTAGGATGAGGTAATAGAGGGCACCCTCAGTCAGTTTGCAGATGACAACTAGGTTGGGTGGGAGTGTCAATCTGCTGGAGGGTAGGGAGATTCTGCAGAGGGCTCTGGACAGACTGGATTGATAGGTCGAGGCCAGTAGTATGATAATCAGTAATTGAGTCCTGCACTTGGGCCACAACAACCCCCAGTAGTACTTGGGCAGAGAGAGAGCTGCCCAGTAGAGAGCACCTGGGGTGTTGATTGACAGCAGCTGAACATGAGCTAGGAGTATGCCAAGGTGGCCAAGAAGTCCAGTGTCATCCTGGCCTATATTAGGAGTAGTATGTCCAGTGGGACTAGGGAGGTGATCCTGCCCCTGTGCTGGGCTCTGGTGTGGCCTGACCTCACACACCCAGTATGGTGCAGTTCTGGGCACCACAGTATAGGAAGGATATGGAGGTGCTGGAGACCTTTTCCCAGAAAAGGGAAACTGGGTTGGTTAGGGGTCTGGAGAAAGATCTGAAGTCTGGAGAAGAAGAGACTGAGGGGAGACCTCACTGCTTTCTACAACTACCTGAAGAGAGGTTGGAGTGAGGTGGGGATTGGCCTCTTCTCCTCAGGGACTAGTGATAGGACAAGATAGGGGTCAGGTTGTGCCAGGGGAGATTTGGATTGGATCTTAGGAAAAACTTCTTCCCAGAAAGAGTGGGGATGCCTTGGAACAGGCTGCTCAGGGAGGGGCTGGAGGCACTGTCCCTGGAGTAGTTCAGCAAACAAGCAGACAGGGTGTTTCAGGAGATGGAATATGGTTGGGGGTTGTAGGATGGATGGTTGAACTTGATAGTCTTGAAGGTATTTTCCATCCTTGATGATTCTGTGATTCTGTGAAATGTGGAGGGAAAAGTAATAAATGGGGGGAAGGCAGAGAGGGGGCAGTGGCCGCGAAGTTGTTCAAGTGATTTACAACAAAATACATTTCATGGCAAAGTGCCTTGTGCTATTTCATGAGAAAATGCTGTAGTTACATTTGTGCTGTACTTCTGGAGAGGTGCTTTTGACTTGTGCTCCACCTGAAGACTTTGGCTAAGTCATACACTATAATAAAACATGTTGACTAAGTACCAGAGGAAATAGTTGTCCTGCAATCAGAGGGCCTGAGGAGCAGCTTGTGTTCTTTCCAAGAAAAGTGAGAGGAGTTGGTGAAGGGAATCCATGCCATCTGCAAACATAGCTTTTGAAACCTTGAAAATCCTTGACAAATTTTCAGGAGTTTTCTGAGCAGTAAGAAATACTTAGTTCATGGAGCAGTGGAGCCACTAAGTTACTGTTAGAAACCAGCTGTGAGGGAATAATGTTGCAGTGTTGAATACTTCATGTCCTTGCTGTCTATTAAATCCTGTGGGTTTGGACTAATCAGTTGAAAACTGTACCCACATTCGTATTGTTTCTTTCTCCTTTTGTCAGACTTCAAAGTGTCACTTTTCATACAGAGCTACAAATGTAACAGCAAGGCACTGTCTGTCTGCAAGGGGTGATTCATCCTTATGAATAAGCCTTCAGCTGGGGCTCAGCTTTTGGTGGGACCAAGCAGTACCCCATGAGTGTAAATATTGCGAAGACCTGCGTGTCTTAGTGGTTACAGCTGGTTAGGTTTGGGGTCCCTGTGCAGATGCCTGTATTAGCCCATTTTCTGTGCATGTGGTCAGCCAGACTTCGCTTTATTATTATTAGCTACTTTGTGTAAGAGGCTTTGTTCTGTGTTTACAAGATAATGCCAGGCACAGTCCTTTCTTAGAGAACTGTGTATCAATTTTAATCGCTTTTAAAAATAATTTCTAAAGCTGTTCTTTAGAGGAGTTGAAGTTTGTTTGTGTATCATCCTGGTAATGCTCTGGAGCTGTATTTCTGATATGCTTCATAATCCTTGTACGAAAAGAGAAATGGGGGTTCTTTTTATATATTTCCCCTGTTAAGCAGTTTTCTTCCTTCTTTTATCTTAGTGTAAGACTCTGTAAATGAGCCCTAGTAATGCTTGGCCTTTTGCAGAAACTCAGCTGGTTAGGGGTGAGTGAACATGTCTGTGTGTGCATGTATAGTGGGAAAGGGGTTGCTGTTTGCATCTGAACCTAACATACTGCTCTGTAATTCATGGGCTGGGCTTCCAGCTCTGGCCTGAGAGAGACTCTGTAGGTCAGCTGAAACACTATAGCACATTCTCCCTCTGTGGTATCCTGTTGATTGATGACTTCAGAGGGTCAGAAGAAGCCAGTGTTAATTCAGCAAAAGAATCCTCTTACTGCAATATAAATTCCTTGGCTTGTTCATAAATTGTAAAGAAATTCTATGGTTGGCTCACTGGGCTTAAAAACTGGGTGAGGTTAGGAGGTTAATTACTTCCCTAAAGTTTCAGTGTTAATAGTTATTGACTGTGGTTTGTGCAGCTTCATAGTTGCCTTACGTGTAAGTGTTTAAGCATGTAAATTGCCCTCTTGCATGTTTGTGTGGACGTATCTGTGTGTGTATAATGTATATGCACACACATGTCTTCTGTAAAATCCTTACACTTACAAATGTAGGTTAAACTGTAACCTCATTTTCTCAGAATCATGGAATAATTCACACTGGAAAACTGCGCTGAGCTCATCCAGCCCAGCCCATGACCTAACATCACCACATCAGCCAGACAAGGGTACTAAAGGCTATGTCCAGTCTGTCCTTTAACACCTCCAGAGATGGAGACTCCACTACTGCCCTGGGCAGTCCATTCCAGGCTCTGATCACCCTTTCTGTGAGGAAGGGCTTCCTAATATCCAACCTAACCCTCCCCTGGCACACCTTCAGGCCCTACCCTCTCGTCCTAGTGCTAGTTGCCTGGGAGAAGAGCCTGTCCCCCACCTGACTGCAACCTCCCTTCAGGGAGTTGTAGAGAGGAAGAAGGCCTCTCCTCAGTTTCCTCTTCTGTAGGCTAAACACCTCCAGCTCCCTCAGCCTCTCCTCATCAGATTTTCCCTCAATCCTTTCCCCACCCTCATTGCTCCTCTGGACATGCTCCAGCCCTTCAATCTCTTTCTTGAAGTAAGGGGCTCAGAACTGCCCAAGCCAGGATGCTATTGACCTTTTGGACCACGTGGTCCATGCTGGCTCATATTGCTCTTTTCCTAAATCACATTTAGTCAAAGTCTGGATAAAGCTGGTGAGATATCTGTGACTTTACATCTGTCCTAAATGTTATCTGAAAACAGATTTTTTTCTATTCTGGACCATTCAAAAGCCATGACTTACTGTGGCTTTTTTTGGCTCTGACATGTGGAAAAAGCTGCTTATTTTGTAAGCGTGAGTTGACAAGGTTCTTTGTGAATTCGCTTCCATATGCAGGAATTAAAAGATAATACTAAGAGATTACATTAAAACAGCCAAAAGCATTCACTCCATGAACCTCCATATCCTTTGTGTCAACACAGTGAAGCTTTATCTTTTCAATTTCTATTTCCATAATTAAGGGCTGTTCTATAAGATCACAGAAATATTTTCTTGCGCTTGTTCCCTGTAACTTGAGGTGCAGATTGTCTTCTGGAGATACTGCCTCATCCTCTGCATTGAGGGATTCCTGTAATGGGCTTAACTTTCTGTTGCTGTCACATTTCTATAATTCCTTTAATTAGGCATTGAAGCATATTTAAAATCACTTTTAAGGTCCAAAGGTAGAGAAACTTAGGTTAGAGCTTTGCCCTGTTGTAGAACAATTCTTGAGTACTCATATAAAATTTCAGTTGTGGAGTTACACTAAAAATCAGATCAGATGAATAACTTATTAATGTCTGTTCTGTGAAAGACTTGGCTGACCGTTGGGTCACGGATGTTAATGCCCCTGTCATAGAGACACTGTATTGCATAACTCCACTGATGAATGCAAAGAATGAAGCTGATTTAGTCTTTAAAGTAACTGTATTGGGATTTTTGTGACTGAAACACTGCAGAAGTGACAGGAGTCTGGAAGTAGGTAACTGTGTTTGTTACTTCGTGCCTCATTGTGCAGATTCAGATAGAGTTCTTACTTTGTAGGGTCCTTTACTCTTCAGTTAGAAATAGCTAAAACTTTATAATTGTATTATGATGATTTTTATAGGCTGGATAGGACAAATATTTTGACTTTTGATCTTAACTACAGGTCAGCCGAATTGTCTGAATAAACCCATATCTTTGCAGAAATAATCTTCCCAGTTGTTGAAATACTGCTTCCCTGACACAGAGACTAAGACACGGCTACTTATCATAGAATCATAGAATGGCCTGGGTTGGAATGGACCTCCAAAGCTCTTTTAGTCCAACACCCTTGCACTGAGCAGGGACAGCCTCAACTAGACCAGGTTGCCCAGAGCCTTGTCCAGCCTCCCCTTGAATATCTCCAGGGATTAGGTCTCAACTACCTCCCTGGGCAACCTGTTCCAGTGTTCAAGAGTATTGATAGAAAAGTAGTGATTAAAGCAGTCTGGGTTTGTTTTATTTTGAAAAGAATAGCATTGAAGTTCTCATTAAACATGTGACCAGTTTTAGTGAATGGGAAATATATTTGGTTGATTTAAGGAAACATGGTGCGAGTTCTCCCAGTTGCCTGGAGAGTGTACAAGTGCTGGAGCTTGGTTAGAAAGCATTCACAAATGCTTAGTGCTGTTAATCATTGGTGAATAAAATTAAAAAAGCAGAAGCATTTAATCTTTTTGTCCAGTTTGAATGTTGTTTAAAAAGAGGAATGTCTCTCAGTGACCCATACCCAAGTACAGTTTGTCCAGTTCTCTCAGGCATCAGGACTCTTCTCCTCAGGGCAATGAGTGAGTGTAGGATTACAGGAGTATTGGGTGTTTCTGTCTCCACAGGTATTTTATCTGTCTGATCATAGAGTTGTGTGGTTGTTGGTATGGGAGAGCTATTCCTGTGTTGATACTTCTGAACCTTCTAAAAGGCTAAAGTTTGAGTGTTGAATGGTTGACAGCCAGGCAGGACAGATGACTGTTTTTATTGTCTAGTGCAGATGAGTCCAGGTGTCACAAAGGTTGCAGCTGGCTGCTGCAGTTGGCCAAGCTCATTGATTACTCTCCTGTTATTTTCCCTTCATAGAATTCCTGGCCAAAATTATGAAAATGCTTAAGAAATCTTGGGCATTAAGTGCTCTTGGAAAGGCTCCTTGCTGTCTAGAAAGTGCCCTCTATACCAGAAGACCTGTTTTGTTTTGAGGAAGTGTTTGCCTTTGCAAGGACCATTTGAAGTGCAGTGCAACACCAGGATGGTGACATTTATCTGCGTATTTTCTTAAAAGTGTGAAGACTTAATCTTTACCCAACAATTGTTTTTCTGGCACTTTCTAATTTAATTTCTGTTGAAATCACTTGGCTCCTTAAGTTCCTATTTAACTTGAATTCCTAAAGAAGTTTTTTTTCATGTGGGAGGAATTCAGTTCTGTGTAAGGCAGGTTTCTTTGTGTGAACATGTGACACATTAGCTGCATTCTGTACAGTTAATGACACCAACTTCCTTTTTAATTTGATGGGAACGCCATATACAGAGCAGCAGCAGCTGAGGATGAATGTGTAAAGCTGTCAACTGCTCTGTAGGAGCAGATAATGTTCTAAAGCATATGTCACAGATTACAATTTTGTCATATCCGTTAACCTTTTTCCCATCATTACTTGCTGTTGAATGCTGTCATCACCATAGATTATCTCTGACTGAAAAAATCCTCTTGCAATTCCCGTTCTGGGCTGCCTTGTTGATCACCTAGTATGGAGTGTTGCATGTGTGATCCAGATGGCCCCTGGACTCCAAATTCCTCCCCAGATGAACTACTGCCTTTCCATCTCCGTTAAGAGATGGTGGAGTCTCCCTTCTTGCCCTCTCTCCTACCCCAGTCCTAAGCTAGGCCTTTAAAAAGGATGATATGTTAAGTGCTTTTTAAATTGGCATTTGAAAAAAAATCAACTCTCACACATTTTTACTGTACAAAATGAAATGATCTTCTAATCTTTATCATAAGGAGTTCAACACTGGAAAAGAACCTACATTTGGAAAATGCTAAATGGTCTGTGGAAGATTGAGGAACCACAATGCTAGGATTTATTAATTTTTTTTAAAAAGAAAACCAAAGAAAACTGTTATTTTTAAATAACAGACTGCATGCACTCTTACTTGAGGTCATTGGTGCAAAGTAATCACCAATGTTGGTGTTGATATCAGGCTTCTGCCCGATTCTGTAATTGGTTGCAGTGTGGCTGAACTGACTGTGAAATACGGTGTGAAAATAGCAGCACAGAGGACTAGTTTGAGTTACTGCATCTTAAAGTCTTTATTAAGTTTCTTGCCTCTGAAATCTTGTACTACTGTGTATTTGGTTTTGTTTCTTAACTGTTTTGCTCCCGGGGTATCTGAATTTGTGACATTTGTGTGCTACATTCATTAAAATCGTAGAGTGCCTTTGCCTGCAAATAATTCATGGAATGCTGTCCATCCTGAGCTGAGCTGGAAGATTTTAGTGCTGCATTAAGGTCCAGTAGGTACTGTGATCTCAAGTGAGAGATGTACAGCCTTGAGGGGACAAAAAGGTCTAAACTCCATCGTGCGATGCTTTCAGCTCAAAGCCCCATATGGTTTTCAATCAGGGATTTGTTTTTTTCATAATCCTTGTATTAGGGTTAAATTTGCTTTTATTATGTGTAAAGCATTAGGTTTATTCGTATGAAATCTGGAAGTAGAACGTCTAGACTTTGAATTACATTAAATCCACTGCAATTTATCCCAGGATTATTTATTGGGGGTTATTTGTACAGAAGTGCTGTTAACATGGTGAGCAGTTTGTTCTTGGGCTGCAGGGACATGAGAGTCAGCTGTAACTTGAGAGTAAACAGCATTAGTTATGCCTGTCCTACTTGAATGTTTTGCTGGTTTAGTATCAGTTGTTAGTTACCACTGTGTTTGCAAGGGTACCTCTGGTGGTTGGACAAGCTGTCACATTAAGAAGCGCTTGATACCGCCCTAAAGTAGAAAGCCTGGCCAAAGGTTTCAGTGAGAAGTGCAGCTCGTAGTCTGTTGTGTTTCAGTGGCAGTATGGCAAACAATAATATAGGTCAGGCTTTCTTTTCAGGGATTTTCCAAACGTGTAGTGTTAGGATTAAGGCTTCATAGTGTATTTGGAAATTAAAGTTACCTGTATTTTTTAATAGAAAAATACAGCCACCATCACTTTGTGAAACAATTCCTTTGAGAACTTACTCTGCTGCAATGAAAAGGTCCTAGAGTAGAAAACTGGACACGCTGAAAACTCACAGGAACATTTCTATGAGATCTGCTCAAGGAAAACCTGCTCTGACAGAGGGCTTGGACTAGATGACCTCCAGAGGTCCCTTCCAACCCCCGCCATTCAGTTATTCTATGAAAATACAGTTCACTGACTTTTCTTGGGGAGCAGCTCCTGTAATGGTTTGGGTTGGTGCCTGTAATTCTAGCACAACCAGCTCTCACCAAGAGTTCAACAGGCAACAAAGCAACTTTGCTAAGAAAGACAACAGTCTATTGAACCCTTCACCAATAAGAACAAGAAAAATCCCAAATAAGTAAAAGAATCAAAAAGGTAAACCAGAAACTGTACACACTACTCTGAGAGAAATGGGAGAAAGCTAAGACATTGCCCTTAGATGAGAGCTCTGGGGCAAGAGACTGTACACCAACA